>CM053770.1:671762133-671843471 GCA_028658325.1 Potorous gilbertii
GCCCAATGACCAATCAGTCACAAGTCAGGGACGATTCTGCCCAATGACCAATCAGTCACAAGTCAGGGACGATTCTGCCCAATGACCAATCAGTCACAAGTCAGGGACGATTCTGCCCAATGACCAATCAGTCACAAGTCAGGGACGATTCTGCCCAATGACCAATCAGTCACAAGTCAGGGATGGTTTTGCATGGCCATGCTTATTTGTTATGAAAGCTTTCTTTTTCTTGGGGGGGAGGGGAGTGGAGGGATCTCTAAGAATAAGGGAATCTAGCAACAGTGTTGGCAAAAAAAGAAGAAAAGAAAAGAAGTTCATTGAAGCATATTTTAAATGAACAGAAGAAAAGAGAAGGAAGTTCAAGAGGAAACAAAGACAAGAGGGCTCTGACTGTGACGTGCCAAACTTCAGATCCTGTTTTCAGAAAGCGTGCTGTATGTAATACTCTGTACATACAGCATTTTAAGAGAGGTCTGGCTCTCCACAAAGGAAGCAACAGACAAGATGACTGCTGCTAACTGTCTGGCCGATGAGAGGCTGGCCGAGAAAGCTGACCTGTCAGCACTTAAGTACTGGACAAACAATGCATATAGACAAGGGAAGGACCCAGAATTCAATAGGAGAAAGAAAACTGGCCAGGCCCCGCTGGCAAGCTGTACAGCAGCGTCTCTGAAAACAAAAAAAGAAGAGAAAAAATCTTACCTGTCGATAGAATTTTTCATAGACTGGGTTTCCACTTGACAACTATAAATAAAAAAAAAAAAAGAATCTGCATTGAGATATTGCTTTTAATTTCTTATATTTTTATAACTATATTTTTTCATGATCAAATGACATATTCCACTAGCTGTAATGGGAAGATAAATATACACTATTACATGAAACATTCCTCTTCCAATTCCAAGGACAAGGAAAAAAGTTCCTTTTCTTTCCAACTTTCTCTAACAGTACCTATCATTCCTCCTTACTGAGCTGTCTCCCAGGGCCCGGCAGATCTGTGTTCTTCTGGAATGCCCAGGCCACTTTAGAGCCAGGTCCAGCAGGAGACCTCTCCTGCTTCCCATACCCCTCCCCCAATTACATCAGGATGATTTCACAGAGCTTCTGTATTCACTTAATAGCACCTATGCTGTTACCTCAATAACAAGTCGGCTCTTTATGGTAGATGGTCCAGCGGTATTTTAGAATGGTACAGGACTCCGGGATGCCTTCAGCATCCCAGGAGGGATATTGCAGTTAGCATTCAGCTGATAGCAAGTGTCCTGCACTCAGTGGGAACTGGGCAATGACGGGACAAAGGGGGTTGGCTGGAGAAGGTAAAGGCGAATGGCTCCCCTGAGGGGCTATAAGAGGTTCTGGTCTGTCTTCCCACCAGCAAGCTGGGGTTCCACAATCTGATCCCTGCCCTGGGACTCAGACCTCCTCCTAATGTCTCAGTCTGGAGCAGGAGACAGTTCTCTCTCTCCACTCCCATCCTTCCAGTTATCCCAGACTCTTCACTCTCCTGCATCTCACCACATGAACAGTCACTCACTACCAACCTCACTGCTGTGCCTGGCCAGCCTCTCTCAACAGCCTCCAAGCTCCTCTTCCTATAGCCCAAGTCTGGCCATGCTCCCATTTGGTTCCAGAGCAGCCCAGGCCCAGGCCCAGGTCCAACAAGCAAGTGCTTCATGAATGCTCTTGCTAGTAAGCCACTGAGCAAGCTAAGACATCTCAGAAGCTGCCTGTGGCCGCACTCCAGGCTATCATTCCAGACAGATCTCTTCACTCCAGCCAGGTTGGCCTGGGTGTGGAATGCTCTCCCCCTCTCCCTTCTACCTGCAGGAGTCCCCAGCATCCCTCCTTCTCAGCTTTAGGGACAGATCCCAGAAGAGGACTCTCCAGATTCCTGGCCCAGCCCTAGCCCTACCTCCAGATGACTGCATTACCATCATATGGATATTAACATATAGACTTATCTGGATGCAAGCTGTTAGCCCTGGTGAAAAGAAAGCCCTCTGAAGGCCAGGACTATATCCCCAGCAGCCAGCCAGGGGCCTGGCACCCAGCAGCCCCAAAGCCTTCTCCTCTCCTGGGGGAAACACACCCAGGTCCTTCGCTCTTACTACAGCAGTGTCTTAAGCCCTCCACTGAGGCGCCTGCCCTCCTTTGGCCTCTCTCCAGCTCTAGGATCCTTCCCAAACATGGGCCCAGAACAGAGCAGGATGAGAAGGCCTGGATGGGTCGGGCTCTGCACGTCTGTGGAGAGGACTTGCTACATTCTACAGCTGCCTGGAAAGACGAACAGTAGTCACAAAATCAAAGACTGTTTATATTCTTAAAGGTCACATTGTCTTCTGGCCTTTTCAAAGGGGCACAACTACATCCAGGCAAGGTGACTCCAGGGGTCAGAAGGCAGGCCATTAAAGGGAGAAGGTTGTGACGAGGTGACACCAGATGTACTTGTTCACCTTGTTAAGTTTTAATGTAACACTTCTGTTATCGACCTGACTGGCATAAAAGCCAAATGATCTCAGGCTTCCATATTTCCAAGATCTGTGACTGCCTTTGTGGGCACTCACTCTGCTAAGGTCTTGGGAGCCCTCCATGTACCATACCCCCCTCCTCCCTGCTGCTGTGCTGAGGTTGCCCCATACCACCCAGCAGCCCCAGGGAGGTCCTGAGCTGGGCCTTCATCATGCTGACTGCATTTGAGAGCTACACGGAACCTGAGAGGGAACCCAACAGCAGAATCCAGGTAGTCACAGGGTCCCTAAGGAATGTGCCCAAGGTCTAATAGTGTCTTTAAATAAATAATTATTAGAAGAGAAATTGCTGCATTTAGCTGTCATAACCAGAACTTCTTAAAATATTTTCTTTTTTCCAATAACTGTCTGAGGTACCCCCATCACCACCTGGAAGTCACACCACCCCCTCCCCCATCCCTACATTGCCAAGTCCTGTTGGACCTGTCAGATAACACTATAAATTATGTTGTGGTTATTTTTGTGTAATGCATGACGTAGAAGAAAAAGCTCTGGATTTGAATCGTGACTGCTATTTATACTTATTTGTGTGGCTCAGCCAAGTTACTTACCATCTCTAGGTCTCAGTTTTCTCATCTATAAAATGGAACAGTGGGGTATCAGACAGATCTCTCCCAGCTCTAAATCTTGTAACTACATGGCCCTAAGTGTCTTCTTCCATTCAAACTTGTAACTCTAAGAAATGGCAACAGGGGTTGGGGGAGTGTCAGAGAGGCTAAAAAAAAGATGGGAAAAGCCCATCCCACAACCAGATAGACGCTGACCCCCAAAATCAGCTGAGACAGTGGGTGAGGAATTCAAAGATCTTCCTTAAATCCCAATTCACTGAATGTCAGCCAAGAAGGAACCTTAAAGATCATTTAGCCCAGCACTTCTTAAAGGCTGGATCGAGACCACAGTTTGAGAAGTGCTGAAGGAGTTGAGAGTGGAAAAAGTTTAAGAAGTCCTCATCTAGCTACCTCTGTCATTTAACATAAAGCATACAGGGGCTTTGCCTCTCGACTGTACTCCCTCCCTCATCTGAGGATGTCAGTGCTAGCCAGGCCTAGGACCTGGCTAAGACTGCTCAAAATCTTTAGATTCTGTTAGTTGCATCCTACAAAAGCTAGAAAAATCACTCCAAAATGTAAGTAGGTGTCTGAAATAAAAGGAATAAGATGGCAAAACTACCTAAGGAAAGCAAGATGACACAAAGGAAAGGGAGATCAGAGCAGCTGGAAAGCCTAGAAAATGACGTCAATATCGTGTCACAGACAAAAATGCCAAACCTCCAAAAGCCTTAATTCGTAAATAACTAAAAGGTAAAGGTTTCCTCTGTCTGGATTCAGCAACATTCCTCCAAGCAGGTTTTAGGAATCTCAGCAATGACTAGCTTCTTAGAAACGTTTATAGCAACGGACCAAATGTGACAAGGAGTTTGTTCTCTGCTAATAAGCTGGTCTATTATGATAAACTGGTACAATTCTCAAACAATAATTAAACTAGGAACCTATTTCAGAAGACTTTAATAGCTAAAAAGTTGCAAGAGCTAAGCTGGATCGTTTTCTCAGGTAACAGAATAACAGTATTTTCTGAAATTAGAGCTTCTAGAGAAGTGTTAAGTTGGATTCATTTACAAAATCAACAAGTATCTATTAATGGCCTACTCTTGACAGACACTAAACACTCGAAACCTATTTTCTGCGTGACAAATGATCTCTAAAGTCCCTTTTGGTTCCTTTCCTGACCCACTCAGTTTCTGGCTTTTTGGACTCCAAAATCATGCTTCTCTTGCTATCTCACCGGGAATCTCCCCTCTGGAGCACCCTCCCACCCTTGCAACTTCCTCTCCACTTAATATCCCACCCCACTTGTTCTATGGGGGTAATCTTCCCAGGGCCTCCATTTTGGGTAGGACCCAAGCCTGCCTCCCTTCACTCTCCTCCCAATCATGCACCACGAAGGTCCCTTTCCCACTCTCTGTCCCCAGGGCCTCTTTTTTGTGTTTTTCTTGCCCTGCAATGGAATGTAAGATCCTTGAGGGCAGAGATGATCCTTGTGTACTTGGATCTCCAGCACTCAGTACAGTACTTGGCACAGAGAGTATTTCATAAATGTCTTTTCATTCATTCATTCCCTAATAAATGTACTGACCAACAGAACTGGGTCACCAGAGGGTGATATGGGGAGGAAGAGACAGGGTGGCAAGGCAGCAAAAGTAGCTTACGAAAATAACTACTCAGGGAAAGCTGGTGATCCATAGCAATGGAGGGAATGTTACATATGGAGTAAGTAAGAATAAATGACTGACATTTCTTTCTATCCAATTCGCCAGGCATTTATTAAACACCTACTTAGTGACAGGTACCATGCTTGGGGTGGGGTTGGTTGGTCTGTGGTTTCTATGGGGCCTTCCTCCAATGACACAGACTACAGCACACTAGGCACCTTCTCCAGCTCTCATGACTTTTCATGGACACCAATGGAGCACAAGAGCTGGCTCAGTCTCCTTCACTCCTCAATCCCAGCACTTGATCAATCCATCAGCCCATCCCTCCCTTCCTTCCTCTCTCTTTAAATCAATGTCAAGTACAAGTGCTCATCACTGGGGAGGCAGGTTGGCCAGAGGGCTCAGTGCCACAAAAGGCATTTAAGAAGGCCAACTAGTGTTTCAGTGATACTGGGGGAAGGAACAGTCACATGGATGAAACACTATTTCCATGATTACTGAAGTACCTATAGTTTGCAAAGTGCCTGCAAGGTTCAAAGTATAAGTATTCCCATTTTACAGAAGATGAAAGTGAAGTTCCAGACAAGGAGCTCAGAGGCTCTTGGGGGACACAGTAGTCCACATGAGAATCTACAAGAGGATACAAATCAGGAACAGGGAAGAGGGGCAGAAGGCAGAAGGGGAAAGGAGGTGGAGGTGGGAGTCAAGCCCTCTATGATTTTAGAATGCCAGTACATCAAAGATCTGTCATTTCCTCAGTGGCAGATGGCAAGTGTTCTGTGATTCAGGAGATGATTCAGAAGGATAGAGAACTGCCTGATGCTCAGAGAACCAAGGGGACATGCCTGAAGTACTCATAGAGGCACTACATGTGAGAGGCAGCATCGGAATCCAGGCCCTCCAAGTTCAGCATGCTCCCCATTACAACCTGCTTTCCCTATTAAGGAGAGGTCACATATCAGCCAGGATACAACTGTGCCGGAAAAGCAGCTGCAGACATTTACAGGGATGCACAGAGAGAGAGAGCTACCATCTTATCATCATATGATCCATTCCACTGGACACCAGTTCAGAGCAGGTCCATCAGGGGCTGCCCATTTTTTCTTGCATTCAAAATAGGAAAGATTTCAGAAACATCCTGTGCTTTCAATGACTTCAATCCTGATGACCCTGATGACCTAAAAATCACACTGAAACGGGGGAAAGCTAGATTATTTGGGAACCCTAGACCAAGCCGTGGTGACAGCGAACTAAGAAAAGCAGAGGTTTGAGGAGGCCAGGCCTCGAGGGCTATGTTTCTAGAGTACCCAAAGGTTTGCCCAGTTCCCTGCTTCACAGGAACGATCTCACTGGATGCTCACAACAATCCTCTCTGTCCTTCGAACAAGACACTCCATCTCTCAGTTCCAGGCAACACTCTCCCTCACCTCTGCCTCCTGGCTAAAATCAACCTGCCTTCTACAAGAAGCCTTTTTGATCCCCTTTAATGCTATGGCCTTCCTTCTGTTGATTATTTCCCATTTCTCCTATCTAGATCCTGTCTGTACCTAAATGTTTGTCTGTTGTCTCCCTGGTTAGACAGGGCCTGTCTCTTACCTTTCTTTGTATCTACAATGCTTAGCATGATGCCTTGCACATAGGAGGAAATGAATAGATAACTGCTGAGGGAGCCAAAGGCTTGAAACTGGGGAAAAGAGCTAGCTCTAGAGGGCTGTTCTCAATTCTGTCAATTAAGAATGAATCCAACTCCTCCTTGCCAGGCAAAGGGAGGAGGCAGCTCTCCTCAGAGAGTTGCTAAGGTAAATAGCATAGGGAACCAATACAGGAAGGAGCAGCTGGATTCCTTTACTGTAATGGAAGCCCAGTTGAGCTTAGTTAGCACAGTTAGAAGGGATTCAGCTCCGTTTTGTGACATCTCCCAGTTCTGCTCAACAGTAAGTAAGAGCAAAGGAGGAAGACTGTTGGACTCATTCATGGTTGGGGTTTGGCAAGGCACAGATTAGCAACAGGCCGAGGGAGTGAGGGATCCAGGAGCACAAGAAGGTCTAGAGTTGAACGGGGTCATCAAGGGGTCAAAGGTTAGCCAGATCAACGGTGATGGCAGGATACAACTGAGGGATGGGAGGATCAGAAGTCTTCATGAAAACAGAGTAGGCAGGGACAAGCATAGGCAGAGGTGGAGAGACTGGAGGATCATAAGCTAAGGAAATTCACTGTTCTTCCATGGAACATGTAAGTGGTAGCCCTGTGGGTGATGGTGAGATCATGAGTACAGCCTGTTCACTGCATAAATTCATGACATACACTTTACAAACTACATCTTATCTATCCCACTAGGTGTGTGGGATAGATAGCAGCATGGCCTAGTTTTAATCATCTTTCTATCCCCCCTCAGTGCCTATCAGGGATCAGTGATCACAGTGGCCACAAACAGAATCTATATCATGCACAGCACTTGTACCACGTCTCAGATGTTTGCTAGATTACATAAAAACAATTTTATGCAGGATAGAGGAGATGTGAGCTTGCTACAGCATATAGGCTACTTACTAAGTAGCTGGTTTATGAACCCAAAGAAAACAGGCTTAGTTCCACTGCCAGAATTAACCAAAGAGTCCACAACTGCTTCCTATACCCAAGCAAGAATCCAACAGCTAGACATTTCCTTAAGCTGCACAGCTCTTCTGTAAAAGACAGCAGCATATCCCAAGCTCAGTGACCATCCATCTATCTGGCAGGCCGAGTCCAAGATCCTTCAACAAGCAGTAAGTAGCTATGGATTTTGAAAGATGGCAGCCAAATCAATAAAAGGTTTGCAGACTGTGCTGAGTGCTTTCCTGCCTGCCAGGCCTCTAGAGAGTGATTCCCTCCTCGACACAGAGGAGCTCACCGACAGACAGTCAAACTCGGCCTTTCTCACGTGGATATGCACACAGAATCTTTCAACCATGTGTTAACTTTTCAGAAAGGACAGGACTTTAAAAAGCTTTGGAGAGTTTCCCATTTAGAGGCAGAAGCAAAGACAAGCCACAAATGTGATGCTGTTTCTTATAGATTACTATAAATGCCCACGGACTGGCCATCACTCATCCAAAGGGTTCACAAACTGTTTCCAGGCCAAAGGGCGGCTTGCACAGACAGATCCTCCTTGCAAAGACGCAACTCTATGACAATTAGCAGCTTGAATTATTCTATCCCCAGAAATATCCAGACTTTGAAGATTCCTCCATCCCACTCCAGGCTGCACACACTGTTGACTCATCTCCACAGGACTTTCTCTGCCAGGCCTCAGAAACCTCCTCACCCTGGACACTCACTCTTCTGGAATATTTCTCACACTGTAAGTCACCCTTCAGCCTCTCCCTCTGATTGGCTGGTTCCTCCCTGACCCTCTGTTTTAAGGAGGATGTCCAGGCCAGCCAAATCAGGCCTTCATTTCTCTCCAGGCTGTGGGCATGACTGACTCTTCTCCGTACCATGGTCCTTCACCAAGTGCCTCCCCCTTTCCTTTCATCTACAACTCCCCCTCCTCCCCAAGAATATACACTCCTTGTGGGCAGAGGCTGTCTCTCTTTCTGATTAATAAAAACTTGTTGACTTGATTCAGGACTCTAAATGACAAAGCTGTCTAAGCAATACTCCAAGTTTTTACAATTAAATCAATACTCCTATCCTGGCAGCACTTTCTTTTTTCTGTGCCTCATTACTGAGTATATCTGGAAATCCCAGGACCAAGAAGCACAAGATCCGGGTTCAAATCTCAACTCTCTCACAGAACTACACAACCTTAAGAAATGTTAACCTGCCTTGGAGGATCAGACTAGCTTCTCTGGGCCCCTCAGTTCCTCCCTCTTATACAGCAGCCCAGCGGGGCTCCCCAGGGCAGGGAGCTGACTCCAGAGTGTGTATGAGCCCAAGGGGGCAAGAGGTAGGACCACGAAGATGCTGCCTTCCCAAACACAGGGACATCCCTCACACTCCATCAAGACAGTCCAACAAGACTCCAACAAACTTCTAAGCTAGAATGTTATTCTATCATTCAACAAGCACTATGTGCTAGGCACTGCCAGAGATACTCCCCCCGAAACCAAAAGCTGTCACTGCCCTCAAGGAGTGAAGATTCTGAGACAGAGGCAATGTGCAAATAATGGGACATAAAGATATGCTCCATGGATGGAAGGTAATCTCTGAGAGAAGGCACAAGGAAAGGCCTCATGCACAAGCAGAAGGAAGGCAGGGAACCTAAGAGACAAAGGCCAGGAGAATCTTCTAGGCATGAGGGGTTGGGGGAGCGGATAGTGCCTGAAAAGACAAAGGTCCCACAAAGTCAGGAAATGGGTACTGTGTACAAGGAACAGTAAGCACAGAGTCACTTTGGAAGGGAGTCAAATATTAAGAGACTGGAAATGTAGGAAAGGACCAGGTTGTAAAGAGCTTCAAATGACAAAGAGGATTTTATATCTGCTTCCAGAGATGAGAGGGAGCCATGGAGATCATGGGCCTGACGTGGCTAGATCTGTGCCACAGAGAACTCATTTCAGCGGCTCAGTGGGGGATGGAATGGTATAGGGAGAGTCCTGGAGGCAGGGGGATGAGAAGACCATTGTCACAGTTCGGGGGAGCTGCAATGAGGGTCGTACAGGGGGGTGACCATGTAAGGCAAGAGGGTAGAAACGACAAGCTCTGACATGAGGAAGCCTGAAGAGTGGAGGACGGCCTGGGTGGAGTAAGAGGATGGTGGTTCCTTCAGCAGTAATGGGGAAGCTGAGAAGACGCAGGACTTGGGAGTGGAAGGAGAATGCTTTCAGCTGTGGACCCATTAAGTATCTACAAGACATCCAGCTGGAGATGTCCCAAGGGAAGTTAGTGATGTGGGAGTAGAACTCGGGAGAGAGAGGAGACATGATAATAGATGAATGAATGAACCAGCGACATTCAAGCACTCATACGTAAAGAACTGTATTGAGCACTACAAGAAAACCGGAAACACACCCTACAATCAAGGAGCTTGAATTCTAATAGGGAGAATTGATTTCTGCATTGAAAGGAGAACCAAAGAGACCAAATAAAATCGTCCAATGAAGCTGAGAAAGGGAAGAGAGCTCAGGAAAGGGATGTGGAGGACATGTGCAGCATGTAGCTATGACACTGATGAAAACCCAGCAAAGGAGAACCAAGGCACAAAAGTCCCGAGAGGAGAGGGCATCCAGGAGCTGATTATCCATGCCAAAGGCAATAGAGCAGTCCAGAAGGATCAGGGGTAGAAAAGCAACTAATTTTAAAGATGTCACTTTTCTGTGTATATTTGCTGCCAGAGAAATTTTACACTGGCTTCATCTATATGCGTTGATACATTTTTATCGCTTTATCTAGAGGCCATTAATAAAGTGAATCAACATTTCCCCAGAGACCAAATTGTTTACTTTGGCTAACAAGCCCCCTGCCATCCCATCCCCATGTCGCCAGGTACACATTCAGCCCAATAATCTCAGCTCCTCTTCAGTTCTACCCATCTCTGGGTCTTTCCTAAATGCCTGGGTGCCCATCACTGCTGCTCCACCATGAAGAGTCATGCATTCATCCAGACCATGGAGAAAGGCCACTGTTGCTGCTGGGAGGGGATCTGGGTCATCAGCAGACCCCCTGGTATCAACACCAAAGGCTGGAGTTCATTCAGCCACTTTGAGAGTATCACAAACAGAAGGAGAAATGAAGAGCATTTTTATTTTGCAAAGAAAAACAGGTTCTTTCAAAGCAGGAAATGGGAGGTGTGGGAAGAGGACAAAAGGAAAAGAGGAAAGGGTTAAAAAATTACTTGTCCAGAAACCACCAATAATTGCTAGCAGCTTAATTTTAGAATAAGCAGGGAGATCAAGCCCAGGATCTGGCACACAGAGCACGAGAGAGCTTGCAGTGATTCTCACTGGAGCCTCCTAGCAGAAGCAGCACTTAGCAAGCCCCTACATGTTCTGGGTGCTGGGGATACAAGGACAAACATGAGCCATGGTATGGAGGGAGAATGTGTCATCTGGTGAGAAAGGGGGAAGGAGGCTGGGCTCTGGGGAGCACCAAGTGTCCAACAGCAGGGTTTCTGTTTAATCCCAGAGTTGGGAGGGAGCCATGTATAGATGAGGAAATGGAGGCCAATGACCTCCCTTTTAATCACTGCTCTGGACCTGGCTGGGGCTTAGAATGCAAGAAGGCACTCCTCGTGGAATTTTACAGCCCATTTGGCTGGTATGAGAGTAAAAGAATTCATTTCTTAGGTCAGACCTCTCTACCTCCTTTTCCCACCGCCTTTTGATGACTACTCTGTACATTTGTCCCACAGGTCATCATGACCAAACAAGTCATCTGCAAGGGACAAACCAGCGGCCGATGAGCCAAACGTAGACAGGCTAGTGCCAGGTCAGGACTAGATGCTTTTCAATCACAGCAATCCCCATGTACGCTGGCAAAGAATTCTAGGTCCCATGATCCCTGCCACACCGAATGAGATGGCAAGCAGGGTAAGCATCTGCCAGTGTGCTAAAGAAACATAATGAAATGTACAGGATGCTGAAAGACAACATGAAAATTTTTGACATCATACTAGAATGCCCAACAGCTAAACACAGATACCAGGAAAACTGAAACATGAATGAATAGAAATTGGAAACAAAGTCCTAGAAAAACAGTACAGTGACTGTGTTTGGGAAGAGTCTGAAACACAAAGGTCTCCTGAAAGTACTAGACCGCAAATATTTATTTTAAATGCAAGCAAGTTGAGATCAATTTTATTTTGAGATAGAAAGTTAGCTGGGGGCCCCAGAAAGCAGCTGGGAATACAGGCAACAATGGACATGGAAGTGAGACCGCAAATATTTATTTTAAATGCAAGCAAGTTGAGATCAATTTTATTTTGAGATAGAAAGTTAGCTGGGGGCCCCAGAAAGCAGCTGGGAATACAGGCAACAATGGACATGGAAGTGAGAAAGCCCACCTGCAAAAGTCAGGATACCATGCTCCTGTGCAGGGCCAGCTGCTGAGGACACCCAAAGCTGAGCACAGAGTCTGGCCATGCAGCCTTGGCCCAGGCCCAGGCCTTATGACTGGGACTGCCTGGCACGCTGCACCAACCACAGCACTGAGAAAGCCAGACTTGTTAAAGGTGGGAAATAAGCAAAGAGTCCTGGGTGATCCCATGGACCTCATCCCCACCAGGGCCAATGAGATATGAGAAAACTTTCAGCAGGACAGAGTCCTTGGCTTTGGGGTCCAAAGATCAGGTTCAAATCCTGGCTCTTCCCCTCCTTGGAGCAAGTCCCTTAACTCCCATAGGCCTCAGTTTTCTCATCTATAAATGAGGAAGTTGGACTTGCTCAATGGTCTTTAAAATCCTTTCCAGCTCTGGATTCATTATGTCATGACGCCTGACACTGATGAAAATATGAGCCTCCTTTTTTAGCGGTCATCAGGAATATTGACCCAGAGCATAGAAAGCTTGAGAAGAAGGGAATGGAGGCCAATGGCAGATGGGCCCTCAACTCTGACTGGAGGCAGCAAGGGAAGGTCCCTCAGGTCATGACTCTTATTAGTGTCTCCCCTCAGTCCGCCTGGCTCAGCCCCGGTTCCTGAGGATGCTTGGATTTGGTGCCAACTTCGTATCCGGACAGAGTCACTTCCCACAGATCACAAAGCAGTAATGAGGTCACTGCCCTCCTGAGGAAAAGAATCCCAGTTTTGTAGGGCTTTCTCCCCTTTGTATTCAGGGCCAGTGACGAAAGTGGGAACCTGAGGAGAGAGGCTAAGAGGACTGGCTTGGTGAGGTTTTCCTTTGACCAGGATAGCACTCAGGCCCACTTCAACCTGGCATCAGACTTCAAGAGAAACCTTCCAGCAGGCATTCTACCAGGATGACAGAGCCTCTTTCTCACCGGGAGGCTGCCCCAGCAGGAGCAATCCCAAGTGCTTCTAGAAACTTTAACACACAAGGCCCCCAGGCCTTAAGCCTCTTGCTAATCAGGGGGCCGTGAATGACTGGGCAGTGATCAATGCCCGTCCTTGGCGCTGCTCACTGGCCCTTTCAAGAAAAATGGCTTGTTGAAGGACCCTTCAGAGAAGAGGGGAAGGAAGGAGGGCAATTCCACCTTCTCTAGACTGGGCAGATCACAGGGGACCTGCCAGAGGAGAGAAGGCAGTTGGGCCCAGTTAGCCACGGGTCCCCATGGTCTGTCACAGGCTGAATATCTGGCACTGTTCACACTAGCTGCTTACTTAACACACCAAACACGAGGGCATCCTGTCATTATATTGGCTGTGACCCCTGAGCCCAGTGTGACATTAAGCCTCTTGGGGGCGCCCCGGACAGGGCAGAGCAGGTGCACATCAACATGACTAGGAAGGGGCCTACATCAGGGAAAAATCCCATGTCCAACCCCAAAACAGAAACCAAGAAAACCACGCCAGGGAGAAAAGGCTGATTCAAGGATCCAAGTGAATTCATTCAATTCAGCACCTCCTCTGTGCCAGGCACCGGGGGCACAAAGATAAAAAAAATTACTGCTGCTCTCATTTATATTCTAATAGAATAAATTACAATATATACAGATAAGTCATTGTAAAAAATAAAAAATGAATGCCAAGTAATGAGAGAGGAGGGGAGAAGATCACCAGTATGTGGGGATAGCATGGAAGGCCTCCTACGGGAGGTGGCCTGTGAGCCGAATGAGGCCCGAAGGGAGCTGGAAGCTCTAAAAATTAGAAGGAAGGAGGGAGAACATTCCAGGCACAAGGAGGTCTGGAAAAGCCCAGCTCAGGGGAGCTTCTTAAGGTTTTTTTAAACAGCAAAGTGAGACAGACCTATATCTTAGGAAAATGACTTTGGCTGCTGCTGGATTGGCAAGGGGAAGGAAAGAAGGAAGAAGCCCCATTAAGAGGTTGGCTAAATGCCCTCTCTCCTCCCTTCCCAGCCAAGGACCCAGAGAAGCCTCTATTGGTCTCCTCTCACTTCTTAACCTCACCTCCTGCCTCTCTCTTCCCTCTCCCTTGTCCCTTCACAGCCCCCATTCTGCTGGATCACCATGCCTGCACCACTCTTAAGCACCCAGGCCCTCCAAAACTCAGGCCTGGGTCTGCCCCTCTGAGTGACTCATCTCTCTGTGGATGACTCCAGCTCTGTAGATACAGTCTTGGCCCCTTTTTTCAGAGCTGTGGGCAGCCCCACATCTCCAGCCCTGCCCAAAACTCAACCTTTTCCTTTTCCCTTAAATCCCATCCCCTTCTTTGACCCCGGACATTACCGCCAAGGACAAAGGCACCCTTCCAATCAGCCGGGTTCATCATATACACTCTGCAATCTCACTTTCTCCATTTGGTAGATTCTAATTTCACAATCACTCTAGAGTGCCATCAGCTACGGTCTCACACCTGGTCTATTTTCATAGCCTCCTTATCCGTCCCACAACCCCCACCCTGTCCAAGTGACCTTCCTACAGCCCAGCTCTGATCATGCCACTCTCCTCTTCAAGAAGCTCCCATGGCTCCCTGATGACTCTAAGATAAAAGACAAACTCCTCTGTTTGGCACTGAAAATCCTTCAGAGACTCCATTCTCTCTTTGCAGATGGACAACGCATCCAATATTCTAGCCTCTGCACAAGCAGCATCCCATGGCTGAAACGGTTTCCCTGCTCACTTCTGCCTCATAGAAGCCCTAGCTTCATTCAAAGCTCAAATCAAGGGTCACCTCCTACATAAGGTCCAGCCTGAAGCTCTCAGTCGCTGCTGTGCTTACCCCCAAAATTATGTCTACTTTGTGTGAGAAACAAGCATCTTATCAAGTACCCCGCAAAGCCAGCGTTGAGTTAGGAAGGACTTTTATTTAATGTTCACGCAAGAGCGGACACCTCACAAGTAGTAGGAACACCCTTTGAGACAAATACACAGCTTTTTATTCCCTATTCCTGATTCGTATTTCTCTCCCCTTTTTTCCCATTGGCTAGGTACCGCAGGGTTCACAGCCTATCCGGAACACCTGTACTCCCCACGTGATTCTCCGCCCCAATTACATCTCCTATTACCCAGTCCCCTGCCTCTCATTTTCTTTCTAATTTCCAGCTGTCTCGTAAGCACCTGCCTCTAGGTTAGCAACTTGGCCTTGACGCGGAAGTAACAACCTCCTTTTTCCCTCACTTTGTATTTTATGTTGACATCTCTGTGTACATGTTACATCTCCCGGGGGAAACATGAGCTCTTGGAAGTCTAGACCTATTCTGTTCTCCTTTTTCCTATCCCTAGATGCTTACCAACGGCTGCTTAATTAAAAAGTCAAGCATGCCCCTGAGGTTCTGGGCCTCTGTGGCCATGAACATGAAGGCATCCTTCAAAGAAATCAAGGAACTGGTCCTGTTTGAAGAACCAGGTAGGGACAGATGTCCAACAGGGAGCTGATGGTGCAGGCCTGGGGGTCAGAGGAGAGATCAGGGTTGAATGTCCAGCTTTGAGAGTTAACCGGGTAAAGATGAGACTATTCAGAGAAAGAAAGACTAGAGAGGGTAGAGGAGGAGGCCAGGAGACTTGGGGAATGGCCAAGCCACGGAACAAGAGCAACTGAGTCTGAGAAGGGTCAAAGGTAGGAGAACACAAGGGGCAATGAGTGTCATGGAAAGCCCAGGAGGAGGGAAGGGAGATCAGAGACATCAAAAGAAGCAGAGATGTCCAGGAAGAGGAGACTTGAGAACAAGTGACTGGGTGTGTCGCTGAAGAGACCACTGGGAAAGCAGGAGGGTAGCACTTCTAGTGTGTGGGAGGTTTGGAGGGAAGTAACTGAAGAAGCAGAGGGAGCACCTAGACACAACTCCCTCTAGAAGTCTGGCTATGAAAAGAAGAGCCATGACCAGAAGATTAAGTAAGGATTTCTTTTTTTAAAAAATGGTGAGACTACCTATTTCTTGCCTTCTCAATAGGTGGGGAAGTGATAAAGGAAGTGTGAGAATTTGGAACTGAAAATAAAAATTTTTTAAAGAAACAAAAAACTCAAAAGGTTCTGCTAAGCCTATACTCCAGGAATTCAATGATAAAAAGTGCAGTTTCAGATACACAAATTTTAATATCGATAGCGGCACTTTTTATGGTAGCAAAGACCTGGAAACAAAGTTGATATGGCTAAACTAATAAAGTAGAATATTGCTGTGCTTCAGCTGGTGACCATAATGAATACAGAGAAGCATGAGAAGAATTATCTGAACAGACACAAAGTAAACCCAAGCCAACAACATCACTGGGGAGAGTAATCTACTGGTAACAACGAAACAATCCAAATCAAATGCTGCAAAATTATGATCACCAACCTGACCTCAAAGGAGGGTTCTAAAAAGCCATCCTCCCCACTTCCTGGAGAGACGAGGGGCCAAGGGTATGGCACACTGCATCTGCCAACAGATTTTTCTGATGATGGGATTTTCTCTCTTATTTAAAAAAAAAATTCTATTCTTAATTATAACATTAGCTCTTTGGGGACAGGTAAGGAAGGGGCACAGCAAGAAATACAAGCAACAGAAAAACATGATGGTCAGACAGCCCAAATAAACAGACTGGCCACATGCCCCAAAAAACCCCATTGGGTCAAACTCAGGCCACCCTTCCTCCATTCCCCCAAACTGGGCTTCAATGTAATCAGTGGTTTGGAAGCACACTTTGCAGTCCTTTTTCTTGTGATCACTAGAAAGTATGGCAAAACCATGAAGAGAAAGATTAATGAGGGATCTTTATTGAATGAAAAGATATAGAAATACAAATTGCCAATTTAGTCTTCTGATATAGTGATTCTGAGCAGGAACTTCAGTATTCCTTAGGGACAAAAGCCTAGATTTGAACCAGTATGGTACATTCTGCACAATCTGGATAGCCTTTATAAAGAATGGCCTGTGTTAATAAATGTTACCTCACCCCAGAAGCATGTCTTTTTTTTTTCCATTTTAAACTTTTAAGAGTTTGCTCCTTAAAGTCATTCAACTTAGGAGGAATTTATTTTAATTCATGTGAATTTTTAACAGAAACTTAAAGATGTTGCTTACTTTCAATGACAAGAAAATATAAGTACAAAACCTGCCACACTGAAAACATTCATCACCACAATAAAAAAAATCAATTAACACACCAATTACTGTTACTAAGCTTCAATGAGGTTTTCCTTAATGGGCACCTGAGAATGGGTTTTATTATTCAAACTGGACATGCCGATAAAAGCCTTATTAGCTGGGAGAGGAGAGACTGAGGGCAGAAGAGAGAGGGAAAAGGAGAAAATGGGACCAGCACAAGAAGGGAATGGGCATTTCCAGATCTGGCTGCAAAGCCGAGGCTGGAGAAATAGCTGGAAATTCAAATGCCAGATGGTTCGGACCCCTATCTCCATCCCCACCCCCAGGTCTTTCAAGACCCTACAGACAACTGTACCAGCCCAAATGAGGCCAGAAGGCAGAGAACAAGCCAGGGCTTCAAGCAGCCCAGTCATTAAGGGGAAGGGAGGAGGGCAACAAAGGTTGCAAAGGATTGCTGAGGTCTGTAAATTCAAACTGTTTCTGTTGCTATAAAAGCTCCAAAGTTTTGATGCTTACTTCCCATATCAGAAGGAAGTGTGATATAAATTCAGCATATTTGGTGCATCCTGTCATAGTGACCTCTAGTTTCCTGAAATCTAATGATGCAGCACTTAGCCCAGTAGTCCCAGTACACAGTCAGGGCTTAATAACTGCTTCCTGGTGGCTTGCCTCTCATCTGCAAAATGAACCCAGTAACACCCCATAGAAGTGCCCTTACAGAAGTGATAGAAGGCCCAAGGGAGCCTACAGAACAAAGCTCCAGGCTGCCTGTTAAACCCAGGCTTCAGGACCTGGGTCCTAGTAATTTATAGCACCTATCAGTGACTCTCAGAGGGTGAAAAGCCACAGTGCCTCAGGGCAGAAGCACCTCCAAGTCTGTCCCACTGGTCTTTCACATTCAAAACACACTTCAATCAGACCTAGCAGAGAAACCAAAGCACTCTCCTTCCCTGCCCCCCAAACCCTCTTGCTTCCTCGCCCCCACCCACGCACAAGAAGGTAACTAGCATGGTAGCAACAGTCAAAATTCACACGGAATATCAATGATGAAGGCCTTGGGACAGGCTTCTTCTCCATACTAAAATCAGAGACAGTATTTTAAGCTCTTACAGCTGGATGTGCCTTGGAGATCACAGAGTTCACACCAAACAAAACTGAGGGCCCACAGTGATCAGTTGACCTGCCCAAGTCACACTACTGAGAGGTGGAGGCAAGATCTGAACCCAGGTCTTGACTTGCAATCAGCACTCATTGGCCCAGGTGCACTTTCACTTTTTACATCCTCACTATATCCCTGTAAAGCCATGGCAAAGATTACTATGCCCATTTTACAGACAAAGAAAGCAAGGCCCAGAGTAAGGTGTCAGAGGTAACACAAACAGGGCTGCCCTAATGCTCACAAAAGACGCAAAGATCTCTAGGAAAAGCCTCCAGGAAGTTAGGCAAATGCCCTGTGGAAGGTCTAAAGGACCGCATGGATGGGAATCTCACAGGCTGAGTCAGGTACCATGGGTAACCTAGGAGAGTGCAGATGGAGAGAGAGTCTCAGAGAACAAAGGCATGGGGGGGGAGGGCGGGGAAGGCAGTGAAGGACTAGGCCTGGGTTCAGATCCCAGCTCCAACAAACCTCCAGATAAGGCCTCAATTTGCACCTCCTGAAATGGGCATGAGATAAGGGACTGGTGTTAGAGGTTGTGGGGTATAAGTGACACGCTATGACTACACCTCAGAAAAGAGAAAGGAGAAATACAAGCTTTGGTCATGATTACCAGGAGTTCCAGGGGAACAAGGCCGTCCGAAGCATGTTTGGTTAGGGATTCTAATAGGGTGCCTATCATCGTCCTGGAGTAAACATGCACAAAATCAATTAAACTTTCAAATGTTAACAGCTAAAGGTCTGAAAATCATAGAATGTCAAGAGCTGAAAGGGTCCTGAAAGACTGCAGAGCACTGGACCTGGGAGTTAGAAGATCCAAGTTCAAATCTCACCTCAGCCCCTGACTAGCTGTGTGACCCTGGGCAAATCACGTAACTGCTCTGTACCTCAGTGTGTTCATCCGTAAGATAGGGATAACATGCCTCCATGGCAGTGTAAAGATCAAATGAGAAACATAGGCACAGCATCTGTTAATCTTAAAGAACTGTGTAAAGGTTAGCTGTCATCACTACCACCACCATTATTATTTAGGAGATTTCTGGGTGCTCAGAAACAGACAAGCAAGGAAAATATGCCCTAGAAACATACAGCTGGCCAAGACTATATCTGGATGTGGATCAGACTTCAGAACCATGATTTCTTGTTACATTACGTGTGTTTGTCTTCAGACAATTTATGGGGCTTGGCCATTGTTGTAATGTATGCAAGGAACCCAGGGAAAACAAAGGAAGGGCCTTCGGGGTTACTGGGGAGGGAGCATCTAGCTTACAAGTCCAACTGTTCCCCATTGGTGCTAAGACCGACCCCTCCTCCCACATGCTCAGCATTCCAAGTCATTCTGGAGAAAGCCCTTAGCTCATCATCGCTACCGGGTGTCACAAGCGGAAGCAGATACAAAACAAGCATCCAGCCAAGGCCTCAAACCCTGGCCATTCCCCATGCACATTCACAGACTGGGACACTTCACAGGTGTTTCCAGATCAAGTCACTGTGAAGCACCTACAATGTAGAATCTCAGCCCCCTAGAAATCTGCCTGCTCTGCCAGAAACTCTCCAGAGTTTGCTTCCTCTCAATTCCCACCCTCCCTGACCTTCCTCTGGCAAGGATGGTGCTGCCCACAATCTCTCCTCTTCAACACTTGATACAAAACTCTCAAATGAGATCATGCACATGCAAACCTTAAAGCATGACATAAAGGTGAACCATGATGAGTCTAGACTCTCTCCTCCTTCCTCGGCTTCCCCGGCACTGCTCTCCTCTGGACATCTATTCTTTCCAAATGGAGGGGATAGATCAGGCGGGGCCCAGCTTTCCTCTCCTTGTCTAACACGACTCTTAGATGGGAATGGTCACTTCACACCAAGGTTTCTACCATTTACACACCAGCAACTACCTCGTGTTAGTAAGAAGCAAAGCCATCATTTGAACTTGACCTTTCTGGTTCTCCACCTTCTAAAGGAAGAAATGATCATTAAAGTAAGTCAAAAAGTTAGGAGAAAAGAG
The DNA here is from genome assembly GCA_028658325.1 of Potorous gilbertii. Classification (NCBI taxonomy): domain Eukaryota; kingdom Metazoa; phylum Chordata; class Mammalia; order Diprotodontia; family Potoroidae; genus Potorous; species Potorous gilbertii. The sequence continues at coordinate 671,782,111 of CM053770.1, forward strand.
GAAGCAAAAAAGGGGAGAGGAAGGAGGGAGGAAGGATGGGGGAAAGGAGAGGAGAAAGGAGAGGTAGAGAGGAAGGAAGGGAGAGAGAGAGAGAGAGAGAGAGAGAGAGAGAGAGAGAGAGAGAGAAAGAGAGAGAGAGAGAGAGAGAGAGAGATTGAAAGAGACAGAGAGTAGTTCAGTAGTTATCTGGATAACAGAAATTCCCCCATCGCTTCCATAGAAACGTGTCTGTGCCAGGTTTGTGATTAATTTCCTGAGCCCCTCATCCATTTCCTCTTCCTATCCAGGTAGTCTGCTCTAATAATGTTCTCCATCACCCTTTCCCAGTCTCCCCTCTGGTTTCTGGGTTTCCACATTAGGATACCTTTTTGCCATAAAATGCTAGCCCACCTGCACCACTCTAACCCATCCCATTTCCGATGAATGTGGCATACCCAGCCATGGGACGGGGCATCAGAAATTTAAAGTTGGAAAGGAAGAGTCAGTGCATCAATAACCATTTCCTAACTGCCTCCTTTCTGTGACAGGTGCTGGGCCATTGAAACGTCCTCATCTTACAAGAGGAAATAGAAGGCTCAGTGACTTGCTCAAGGCTACACAGATGATGCCTCTTGTCCCACCAGTCCCACCAGACAGCTGTGAGGTCAAAGCTACCCCCTTCCAGTAGGAGCTCTTGTTCCTTTCACTTGGGGCCTAAACTCTGGCCATCTTGTGTACTGACACATGGTTTCCTTCTTGGATTTTATTCCCTTTTAAGTTCTGGGAATTTCAACTGCAATTCTCCTTTCTATATAGTAACTCTTCTCTATGATGTTTATCTAGTCTGGAGGACACAGTGAGGGAAAATTTTACCTATCTCTAACTTGGGAGAGTACAGCTCTTTTGATTAGGTGTGTGTGTGTGTGTGTGTGTGTGTGTGTGTGTGTGTGTGTCCTTCGTTGCCGAAGAAGACCATGCCATCAGAGAAATAATGACATGACTTGCACTTGACTTTGTTTTGCATGAGGGAGGGCTGTGCAGGTCACCAACCTCACTTCTCCACCACAGCCATCTGAACCCAGTGACCAGATATTCATCAGGATGACTGGAGATGACCCAGGATGAGGCAATTGGGGTTAAGTGACTTGCCCAAGGTCACACAGCTAGTGAGTGTTAAGAGTCTGAGGAAAGATTTGAACTCAGGTCCTCCTAACTCCTGCACTGGTACTCTATCCACTGCACCACCTAGCTGCCTTGATTAGATTTGTAGATACTTGGCAAATGCATTTTCACCAGTTTTTATCAGAGACATTCCAGCCCTGGGCAGGAACCCACCCCCGCCCATTTTAAGCAGTGGTCCAGAAAACAAAATTCCCTTTTGAGACCCATTCCCTCAAACCAGCAGTTCCCTTCCCAAATCACTCTTCAGGCACCATTGTTTGGGCCAGGATGGCCCAGAGTGAATGTAAATAGCAATTGTTTCTGTTTTGGCCAGAAACACTGAGGGTCCTCCCCTCTCAGATCGATTTTTCTTTTTTTTACTAGGTAAAAGAGGCCATTTGTTGCCGCATTTCTTACCTAGACTAAATCACTAAATGAGTGTATCGAACTCAAAGTCAGAATGCTAAAAGACCTTAGCCAGAAAGGGCCAGGGTCTCCCATTGCCTCCTGGGCCATCTCCATTCATCCTGATAGATATCAGGCCACTGGACCCAGATGGCTCAGGAGAAGAAAGTGAGGTTGGTGACCCTGCATAGCCCTCCCTCACTCAAATCAAAGTCAACGGCAAGTCAGGTCATCATCTTGATGTCATGGTCCTCCAAGAATAAAGGACAAACACAACAACAAATGGGCGTTGCCTCAGCCAAACTGAGACAAGTTTAAGACCTGGGCCTTTTTAAGGCCAACGTCTCCCACTGCATTGCCCCCTCCCCCATCTCCAGTCATCTTGATTTCTATCTTACCACTGGACTCAGATGGCTTTGGAGGAGAAAGTAAGGCTGGTGGTGGCTTTGCACAGTCCTCCCTCACTTAAATCTAATTCACTTGCTAGTCATGGCATCACATCCCTGATGGTCTTCAAACAACAGTGTCTTCCATACATCTCACCTTCAATAGAAGAGCCTGTGTCACTTGGTTTCAGTTTCTTGTAAACTAAGACTTTATGGGCTTCAGCAGCACTTTTCAGTTCCTCTTGCCAGAATGATTTGCGGGTAGTAGACACCTGTTTTGATAAGTCTTGGGAGGTTCTCCATTATGTCTTCAAAACAGATCCCAGGGTGACAGCAGAACTCTCCTCATATTTATCCAAGCACCCAGATCGGCAGAGGAGAGAGTGTTGGGCTTGGAAACAAAGACCCAAGTTGAGACCCCACCTCAGACATTCCCCAGATGTGTGACCTGAGCTAAGTCACTTAACCTTTGTCTACCTCAATGTACTAATCTATAAAGAGGAGATAATAACATCACCCACCTCCAAGGCCCTCGGGAAGGGTTAAGTAAGTAGAGGTCTGCAACCTTAAAGCTCTATGTAAATGCTGCTATTACTTATTAAGATTACCCCTCTGACCATTTACTAAATGACCCAAGCAATCCACCAGTAAGCTTTTATTAAGGGCTAGGAATGGAAAAGCAAAAATCAAACCACCCCAAAGAACTGGAGATCAAGGGGATGCCCATCAGTTGGGGAATGGCTGAACAAGCTGTAATATACAAATGTGGTAGAATACTACGGTGCCATAAGAAATGATGAGCAGGCAGATTTCAGAAAAACCTGGAAAGATATACATGACCTGATGTTGAGTGAAGTGAGCAGAACCAGGAGAACATGTACCCAGAGTCAGGAAAGACCTGAATTCAAATCCAGCCTCAGCATTTACTGCGTGACCCTGAGCAAGTCACTTACCCACTCTGCACCTCAGGATGATTACCTCCATCCCAGGGCTGTTGTGAAGATCGAAGGAGATGATATTTCTACAGCATTTTGTAAACTTTAATGTAAGTGCTAGCCAGCTGTTATGTAAGACCATACAAAATAAATACAAGTTAATTTCTGGTGAAGGGACCGCAGGGGATGAAGAAAGATCCCTGCAAAGTTTCTCTCCCACCTAATTGCTGCTGGGCCTCTTACAATACCTACACTCAGTCTCATTCCTCTTCCAGGTCCCACTGCAGTCAAGGAAGCTCCATCCTTCAACGAGGGCAGCGCCCTTGTCCTGCTCCTTCTCTGGGTAACATTCGTCCACTGCCCAGGTTCCTGCCCAAGGGTCAAGCTCGTTTTTCTCTGTTTCAGCTCCTTTCCCCGCCATGTAGCCCAGCTTCTGTTTTCCTTTTAAGATCCATTCACTGTTTCTGAAAACTAGGCCTTCTGGAGTCCTGCCCCTTTTCTTCTAAAAGCAGGACTAACCCACCCTTGGCAAACAACTATTCAGCCCCTTCACTGTGGCAGAAATACCAGTAGCAGCCACTCAAAGCAAGGCACTAAGAATGCCTTCCTAGTTTTGGAGGCTCTCGACTCGGATGCTCCTTCCTCCACGCGGCTCTCTCGAACTGCCCCAGACAAAGTAGTATCTCCCATCTACCATTTTCCTAAGAAACTCTTCCTGGCCCTTCCTTGGCTGCCATATGTCATTCTCCCGGTATCCCAGTCCCATAGATATCTCCTCCTGCTGGGTCCTGAGGTCCTTGAGGGCAGACAGGATGGTCCTTCCCTAGCCCCAGCACCCAGCAGTACTGTGCCCTCGGGACACTATTTTATATGAAACACTTTAAAATCCCATGGACCTCAAATCATTCAAGCAGAGGCCTCAGTGCAGGTTAGACAACACTGTGGCACTTCCTCTTTAAATGCCAAGTTTAGACGGTCTTCATCACTAGATGAAGGAGCAGAAACAAAAGTCAACCCACGCTTCAAAGTGGTTGGTTTTTGAACCTACCTACATAATACTGGGTTTCAATTCAAAGGCATCAAAGACAAGCACGCAGGTTCCCTGTGTATGTGCTTTCAAGGACAGTGCCCAAGGGTGTTGGGTAGTAGTTAGTTACCTGTTCCAATAATCCTCGGAAAGTGCTCCATCCCTACATCTTCAAAACATGCCCCAGGGAGACAACAGAACTCCATGCCTTTATCAGAGGTAGCAGCAAAGTGGCCCAGCAGGGCTTAGCGTCAGGGAGAGTCAAGGTCAAACCCCCACCTCGGGTCGACCCTAGGCAAGTCACTTAACCTCCCTTCGGGATCAACTGGCTCTCGAAGCCCAAAAACTGAAAGTAGAGTTTGACAAGTCCAGAGCCCCAGGTAATTGCTTCCATTATTTTCTGGATTCTCATTACTACTCCACCCTTTTCCCTTGGATCCAAAGTCCAGGATCCAAGTAAGATGGTAATTTACTAAGCCCTAGAGACCTGTGCACTCAGTCTGTTTGCACCTATGAAGGAGGCACCTAATGCAGCCCAAAGCCTCCAAGCTCGCAGGGCAGCTAGGGATGGACCAAGTGTAACAGTCTGGTGGGACACCTGAATCATCAGCCATTGAGTCTGATTTTGAGAAGAGTATTTATTGAGTCTAATGTGTAGGGGCTTAGAAAGATGGAAAAAGAGTGAGTCCTTGCTTGCCCCCCAGTGGAGGCGGGGGGGAGGAGGGAAGGAGGGCAAAAGAGAAACAGAAATGTAAACATGATATAAACTCTAGTTGATACAACGTAACTTCAGAGAATGGGGCCGGGATGAAGAGCACTTCCAGTTGAGAGGGAGGGAAAAAAAACATAATCATCACAATTACACAGCACTTTAAAGCCTGCAAAATGCTATCTCATTAGATCCTCCCAACCATCTGGGGAGGCAGATGTCACTTGTGACTTGGCCAGGGTCTCACAGCCACCTGCCTGCACTGCTTCTAGGATGGGTTCAGGTTGTCAGTGGCTGCAGCAGACAGGAGCCTCACTGCAAGGCCTGTGGCTTCAGAGGGTGAAGGTGAGGAGGGAAAGCTTCCAGGGAGACGGGGAGCCTGCTTTCCTCAGCTGGCAACCAGCAGGCAACTGGTTTGGAATGGGCTCTCACCACTCTCAAAACACTACATGAATGGGAGCTGGCATGACTGGCCACAATACTGGGAAAACATATCGAGCCACCTGGGGAGTCCACCAGACCCCTCTGGATGCCTCTTCTTTGCAATGCCTGGGGTGCATGCTGATTAGGAGTGTTTAATGGCATCCAACCTCTGCCCTCACAGAACTCCTACCACATGGCTGGGGTAACCCTGGATTTTTACACAAAAGCATCTGTGCTCAGTGACTGATGACAGCCACAGGCAAGGCCCTGAGGGAATGCGTGGTGGACAGCACTTGGGAGTCAATTTAAAAAGCCAGGCCAGCCTTTTAACAGTCCCTCATTGGAGCAGGGGAGAGAAGCAACACCAAGTCAGGAAAGCCAACGACTGAGAGAGTAGTTATGGGAAAATACTAGATGATCATTTTTATAATGACTCCCTTTATTCCTTCTGTTAAAATAGGAAAAAAATGCCACAACACTAGTTTTGTGGCAAAAATGAGAGGGTAGGGAAGCCATCATTCTATTAAGTCTCCTGGCTCCATCACTAACTCCAGGGTGGCCTCTACAGGTTTCACTTTCCCCCTCAGCCCTCTGCTCAAGACATTACAGTCACTCTCTAGGGCAGATCTCCTCCTCAGTTTGGCCTTAGAAGCCTTCACCATCTGGCTCCAACCTGCCTTTCCAGGCTAATTACACATCGATTTCCCCCCACACACAATGCTCCCAACACACTGGCTGCCCAAGCTTCTTGATCAATCAAATTCCATATCCTCCCTTCCAGCCTTTGCACAGGCTCGGTCCAGGGTTCTCACCTTCCCTGAGCTCCCTCCCATCCCCTCCCCAGGAGGCTTCCCTGATTCCCCAGCTCTCCAAGATATTCCCCACCACTGGCACCAGATGGCTCTGGAGGAGAAAGTGAGCTGGTGACTCTGCACAGCCCTCCCTCTCTTACATCCAATTCACTAGCCAGTCATGGCATCACCTCCCTGACGTCACGGTCCTCTCTGAGAATAAAGCAACAACAACCTCCCCAGGACTGACTCTGGATCCCTGGAGACAGGGGGCTCTTCCCCACCCCCACCCCTATGGTTGGCAGGAAGTGGCTGTTCCACATTGGGTCTTGGCACATTTCTACAGGCATGGAATGCGACTTTGACTGGCTCAGAGATGACCAGAAGGAAACACATCATCTAGGATTGCAGGAGACTCCCCAAACCACTTGATGGGTTTGACAATGCAGCCGTTATTACTATTCCCATTTTCCAGATGAAGAGACTAAAGTTTAGAGAAGGCAAATGTCTTCTCAGTATAGGAACCCATGGCTGATAAGGGCTGGACTTGGAATTTCCTGACTTCAGGGCTCTTCTAAGGTGTCTAGATTGGCAAGATCTTGGGTCAGAACCAAATCATTGAATGGTAGAGCTGTCAGGGACAGGCTCTCTAGCCTTAACCCCCTTATTATACCACCAAGGTATCTGGAACTAGCTCAGCTCCAGACAGACTGAAGACGAGAATGGTGGGGCCCCAGAGCTGTCTGGAGCTCCAGTTCCACCCCGCCATGCTGTCTGGTCATCCATCAGTCTCTCCTGTTTCCCCTTCTAGGGCTAGAAGAGAAGGAAGGCAGACCACGAGAGGAAGACCCCTCGAACTGAATCCTTCTTCATAAAAAAAAGTCTAATAGGCAAAAATTAGAAGCTAAGAAGACACTCTTCAAAAATCTCTTATCTGACAGAGACCTTATAAAGTAGAGATTGCAAAAATATGTCATGCTTATTACTTTCAATGCCACTCTGCAGGACACAGAGAAAGAAAAGACGATGAGGACAACTTCATCCCTGCCCTTGAGTTTAAATCAAATTATCTCTGTTCCTGTAGCTCACAGAGCAAAAACCTTTCAACTATCCAAGCATTGTACAGTCATACGATGCTCCAGGGGTATCGCCATAGTCTATGAACACGAGTTTTGTCTGCTGACTCCTCTCTGGACATTTCAGAATCCAAACAACCTAAAATTAGCTCCTGCTCCAGCTGGAAGATGCAACCAAGTACCTGCTCTCCAAAGTGAAATCGAGCACAACCCAGACTGGTCCAAAAGGCAGCCCCGGGAAATGATGAGAAGCCCCAAATTTGGAGTGGGTTCAAATCCTGACTGCTACCTCCTAGCCAAGAGGCCATGAACAAATCATCTAACCTCCAAAGGCCTCAAAGACGCATTAGAGAACATCCATTAGGTCCCTCCCTGCTCTCTGATCCTATGTCCTGAGCTTAATGGCCTCCTCATCTTATAGATGAAGGGAAAAAAATGCCTTACAACCCATGAGGTATTTCTGCTAGTCATCCAAAGCATAGGTGTTCTTAGGATGAATGTTCCTTCCCTCCACAACCCCCTCAAGATATAGTAGATGGCATAAAAAGCTGCTGGAGCCAGCCTTCTGGTGATGAGAGCACCTCCTCCTCTTTAAGTAGATTGAGGGAGGCCTTCCTGCCTTAGTAGGTGGGACCTGCCTGGGTCTTTAGGTACAGAGTGAAGAGGACCCCCTGGGGAGCACCTGCTTCCCAAGTCTATGTCCTTGACAACTTTACTATGGCATATGACTACCTACAAAACTGCAGAAGATTGAGTGAATGGGGCCGTGTTCGTAATGCAGAAGTGGCCAACAAACATGAAAAGCATTACCATCTCACCCTGAGCACAACTTTTCAAAATGACCACTGGAAAATAAAACCTTTACCCTGCCAGCAATATTCTTATTAAATGAACATTTAAAGTACCAAATGCATTGTTAAAAGAAAGAGCTAATGGCTATAGTGGACTTGGACCTTCAACTTGAAGAGACATTTACAAACTCAGCCCCTGCAATCTGAAAGGCCCCAACAAGGAGGCTGATTTCTAATCCTTCAGGAACTATCCAAACACATCCAACCTGTAACCCTGGGCCTGCGGTTCTGCCCCACTCCAGGGCTCCTTGCAAAAGCCTTTCTTCAGTCTCCTATCAGTTCCGAGAGGGAGCCTTGACTGGCTCAGGACAAGGGCATTCCTATCTCCTGACAGGTAGTTACAAATAACACCCCTCACCCACCTGGCAACTGGGTCTATATATCTCAGTTGCAGCCCTTAGCAGGAGCCAACAAGTTCCATAAAAAGTGTGGTCACCTTATCTCCAGCTGAAGGTTGGATGACTCTGGAAAGGGCCAGATCAGAAGTTGAGAAAGACATGATCTGAAGGGAACATCACCGGCTGCCTTTATGGAAGGATGGGGAGGAATTCAGAGTGGGGGGTCAGGGAGGGCGGGGGCAGTGGCGGACAGGCAGGCAAGCAACCGGTACTAAGAGCTTTCTCTGGGCTACACGCTGACAGGACCCAGGAGGTAGGGAAGCCAGTTGGAGGAACTGATTCTGGGCGTAAGGTAATGGAGGCTGGGTGAGAAGACTCAGCTCTGGCGCAAGGAAGGCTCTGAAGCCTCTCCCATGGTCCAGAGGAATGAACCTGAGGCGGCTCTGACTGCTGGGAGATGGGGTTCAGGAGTGGGTGAAGGGAGATGCTGGGCGGGGGGCTGGGCTGGCGGTGGAACCTTGGGTCACGCCCCACTGGCTGGGGCTCAGTCTCCTCCTCGGTAAACTAAGGGGACAGGAGGAGAGGCGCCCAGTAGCTCTGGGTGAAACCGATCAAGTAGCCCCGGAAGTGCCTAGGTGTGCCCGTGCTTATCGGGGTGACCCGAGGCCCCGCCTTAAGCCCTGGGGGTCCCGAAACAGTCTCCGGGACTGTCCCGCGGGGCAGTCGCTGGCACGGCCCCCTTCCAGCGCTACGACCTCTATCTATGACCTCAGGAAGAAGCGGGAGTGCGGTGGACGGGCACGCGGAGGAGCAAGCGGAGTCCCGCCCCCTGCCTCAGTTTCCCCTCCGCAATGGGATGGGTTCGCTGGCCACCCAGGCCCTCGCCCCGGCCACGAGCCCCAGCAGCCGCCCGGGACGCCGGGGTGCCCAGCGAGGGGCGGGACGGTTGGACGCGGCCGAGGGCGCTCGGCTCGGCTCGGGAGCGGGCGGTTGGGCCGCGGGGCTGGAGCGGGAGGCGGGGGCGCGCGCGCGGGCACGGGGCGGGGGCGCGCGGGGAGGGCGGGGGCGCGCCCGGGCAGCCCGCCTCGTTACCTGGGTCAGGGAGAGCTGGGCCGCCGAAGCCATGGTGTTTCCATCATGCACGGCGAGCGGCCGCGGCGAGGACGGAGGCGGGCGCCGACACGCTCGAGAGCGCGGAGGAGAAAGAGGAGGAAGCGGGGAAGAAGGCGGCGGCCAGGCCCGGGCGGCTCACCCAACTTCAGCAACTTCCCTCCCGTAGCCACGCCCCGCCCGGCCCGGTCCCGCCCCCGCCCTCACACCCTGCCTCTCCCGCCCTCGCTCCGAAGCGCGCGCGCGTGCACACCCACGCACTCCGCTCCCCCGCCCCTCGCCCCGGGCGGCCCCGAAAACCCGGTGCGGACCACCCTGTGCCGGCTCCCGCTGACTCAGCCCGAACCGGAGCCGGACTCCGCCCGGACCGGCCTACCGCTCGTCCCCTCCCCTTCACTCCGGGCCCGAAGGCTGGCGGAGCGGAAAACCCGGCCAGGATCACCCTCCCGGAGCGCTCCTCGAGGTCACCTTCCAGCCCATCCAACAGCCCCAGGGCCGCCGCCGGCGAGACTTGGGATGCCCCAAGTGGGGCGCCCCCGGGCACATCTCATGATCTCCCCCGACCCCCCCTCCCTTTCTGAACTACCCCGTGACCTCACCCGAGCAGCCACCTGGGCTCCAAACCACGTGGTGGTTCCGCCCCGCCCCTCCGCTCTCACCTGGGCGTTGCCTTGGCCTCCCCGGTGCCCGTCTGCCCGTCTGCCCGCACCTCGCGTGCGTCTGTCCGCACGTCCCTGCCCTGCCCAGCGAGTCCCGCGAGCCCCTGTTCCGTCTAGAACCAAGTACGAATTGTGTTGGAGGCTGCAGCCCCTTCCCAGCCTGCGTCCGGCCTCCCCTGTCAGACCAAGCTCCAGATCGCGCCTCCTGCGCTCCCACTCTCGGTCCGATGAAGATCCCCCGGGTTACTCCGAGCCCTCCCGGACTCCGGTCCCCTCCCGCCCCACACCTGCTGGAGCCTTCCCCGCAGGATAACCCGCGTATCCTTACTGGATGGGCGATTCTTTTCTTTTCTATTTATTTATTTATTTATTTTACCTTTGCCTAGGGAGCTTTCTAAGTCACCTTAAGAAATGCGATATATGAATATTGTTTTAAATTGTGCGCACAACCTTTTGCTGAGCAGAGACCCTGCCCACGGTAGGGGCTGATTGAATGGCCATCCAAGCCCATTTACAGGTAATTCAAACTCGGAGTTTCTCGCTCCAAAGGCAGCGCAGACGGCTGACCTGGAGCCGGCTGCTTGTGCCCTCTGGGCATCCGTCTGTAAAATGAAGAAGATGCCTGCTAAGACTCCTTTCAGCTTGAACAGCCCAGAGCCCTGGGCTTGAAGTCAGAAAAGGCAAGCAGTAAAACTTAAATCTTTTTTGAAACAGCTTCCTCATCAGTAAAATGGGCATAATCAATCGCACTTGTGCTGCAAGGTTATTGGGACAGAACCTCTGTCAGCCTTAAAGAGCTGTAGATATTTGAGTTATTGCTCTAACAGGAGTCAGTTTAGGTTTAGCGTCAGGAAAAGTTCTAATGTTAAATGATCCAACACTGAGGACTTGCCCAAAATGGGTCAGGTGACCTCAAGAGGCCATGGGTCCCCCGATCCTCGGAGAACTACGCAGAGCTGACCACTCCCTCATCAACTGTGTCATACCTGGAATTCCTTTGGTTCAGACAGATGCTCTGACACTTACTAGTTCTGTCTGTGACCTTGGGAGAATCAAATGAGATAATATTTGTAAAGTACGTAGCACAGTACCTAACATATAGTAAGAAAGCACTATATAAATATTTTTATTACCTTAGTTTTGTCATCTGTGAAATAAAGATAGACAGATCTAGGTTGTATTAGATTCAAAGCTGAAAGGGACTTAAGCAACAAGCACTGATGAAGCTCCTACTGTGTGCAAGGTATTGAGCATATAAAAACAATAAATGAAGCAATTCCTATCCCTCAGTAATTGTGTTCTAACAGGGGAGGCACTGAGCCTCAGGAAAATTAAGTGAGACTTCTAAGGTCACACACAGTAAATAATAGGTCCCCAAACCTAGAATCCAAACCCAGGTCTTCCAAATCCTCTCCATCCCTATTTCCAGGGTACACACTGCTTCATAAGGTTGTTGTGAATACCACATAATCCTTAAAGTGCTGTATAAATGGGAATGAACCTGATGATTAACCAGCAAAGGAGATAGAGCCACAAAGTGATCTGCCTACCCTCCTGCCCCCAACTGGTTTGGGATGAGGAACTGAGCGCGCGCACGCACACACACACACACATGTACACACTCTTGCACACACATATACATGCATCCACACATGAACACTCATCTCTCAGTGAGTGGAGGAGGCTAAGGGAACTCAGATACAGGATTTTCTTTGTATATCATTCTCAGTTTTCTTTTGTTTTCTAAGGGCTGTAGGCTGCTATCAGCTCAGTCACTAGGGAACACTCCAGTTTTGTGATGTCAGCATCAGCAAACTGAGGAACACTGTATTATGACTTGAGTCTGAAGGAAGGCTGGTGCCTATAGGGCTTCACTTGGAAGACGCTGCTATCTCAGGGCACACAAAGCTCCCGTTTTACTTACAGAAGGGGGTGGGTTAAAGCCCCTCTGCCCAACAACAACCGTACTTTCACTTCCATCATAGTGATGTAGAGCACTGGGAAGGATGTTCTGGTCCCAGTGGTCAGTTTAGTAAATATAGTTTGCCTTGTTCTGGGAAAAGCAATGGGGGATGGGGTGGAGGGGAGCAAAATACCAACTGTGTTACAGAACAGTAGGGATCCCATGCTGGGGCGCCACCCCGGAGAAAAGATGAGCACAGGGTAGAAGCAGACAACCTGGGTGCCTAGGTCTGTCACTCACTGTGGAGCCTTTCAGGCATCTCACTTTACCTTCTGGCCTCAGGTGACTCATCTGTAAAATTAGGAGGGTCAGTCCTATGGGTGGTTATTAGGCAGAATTTTGGAGTCCAAAAACCTGACTTCACAAGCTCTTCCCATCCTCCAGGTAGTCATGGTGCCAGGGGGAGGGGTGGGGAGACTTGAGGCAAGAGAGAGCCAAGTTCATATCCTACCTTGGACATTTCCAGGCTGGTTGATGGTAGGGGAGGGCACTCTCTGGGCCTCATTTCCTCATTTCTACAAAGCAGGTAATACCTGCTGGGCCTGAACACCTATGAAGGAATCATGGGTGTCGGGGCTTCTTTCCACTAACATTTCCAGAAGGACAGGAGGAATCTATAGCCTCCACAGGGGACACTCCCTCTCCTGATTCAGTGGGCTCAGCTGAGTAGTCTTAGGAACTTGCCTCAAACACAGGAGGCCAAGTGACTGCCCCAGGGTCATAGAGCTAGTAAGTATCAGAAGGCAGGATTCAGACCTTGCTCTGTCCTGCTTCTATATCCAGTGTCCTTTGTGATAATAACTATATCACTCTGCTGGATCACCTGGCTGTTCTATCCACCATGCCACAAGTAACCTCTCTGGGGTTTGGATCCAGGTCTCTTGATTCCAGATGCTGACAGATCATAGCTCGGAGGGAGATAATAGGATTTAAAGGTCACCTACTCTCACTCCTCCTCATCTTACAAATGAGAACACTAAGGCCCAAAGAGGTCACATGCCTTGCCTGAGGTCCCATGTGGCATATCTGGCATTCAGATTCAGGGCCCTAAAGTCAAGACCAGATTTAAAACTACCTCTTTCTGACTCCAGCCCAGGACACACCAAGCTGGCCCTATTCCACTAAAAATATGAGCTAACACTTCCGTGGTGCTCTACCATTTTGAAAATATGTTTGCAATGACTCCATTACTATTATTTCCACCATTTTACAGATGAGGCCCGTGCAGCCACATGGCCAAGGAGACAGATCTCCAGGTCTGGAGTCAGGAAGACTCATCTTTGGGAGTTCGTATCCAGCCTCAGACATTTAATACCTGTGTGACCCTGGGCAAGTGCCTTAAACCTGTTTGTCTAAGTTTCCTCTGGAAGGATATGGAGAAGGAAATGGCCAACCACTCCAATAATTTTGCCAAGAAAACCCCAAATGGGGTCACAAAAAGTTGGACAGGACTGAAAATGACTAAACAACAACAGATTCATCTAGAAACTGCTGCCCCAAAAAACAAAATTACTTGTCCTGGATCATGTAACAACATGGATGCACTTATGAGGTGCCTGCTCTAGGTACTTAGAGGAGGTCAATGAAAATACAAAGACAAAAGTGGAACAGTCCATCTGCTCAAGGAACTTTAACTTTCTTTAGGGAGACAGTCAATATAAGAGAGATACAGAATGATGGGAAGGGGGCCTTTACATCCAAGGGGGGCAGGAATCATGGCAGGCCCATTGGCAGAAGTGGCATTGGAGCTGAGCTCTGAGGCAAGCTTGGGTTTCCAAGAGGCAGAGACCAGGGGGCAGCATTGCAGTTAGGGGATAGGCATCCTTAGTACACAGGTGAAGGAATGGAATTCTGTGTAGGGGGGACCACTAGGTCAGTTCAGCTGAAATCTGGAGCCTAGTGGAATTAAACCAGAAAGAAAAGGTTAGTGCCACATTATGAATTCCAGGGGAGTTTAGTTTTTATTCTGAATGTAAATAGCTCCCAGCATTTCTTGGACAGGGGAGTGACATGGCCAGACCACTTTAGAAAGATCATTTTGACGGCTTTGCAGGGGAATAGCCTAGAAGGGGAGAGCCATTAGGACTTATTAGGAGACTCTCATAATAGTACAGGTGATGAGCCATGAGCTGTGTGAATGAAGAGAAGACGAGTGTGAGGGATTCTGGGGGGATAAAGTTAACAAGGGTTGGGAATTGCATGACTGAGGAGAGGGGGAAAGGAGCATGCCAAGTCAAGGGTGACTCAGGTGGGGAGCCTGGGTGCCCTGGAGGATGGTAGTACCCTCTCCAGAAAGAGGGAAGTTCAGAAAAGGGATGGCTTTGAGGAGGGGAAAACAACTTCTGTTTAGGATGTGAGGAGATGGAGGCCCTAGGGGGCATGCTGATGGAGAGATCCAGCAGACAGCTGGTGATTCAGACCTGGAGTCAGGGGAGAAAGATGAAGGCTCTCTCCGATACAGGTTAGGAGCTATCTACATGCACACATACTTATAACTGCTGAGTCTCAGGATTCCCATTCAGGTCTTCTGACCATTACAAACCAGGCTTCTTTCCACCAGGTCTTACTGCCTGCCATTACACACTGGGCCATTTTTTAGGATGGGCAATATGTAGAAATGGCTGGTTTTCATGGTGGTATAGATTTAGAACTGGAAAGGTCCTTGGAGGCCAGACATCTGCAATCATCTTGCAGATGAGGAGGTTGAGGCCTACATAGGGGAAGTGACTTACAATCATAGATCTAGAGACAGAAGGGCAGTTAGATGTTGAAGTGGGTAGATCGACTGGCCTGGAGTCAGGAAAACCTGAGTTCAAATCCAGCCTCAGATACTAACTAGCTGTGTGACCCTGGGCAAGTCCCTTAACCTTTTTGCCTCAGTTTCTTCATCTGTAAAATGAGCTAAGGAAGGAAATGATAAAAATTACTTCAGCATCTTTGCCAGGAAACCCCAAAATGGGGTCATGGAGAATTGGACACAACTGAAAAATGACTGAAAAATGACAGAAAGAACTTCAGAGGCCTTTCAGTTCAGTGCACTCATTTTACAGATAGAAAGTTGAGGCTGAGAGGGAAAGCAACGCCTGACTTAGCACACACTTGTTCAGAGTCACACAGTCAGTATGTGTCAGACATAGAACTTCGATTCAGGACTTCCTTACTTCAAGTCCAGAATTCTATTAACTGCTCCATTTAGCTGCCTCAGTAGTTCATAAAGTAAAAGAATAATCACTTACACTTACACTTGATGTGGGGAGTATAGACATTCTCATTCCCCTTTTACAGATGAGGAAACTGAGGCCAGGGCCACACAACTAGTCAGTGGTACAGCAGAGACTCCAAGGCCAGGGAGTGCCCTTCACATCCCATCATTCTACAGAATGGGGGTTCTGCAAACAAGCCGAGGGCAAGAGGAAACAGGAAGGGCCCCAAAAGCCAGAAGAGCAAAGCTGTCACATTTTCAAAAGTAGCTCAGATCATGTCCTACTTTGTGGTAATCAGTGTCAGTAGACCAGCCAGCAGACAGACTGGCTATGTATAATGATGGACAAGTGTTGCACTTAGCACGAAAGAAAGAAGGACTGGGGGGTAGGCAGGAACAGTTTTGTTTACTGGCCTCTTTCCTTCCTTTGTTGATTCTGTTCCTTTTTCCTGTTAGATCAGGGGTTCTTAACCTTGCTTGTACCCTTTAGGCAATCAGGCTGATAAAACTGAGGCATCTCTTCTCAGAGTACTGTTTTTCAGGGCATAAAGTATACAGGATTACAGACAGTGAAATATAGTTATCAAAACCTTTTTAAATGTACTTATTTATTGTTCGTTTTCAACATTCACTTCCATAAGATTTTGAGTTCCCCATTTTCTTCCCATCTCTCCCCTCCCCCACCCCAAAACAGTATGTAATTTGATACAGGCTCTATGTATATATTCACATTGAACCTATGAAATATTTTTTAAAATAAGCTTACAGATCCCAGGGGTTAAGAACCCCTATGCTAGAGGTTATGATAAACCAGAGAAAAAGATACTGTGGAAACATATTTTGCATTCATCCCTGTGGGTCTTTTCATCTGGAGATTTCAAAGTGGTTTTGCCATCAGTAATAACTGTCTTGGTTTTATTAGTGGGAAGACAGAGGTACCTCGAAATTAAGTAGCTTGCTTTCGGTCACATGACCAGTCAGTAGCCAGGCTCCCTCTAGAACAAAGCAGCTCTCTTCACCAGGGATGCTCTAAATAGGCCACATTCTGGGAAGCTGGAACCTTCAAGTAATTAGGCTAAGCGTTTGGGGAACAGGAGGATTCCAGCTCAACCTTTGTATCTTAGCTTTTTTTTTCTAGGTTGTGAAAAAACCCAACTTCCTGATAATCCCATTGACTCCTGCTAAGCAGCAATGCCTCACTTCAAATGTGTGTGGATTCCTCCCTCCTTCTGTGTGTTTATACCCATGCTTCTCCTTCTGTCCCAGTTCTTCGTTCCTTCCCTCCCCAACCCCCCCCCCCCAGTCTTTCAGAGCAGAACAGAGTTCAAGTAGGTCTTGCCCACTGAGCTTTGGAGAAGTTGGTTCTCTGGCCTAGTTCCAACATTTCAGTGCTCCCTTCAGCAAGGCAGGTCACAGCGCCAAACTCCCGAATGGCCCTATTCCTGTTGAGAATTTCATCGTTCTTCCATTCTCTCAGTTTCATGATATTGAATCCATTCTCAATGCCTCACTTTCACCCCATGTAGACAATCATCTGTCAGGTCTTGTTTCTATCTCCACAGCATCCTCTCTACTCATGCCATCCCTATTGCTACTATGCCACACCTCCTCTCTACTCATGCTTCTCCTGTTCTTATCACATCTCACCAGGGTTATTGTAGTGGTCTCAACATTGATCTGCCTGCTACATATTTCCTCCCACCACATTATAGCCTTCACACAGCCACCAAACTGATGTTCCTAAAAGGCAAGTCTGATCATGTGATTGATACTGCAATACAATTCTTTTACTATTAAGATCAAATAGAAGCTGATCTGATTGGCACAAGAAGGCCCCAACAAATCTTTCTATCCTTCCTGCATGTCTCTACCCTCCACCCATACTATGGCACACCCAAACTAACCTCCTTGCTGTTACTCATACGTGGAACTCCATCTCTCACCTCCATACCTTTGCCCTGGTGGCCTCTCATGCTGGGAATGTATTCCCTCCTCACCTCCATGTCTCAGAATCCCTAGGGTTTTTTTTTCCAGATTCACCTTCATGAGGCCTTTTTTGGTACCTCCAGCTAACAGAGGTTTCCTTCAAAGCACTGTGTATCAATTTTGTTCTTATGTATACATATACATATATGTGTATTATGTACACATATTGTCTTCCTGACTGGAATGTAATTTTTTCTTTGTATCTCCCCTGCCTCAGAATAGATGACTAACAAAGGCTTATTGATGATCAATTAATTAGTGGGTAGTTTCATGACTTGCTCAAGCCCAAAGTGTTCATTACTAGGTAGTGTACTCTCTGGTGGTGAATTCAAGATGGTCCTTGGTCAATTCACAAGCATTTATTAAGTGCCTACTATGCGCCAAGTAATGTGCAGAGTATTGGAATCCAAAGTTAAAAATGAAGCAGCCTTGCCTTTGGGGAGTTTATATCCTATGAGGGAAAGAATACATAAGTAAGTGTAACTACAAATTAGCAATTGGGGGCATCCTTGGACACGCAGTAGGTCCCTGGGTCCATAGTGGGAGCCCTTCCAGCATGAAGAAATACCCACTAGAGTTTGAGCTTTTCAGGTTCCCAGGATTCCCACTAAAATAAGGCATCTGAGCAGGCTCAGCAAAGAACTCAGTTTGTAGGAAGATTTTTCATTTTCTGGGCCAGTGAGGGGAAAATGATGGAGGGGAATGGAGCATCTGCCCCCTGGCCCCAAGCTCAGAACGCTAACATCTTGGGTAGGGATCTTGGGGGGATTTTTTAAAGTAGCTGCTTTGTGTCTGGTACTGGAGATAAAAGTAGAACAAAACAATGAACTTACAAACAATACCAGAGTATTTCCTCTGCTGGGGACATGAGGCAAGAAAGGTAAACAAGCCTGTGCCCTCTGCTTAGTATGTGGAAAGTGTGCTGGACATGTTGTACTACCTCCCAGCCCTGGCTTCTGCCCCACCTTCTCTAAGGCCTGGAAGGTTCTCCCTCCTCACCTCTACCTTTCAGAATTCCTGTTTCCCTTCCAAACTTCACTATCCTTCCTTTCCCCAAACCACTTTGTGTTCATTTTGTAGAAATTATGGATGTGCTTCGATATATACACATATCCCTTCCCTTTAGATGAGAACTCCATGAAGGCAGGGATTGATTGCCCTGTTAGCTTTGTATCCTCAGCACCTTACCACCATATTTAAATGTAAACATAGCAATATTTTATTTTCTTGTTTAATGTGTAAAAGTGACAAAATCACAGGGCATTTCAGAGTTGGAAGGCACCTCAGAAGGACCTAGTGTGCCTTTTTTTCATTTTTGAAGGCAATCAGGGTTAAGTGATTTGTCCAGGGTCACACAGCTATTATATGTCCAACGTCAAATTTGAACTCATGATTCCATGTTCTATCCATTTTACCACCTACCTGACCGTAGTGTATTTACTGTGCCTAAAAATAATTCCATTTTCCACCATGATATTCCCCCCAAATGGTTATCCAGCCTTTGCTGAAAGACCAGTGAGGTCTATCAGTCAGTGAATAAGCATTTATTAAACTGTTATGCCCCCTACCTCCCATGAAAGCCCATTCTCTTTGGAGATAGTTTTGACAGTTCTGAGAAAATCATTCAAAAGTCTCTGGATTATTTCAGGCCTCCTGGCCCAGCTGATCCTGTCCTCATTGCTTCTAGCAGTAAGTATCTCCTAAGTCTCCTAAATCAGGCTTTGTTCTATGTCCTCCCCAAAAGTCTGTGCTTGGAGAGAGAGAACAATTCACTCAGCAATAGCCCCCAGTCAGGGTCCCCAAGCTTTTGCTTCTGGGAGAAGCCTGCTCACTTTGTAGTCCCCTTCTCTGACCCTTTTCACTCTCCCTTGACAAAACAGTTTCTCTTCTGTTAGGAAAACCATCCAACTAACTCTCATCAGTCCTTCTCATTTGTTCATTTGTTATCAGCTGGTGCCTGGTGTCCTGATGTTGCACTGATGCCTTTAGCTAGCATCCCATCTCTTCTTGGCTTCAAGGCCCAGCTCCTCGAAGCTGGCTTATTCCTACAGTCTCCCAATGGCCCTTTTTACCTCAGCTCCCTGTCATGTGGTAACTTGTGTGTGTATCCTGGACCTCAATCGAGGCTGTTCTTTCTGTCCCATTTCAGATCTTCAGGGTCACTTGGACTCAGCTGTGACTTGGAGCTGCAAGCTGACCTTGGCTCAGGTCACAGACTGAGGCTCCACTCTGGGCCAGTAGATAAACAGTGGAAAGCCAGAGCCTGTTGCCATGGAGACTAAGGCAGAGATGATACCTGGACCAGGGAGGTCAGGTTGCTCAATAAGCATTCTCAATCACCCTGCTCCCAGGCAAGTTCAGCAGGATCTCCTGTCAGTCATGGATTGCTCCCTCACTGGTATGCGCCATATCTCTGGGGGCAGGGCGGGGGCCTCAAGGCATGACCCAGACGAGGCCCAGCAGTGCCTGCTACCCAGGTGTGGGTTCAAGTCCCAATTCAGACACTTACTAGCTGTGTGACCCCGAGCAAGTCATTTAACCTCTCTGTGCCTCAGTTTCCTTATTTGGAAAAGGAAGAGCTTGGATTTGATAAGGGACAACAAGGTGATATAATGAATAGCACCGAACCTGGAGTCAAGAAGATCTGGGTTCAAATCCTGGACAAGTTACTTAAAACCTCTGCCTCGTTTACCTCAACTATAAATTGGCGATAAGAAAAGCATCCTTCCCCAAGGGTTGTGAGTTGTCCTCACTGAGACATTTATATAGTGCTTAGCACAGAGTCCGGAGTAGGCACTTAATAAATGCTAATTTCCTCCCTTTTTCACTCTGATGCCTGACTGTCTACTCACAGTGCCAAACTCTGCTGGGCCTGGCATTCAATAATTGTTGGTTTGTAGAACTAAATTCCCTCTTCCGGTATTCATTGGGTGTATCCAGAGAATATCCACAGTGAAAAGACTCCCATCCTAATTAAGGATCCAACTCTGGCCTAAAAAGATAAAGAAGTCCTCGGTATTTAAAGTCCTCCACCCTCACTAAGAAACTAAGGTCAGAAGAGACACCACCTAGGCCTTGAGTCATCCTTCAAGCCTTGGGGTGATTGGCCAGTTCAGAAATTCACAGATTCCTAAAGCAGATTTGTATTTTAGTTTGTAACCATAGCAAGTTAGTTTTTTAAAAATCCCAGATGAGTTTCCCTACAACTGTGATCTCTCAGGTGTGGACAAAAAAGAAAAAAGCTGTGATTTATTCAGCTTGGCAAAATCAAGTACCCAATGCCTCTCTGGACACCAGGAGGTATGTGAAGGCCTCTGACACCAAACCCAACTATTGTGAAAACACCAGGTTGGTTAGACCAAGGCTCCAATCCTCCTGGTGAAACCAGCATGGAAGTGGACTCTAATAAACATCTCTGTGCCCACTTCCTGGGTGACACTCTAGGAAACTGGGAAGATCTGTTACCAGAACCAGGGCTGGGCCACCAGACAGGGAACAAAACAATATTATAGTGTCCATAAGTCAGAGAGGTATGGGGTGGACTGGAAGAAGCTAGACAACGTCAGGAGGGCTGGATTTGAAGAAGCTCCCCCTGCTCAATCTTCAATGGCTCCCCAGTGCTTGTAGGATAAATTATAAACATTTATAATTATCCATTCATTTATAATTATCCACTACCTGGCTCCCACCTACCTTTCCAGACTTATTTCATATGGGCAGCTAGGTAGAACAGTGGTTAGAGTTTGGAGCCTAGAGTCAGGAAGATCTGAGTTCAAATCCAGCCTCAGATATTTACTAGCTGTGTGATCTTGGGCAAGTCACTTAACCCTGTTTACTTCAGTTTCCTCATCTGTTGAATGAGATGGAGGAGGAAATGGCAAACCACTCCAGTATCTTTGCCAAGAAAACTCCAAATAGGGTCACAGAGGTTAGGACATGACTGAAAAATGACTCAACAACAAGTTACATAGAACAGTGGTTAGACCACTGGGTCTAGAGTCAGGAAGTCCTGAGTCCAAATCTACACTCAGACGTAACCTAGCTGTGTGACCCTCGGCAAGTCACTTAACCCTCTGTTTGTCTCAGTATTCTTAACTATAAAATAAGGCTAATGATAATCTGCTTCCTAGGGCTGTTATAAAGATCAAATAAAATATTTGTAAAGTGCTACATAAATGTGGGATATTGTTACAATGTCACCCCACTTCCTACTCTCTCCATTTCTGTCCATCCTGGTCGGCTAGCAGATGACTGTACAGCACGGGCCATCACCCAGCCCATGCCTGTGTCTGGAATGTGACCCATCTCACCTCCTCCTCTTCTCCCTCATCATTCCCTCTGAAGTGTGACCCACTCGCCCCCTCTCCTCCCAGACCTCTCCAGACTCCTCTGGTACTTAGGACTCTAATCCAACTTCTTTGGAATCCTAATTACTTTGTAACCACTATTGTATTGACCTAGTTGTATACAGGAGAAATCTTGTAAGTTGTAAAACGTTCCCTTCCCTTCCTTCAAGGTCAGCCAGGTGGCACCATAGTGCACAGAGTACCTGGCCTAGCCTCAGATAATTACTAGTTGTGGGACCCTGGGCAAGTCATTTCACCCTGTTTGCCTCAGTTTCTTCATCTGGAAAATGAGCTGGAGAAGGAAATGGCAAACCTCTCCAGGATCTCTGACAAGAAAACCTCAGAGTTGGATATAGTTAAAAAACAACTGAACAACAATCCTTCCTTCAGGGTTCAACTCAGATGCCATTTTATGATGATCCGCATCACCTCAACCCACAGTACTCCCTCTAACTCCACCAGACAATTGAAGTGACCTGTCTCCTCTTCTCATTTCTCCTAGGGCCTCACTAGACCTCTTTACATTCACCTCTGTTTTCTTTATGTGCTATAGAGAGTTGTGCAGGATTCCCGCCTGGCTTGGGACATCCACCATGGCAAGGCAGGACAGCTACTGGTTATCAGGGGGTGCTGCTGGACATCACCGTCTCATGGACTTGGATCATGTGAGGAGGTACAAAACAAAAGAGAGGGAAACGACAGGGGAAGAAGAGAAAGGATGATGGAAAGTATGGGGGGAGTCCCCCCAAAGGCTCTGTAAACAAAGCCCTATTAGACTGTGAGCTCCTTGAGGTCAGGGAATGTCCTTTGCCTCCTTTTGTAGCCCCAGTGCTTACCACACAGTAGATGCTTAATAAATGTTTGTTGATTGACTGGTTGTTGTTAAATGTGTTTTGATGCTTAGAAGATGCTGCTCCTAAAACCTTTTACCTGGCGTTTAGGGGAATGGATTCCTTCCTGTCTAATGGGTGCTGAGAGATAATTGACCCACCCACTAATTCACTATGTTTTCACTTTAGAAGATATAGGAACAGAAAATGATTCTGCTACTTTATTTCCTCTTATGACTTCCATTAGGTTTATGTTTTCAAGGCTTTTGCTGTTGGATTTTTAGCTTTTGCATTATTCCTAAGATCATAGATTTAGATCTAGAAGAGATTTTAGAAGACGGAAGGGAGGAAGGGGAGGAGAAAAAAGCAGAAAGTACCTACTATGTGCTAGGCACTATGCTAAGCACTTTACAAATTTTATCTCATTTGATCCTTGCAACAGCCCTAGGAGGTAGGGGTCATTATAGGTAGTGCCCAGGTATACAGTTGAGGCACAGAGCAGATCAGCGACTTGCCCAAAGTCACAAAGTCACGAGGCAGGATTTGGTCCAGACTTTCCTAATTCCAAATCCAGTGACAGAGGCCATAATATTAAACTCAAATAGAAACAGACCTCTGTGAGCTGCAGCTGGTTGTTGTCCGTTCTCAGAGGGGCCTCAAATGATGTCACTATGTTAGAGTCAAGTTTCAGTGTGCCTGACTGTGGCTGATCAGAACGCAAGCTCAGTGCACTGCCCCACCTCTGGCACAAGTTGTCCATGTGAACGTTTGCGGTGGATTCTCTAAATTGACACATCTCGTGTTTCTTTTGAGCTGCTTCAGTTCTGCTTTGCTTGGGGAGCATGGCACCTTCTCTGATGTGGGCACACCATGCTGGGTGCCAGAGTCTCCCATATCACACCATCAATCCCAAAGTTCCTAAGAGAGACCTTGAGAGTGTCCTTGTCCTGTTTCGGACCACCATGTGAGTACTTACTCTGTGTGAGTTCTCCATAAAATAGTCATTTTGGCAAGCATGTGTTTGGCATACATTTTGGCAAGCAACATGGCCAGCCCATCAGAGTTGCGCTCTCTGCAGCAGAGTTTAAACTGCAAGGGATCCTCATGAGCTCCTCTCAGCTGACCTTGCCTGAGTTCTTCCTGCCACCCGACGGATCTCATTGAGTTAGCGTCCAACAACTTGGCATGACCAGAAAACCAGGGCCACTTCATTGTCCATTGATTACAGGTGAGGCAGCTCTGGCCCTTCTTTAAGAACTCTGTTGGCCTGGTTTTTTGGTTGTTGTTGAAACATCCAAAGAAAAAAATAAAGTGATAAAGATACAGACATTTCAGCATCCATGGTAGGAAGGAGGCCTTCCTCAGCCTTCTGCAATCAAAGCCCTCCAAAGGCCAGCTCGGGTGGACTGCCACCTAGTGGTGGCCTGCGTGTCATTCACTGGACAGAAATGAATTCCAGAAACTGACCCTAGAGGGCCAAGGCAATGAGGCCTAAGGGTAGGGCGGCCTGAACAGCAAAGGTTAAACTGTGTGAGACTGAGTCAGGAAAAACTGGAGCCCCGGAAGGGTTCCCTTTCCTTAAAAAAAGTCCATTCAAAAAACATTCAGTTTACCAGAAATGCCCTGTTCGTGGGACCCAAGATTTAGAGCTGGAAGACAGCTCAGAGTTGTCCAGTACAGGGGTCTAACAACAGGCTCCAAAAAAAGGACCCATGATACACATTTACATTTATCCTGCATTAGAAGCATTTTTGCCATTAGTTTCTTAAATCTTGATAACAAAACGAATGAAGTCTTAATCTGTAGCATATGCCAATTTCTAAATTGTCAGTGCACACTCTGGAAGTGTAACATGAGCCAATTGGAGCTGGCTCCCGGATGTTTCCTTCAAGCTGTCGGTAAGCAGTGGAGGGAAAGTGAGGACGATGGTGGCATTAGTGCTCTGGGGGCCCCAGAGACGGAGACATTCCCCTAGGTGAGCTCCTGATTCACAGGCAGCAGAGAAAAGGGGGAATTCTGGCACATTTATGGAAGGTACAGGTGCCAAGCTGGACTAACCGAGATCTGGAGCCTACAGGTTCTTTGTCGGATCCTAGGTGCTACAGCCACCATTGTAACCAATTTTCTTACTACTTGCTTTCTTCTTTTCCCACTAATATTAGAAGGTAAAGCACATGGAGTGGGAGGGTAGTACTTTGAGATTAGGATGGCGTCAGATTGTGGAGAGCTCCAAATGCTAAGCAAAGTCAATAAATGCCATGAGGGCTGTGATTGTGTTTTATCTAATTTAGGAGGGAGTCCTTTCTGTCCCACCCTTCCTCCAACTTTCCTGCTCACACTTGATGTGAGCATCTAAACACTGATGGTGGTGGCCATGCTCGCTGGGCCCCCTCTAGTTTCATGTTATCTAACCTTAACCTTGTGGTCACAGATGCACAGCAATCCCTGTATTTGTGCTAATTGGCTATCAGAATTCTCCACCCTTCTCTCTCCTCAACCCACCCACTCTGCAGAGAACCTTGCCTCCTCCACTGCTGAGGAAGTCAAGACCATTTGTTGTGTGTTCCTTCATCCCCCCATGCCACACGTCAACATTACCCCCATTCCCTTCCTCCTTTGCTCTAGTCTCTGCAGAAGAAGTAACCCCTCTAATTTCCAAGTCACCTCTATCTTGTGCCTTCAATCATCCCATTCTTTCCCATATATCCTAGAAATCTGAGCCTTCCACTATTCCCTTTCACCTCTTCCCTCCTGCCAATCCCTCACCAGCAGCGGGCTACATCTAGAGACACCATCACCCTGAAAAAACTTTCTCGACTTAGCCAGTTAGAGAAGTGCTCCTTCTTAGTCACCTTTCCTGGCTCTTCATCCAGGCCCTGCCCATCTCCCACCCTCTCTCCTCTTCCCTCTACAGTTCTTTTCTCAGTGGCCTCACTATTTCAATTAGCTTAATATCATCTAAATCATCATCTTAGATCTAGCCCTAACCTCTCTCTAAAGCTCCAATTCTGCATCACCAGCTTCCTGCTATCTGAAGTGCCCTGCCATGGGGAGACTGGAGGATAGGACTTTAGGGGAGGATCTTCTCCTCTCAGGTTCTCTGCTACAAAACCTGTGGAGTCAATTCTAGCCCCATCACTGCAGCAACACAGAATGTGCATTCTCTGATTATCTGCGGCTGGACACAGCTCCTGGTGGTAGGGCATTATGGGAGAGGGCTGGTCCTCTGGAGAAGATGCTGAGACAATACATCTCACCTGAAGACCCTGGGGAATTGGAGGAGGGCTCTGAGAGTGACAAAATGTTCCCAGCATGAGTGGTCAGCATAGGGATCATAGAACTCTAGCCAGAAGAGGTCTCACTCGGGAAGAATACATCAAGTATCCCTCTACTTGGTGCTTCCAAAGGTATCCTCTCAACAAGTGCCCCAGCCCTGGCTTGAATACCTCCACAGCCAGAAGCTAAGACGATGTGCCAGCTCCTACCTATCACTGAATGACAGCTGGAACTCAGGTCTTGGGCACCCAAGAGCCCTATTCCATCTGCTCCACCACATTGCCCTTAATCTGGCTGTTCAAATTCTGAAATGACTCACATGTAGAAAAAACAACCACCTGATCACATCATTCTGGAACATGAAGCACAGCAAGTTTTTTACGTCACTGGCATCTCCTTCAGTGTAAAGTGAGATTCCATTACTGTATTTATACCCCAAGGAGGTCATTGATATGAAGAAAGTTCCCATGTACACTATATTTATAGCAGCACTTTTTGTGATAGCAAAGCATTCAAAACAAAATGGATGCCCATGTGTTGTGTATATGTAATGGAACATTACTGTGGGGTAAGAAATGATGTGTGTTATAAGTGCAGAGAAGCATGGAAAGATCTCTGCGAAATGATGCAGAGTAAAGTAAGTAGAGCCAAGAAAACAAGATACACCATCATGGAAATGGAAACAGCAACCACCCCACACAAAATTCAAAGTGAATCTTGAATCAAACTCAAGCCTTGTTCTAAAGATGAGCTATGAGAAGACCCCCTCCACTCCACTGCTCACCCCCTCTGCAGAGGAAGACGGCCCACAAGTGATGAATATTGCACGTATTTTCAGCCTTGTTTGATATAATGATCCGTCAAACTGATTTTTTTCCTTTTTTGTCTTTCTATAGAATGACACTTTGGTAGCAGTGGGGGTAGGGGTAGGGAAGAGAAGGATGCTGGGGAAAACTATGGTGACATAAAAAAGGCATCAATACAAACTTATTTTAAAATAAAGAAAAATGAAAAATGAATGCATGGATGGGTCAGAAGCTTGTTTTAAGTGTTGACGCTATGCCAAGCTAACTATGAGCAAATCATTTAGTGTCTTTGGGTTTCACTTCTCTTATCTGTAAAATAAGGAAACTGGAGGAGATGTTCCCTGTGATCTAAGGTCCCTCCCAGCTCTAAGTCTATGACCCTATGATTCTAAGCACTGATTCTGGGGATAGGAATGCAAAAGCAACTGCCCCTGTTCTCAAGGAGTTTGTAATCTAATGGAGGAAACTGTTGGGGCATACTGGTCTAGTGACCAGAGGGATACTTTGGTCCTGAAAAATTATCAGGTTGGTAAGTGGGGCCATAGGAAAGTAGATTAATACAGCCCATTCAGGAGCGATGGCAGAGTTGGTTCAGTCTTGGTTCATGGTTCCAAAACAGAAGATGGGGAAGAGATTGGGGGAAGTAAAACTGTTGGAGGAGGTAGTTGGAGAGGGGGAGTAAAGAGATCCTTAGCTAGGGCTTTCTTGAGATAATGTTTTTGGAGAGTGGAGCTCCAGGGAAGAAGTTCCTTCAGGTCTCTGGGGTGGGCAGCAAGGTCATTGGGGAGGACATTGTAGAACAGGTAACTGGAAGGAGGGAGGAAAGTAAATAGCTGTACTTTCAACTCAAGTCAAATTCAATTTGATTTGAAGTCAAATATACTGGGTTACTAATCACTTAACATCCTCTGTAAGACACGGACAGGACTACATGCACTACCTGCCTCACAAGGAGTTATAGAAAAAGAAATAGATATATAGATAGATGGATGGATGGATGGAGGAAGTCAACTAGTTTTAAGGACCTATGTGCCGGATATTGTTCTGAGAGAGAAATACATACATAGATATATAGTTTGTCTATCTGTCCATTTGTCTTGATGGATGGATGATCAACTAGCATTCAAACACATACTATGTCCCATGGACCATACTAAGCAATGGAGAGCTAAATACATACTTACATGATGGATGAAAAGATGATTGGATGCTATTAAGTTCTAGAGGAATATGAGTAGTTGTCATTCTCTCAGGGTTATTGTTTTAGCAGCCCTAGGATGGATTTGGGCCTCCCCCTGCCCCATCACACATACATACTGTGAGCTGCCAGTCCAGAGTTTAGGGTTTACTTTGTGAACTGAGTGACAGGAAGGAGACCTCAAACTGGGCCTCCTTGACTCAGTGCCCTGACCAATTGATGGAGAAAACCAACCACAGGGCATGTGGGCACAAAGATGTATGGGTGAAGAGCAAACTGTCTAGAAATAATTCTTGATCTAAAATGAATTATGTAAGCAAATGTGGTCTCATGAGTTCACTCAGGCTGCTCAGGGCTCCATTCCTGTTCCTGCCAGGCAGCCCTGCCTGCAGGACCAGGGGTAGGCAAGAGCTCTTGGCAAGGCTGTCTCCATGCTGCTGCCTATGCTGTTGGCTCAGTAGTCAGTTGCACGTTGGTTGTTTTCACAGACTTGGACTCTAATTATCTGCATTGGGCAAAGATTGTCCTGGAAAGAGAATTCTTTCAAACCCCTCTATCCTGTGCCCTAGTGAGACTGAAGAATCCATTACGTAACATTTGGAAAGACCCTTGTACTGCTCAGGAGACTAAATGTTAACCCTCAGCAGGGGATGTGTAGGAGGAATAGGGAGGCTGCTGGTGGGCAGGAAAATGAAACCAAAAGACTTAGGCAAAGATTGGTTCCTTTATTGTTAAATGCTTAATATTGTAAAAATTTAAGTAATTAAACAAATATGTTTAATCTAAGGGCCTCATACACCATTCATGGACAAGAGGAAAGTATTACTTTCAAGCATGAATCAAGAACACAAGACCCCTCTTTATCTGGCTGCCCATAAATTCCTGGCAAAGCACCCAGTGCCAACCAAGGGCCAGTTTCTGCCCATTTTTCATGAGTAATGTCTCAACAATGCATCCAAGGATAGTAATAGGTAGTAAGACTTTGTTAGACCATATAAGCTCCTTGAAGACAAGAGACCTTTGTCTAAGCCTTATGTCACCCCTGTGCTTAGACCCACCCGAATGCACACTCTCTGGGCATAATAATGTTTATTGCATTCATTTTGTATTATTTTAAGTGAGCTCCCAAGCCTAATTAACAATGGCCCATTAGCTATTTTCTATAAGTTACTATGTTCAAGACAATTACAATTCATCCCTTACGTCCACATCGGTGGCCCCATTCCCTCCTATATCCCTGTTTTCTTCTTCCTTCAGTTCTTTGTCTTTTTCCAGTTCAGGCTGGTTAGCACCTTCATCCTCCTCCTCCTCCTCCTCTTCTGCCTCTTTCTCCACTGCATATTTCTTCTCATCTTCTTCTTCTTCTTGGGCTTCCATTTTTTTCTTGGTCTCTTCCTGTTGTTTTTTCTTTTCCTCTGCTTCATAGGCTTCCCTCCATATCCTTTCTGGGTCCTGTTTTGAATATGTAATTTCCACATCATTTAGAGGTGGTATAAATTCCAGGCCACTCTAATTTCCCCTTCCCCCCATCTCTGACCTTTGAGAAGTGACCTAGCCTTTAAGGTCAGGTTTGTAGGTGGGTTCCTCTTACAGAAAGCCTTCACTGATTTTCCCTCCTCCCCCAGGTCAGAAGTGATCTCTCCCTCCTCAGACCTTGCATAGTATCTTGTTTCTCTCTGGTTCTTGTGTTCTGTATTGCTCTAGAGTTACTGTTAAGTTATGTTCTATAGTCTTATGTGGCTGTGTCATTTCCCTTCCCTTCTCTGCTCCCTCCGCCTCACCATTGTACGCTCCATAAGGGCACATCTTAACTATCTAAAGCTCTCCCTATAGTATCAGGTACAACATCTTGCACATAGTAGGTACTTGAACCAGGGGATTATTCAAAGAATGAATGACTCTAGCTAACCCTGTAGGAGAAAATTTAACTCCATGGGCTACATTTTAAAGAGTCTGTGAAGTGGTGTTCATTTTCTTGGGAGTGGAAAAGTTGAAGGAGACCAGTCCTTAGTGGTTCCAGGGGAAAGTAATCTTTCCCTCACCAAATTTCTTAACATACTTATTGCAACCTCTCCTTTCTATGTATCTCTTCTTCCCTTGTAACCTAGTTATTCTTGTAGTTGTCCTTCCCCTTATAAGTTCCTTGAGAGAAGAACTTTGTATCCCTAGCACTCAACACAGTGTCTTTTGCATAGCAGACATGTGACAATTATTCAGTGCATCAGATTGATGTATCATTGATTCACAGATTGCCCACCAAGAGAAGAACAGGTACACTCATTACATTGTTAGTGGAATTGCAAACTTGTAGAATCTTTTTGGAGGGCAAGCTGGTCATCAATACACAGTTACAAATAAAAGTTTTGGAAAAGTTATCATCACACCCTTTGACCCAGTAATTCCTTTGTTGGTAATTGACCCTGAAAATGTAGCCAAAATGAAGAAAAATGAAAATGAAAGTATTCATGTCAAGCATCCTAAATCATTACAAAAGTTCTCAGAGCATAAGCTGGAAATCTCCTAAATTTCCAAGAATAGAAAAATGGTTACATAAAGAATGGTCAATGTAACAGAATGGTGTAATTCAAACAAGACCAACATATGTGAGGAACAGGAAGAAATCCACAAAAATTTACTTTAAATAATGCAAAGCAAAAAAAAATTGAAAGACTAGAAGGCACAGTAACTATTGAATGTGAATGAGTGGACAAACCAAAAAATTTTATTGAGAACTTAGGAAGGGTGATGGAAAAAATTATAATAATACTTATGTGTTGAAATTCATTACTTTGCCACCAACCTCCTGACAAAGGAGTGATAGACTCAAGACACAGAATGAGACATGCATTTCTGGACATGGCCAATGGGACAATTTGTTTTGCTTGACTATGCAGACTATAAAGACAGATTTTTTTCCCCTTTTTTCCAATGAGTAGGACCCTGTGGGAGTGGAAGATGGGGAGGAAACAAGTGTATGTTAACTGAAAGCAAAATAAAATTTATTTGAATTTTAAAAAAGAAATCATGTTAAATGTAAATTGGCACTAAAGATATTTAATTGACTGTATTGATGCCTAATGCTTATTTTTAATTAAAGAAATAAATATGTTATATATACTTATATTTCTTTTCAGTCTTCTAGGATTGCAGGGAGGGGTCTCCGGGGGTTTGTAAGCCGTGCCAGTAGAGTTAAAGGTCTTCCTGGCTCTTTGAAGGGTACAGGCTCAGTTAGCCCTATGAGGCTCATTGCCAACAAATTAGCCACCAAGTGATAAATTCTTTGGTTATAACAAAGAATTCCAGGGCCTGGTAAGTGATTATATTAAAATTTGATTACCATGCTGAAATCTGACCATGACCAAACAAAGGCTCAGCTTACTTTTCTTGTTCCCCAGGTCTGATTTCCAACTTTCTCTGCAAATACTTCATCGTTTGTCAGGAGGAAATTGTCAAATATAGAACCAGATTTTACCTGTTGGAAGAAAAGATACTTGGGATAATTACCATGAATTTAGATGTGATTTTCCTCAAAGAAATGTTTTTGTTTTCTCTCAAAGTCAACAAATATCCTTCTTGAACCATGAGATGATATCTTCAGTGACTATGAAAACAGCTTAGGTGCAGAGAAGACACCGGGTTCTTGACCTAGTAACCAAGGCCCTTTGCCCTCAGGGACCATATTCTATGTTTAATTTTTGTGGACCTTCTGCCCATACCCTCAATTCCACTTCCTACATGCCATATTGTAGCCAATCTTTGCATTTTCTCTCTCCTAATCTTTATCTGTTGGAAAACCCTTTCTTTACCACCTTATCTGAGCTTGTATTCATTTCTTCCCTTCCTTCCTGGTCCACCTCAGCTACTACCTCTTTCAGTAAGTCTTCCCACACCCAGCTGTGAGTATGGACCTCCATTTGGTTCTGGGCACCAAATAGGAACACACTGCAGCATGTCCACAAGAGGACTGATGGACATACAAGAGGGGACCAGTTGAAGGAATGGAGGGTGTTCATCCTGGAGAAAAGACTTGGGGAGACATGAGAACCTCTTCAATAGTAGGAAAGGTTTTTGTGTGAAAGATATAGAAGACTTGATCTGTTTGGGTCCCAGAGAGAAGAACCAGGAGCAGAGTGTGTGTGTGGAAGTGGGGCAGGGAAAGTTGCAGAGAGACAAATCTGGGCTAGATGACAAGAACCACTTCCTTCCATCATGAGAGGTAGTATGATCCAGCAATCAGGCTTTAGGATTTGGAGTAAGCAGAGATCTGGATCAAAATCTTACCTTAGGCAGTTATTAACTATGTAACCCAGAACAGCTTCCTCATTATAGACAATAGTAATGGTGCTAATAACACCTGCAGTACTTACCTCATGATGTTATTGTAAAGATGTAGTTAGATAATGGCTGATGAGTATTAATGTACTGGGTAAATGCTGGCCAGCATGGCTAGATGACAATTCATTTGAAAAATATCTGGGGTTTTCAGTGGAATGCAAGCTCAATATGAACCCACACTATGTCAGAGCAGCCCCACAAAAGGTCATGTGATCATAGGCTACATTCTTGTCATGCGGACACTCTGAGAACACAGTATCCAGAGTTGGGGAAGGGAGAGTTCCCTTTCCCTTTCCCTTTGCCCTGGCCAGGCCACCACTGAAAGACTGGATTCCACTCTGGCCAAAGGATTTTCAGAAGGCCATTGATAAACTGGAGAATGTCCAGAGGAGAGAGTCAAGGTGGGGAAGGGCTTGGTTGACATCATATGGTGGATCTGGGGATATTTGACCTGGGGGAGGAGAGGTGAGAGCTTTCTTCAAGCATTTGCAGGGCTGTTCATGGAGGAAGGTTGCCCTTGCTCCACTTGGCCCCTGAAGTCTGAACTAGGAGATGCTGAAAATAGGCAGATTTAGGATGGATGTGTGAGGGAAATCGCTAGCTATTAGAACCATCCCAAGGCTGCCTTGGGAGATAGTGAGCTCCCCCTCTTTAAACATGTTAGAGTGATGCTAGCTAAAGGTCTATTGGAGATGTTACAGAAGAAAGCCTTGGCCAACATGGTGTCCAAGGTGTCTGCACAATAGTCATTGGCTTCAATTTCTGGATTCTATCCTATTGCACTCAGTTGCTTTTTTGTTTTTTTTGCCTAATACTGGATAATTTTGAAAATTATTATTTACTAACACATTTTGTATATTTTTAACATATTATGAAGTCTTGAGGGGTGAGTTCCTTTGCGGTATTTTATAAAGAATAACTGCTAATTAAAGTGTTTATTTACAGTTCTTCCTCCTCTGACGTTCCAGTCTAAAGTCTCCCTCTGGTTCAGGGATGAAAGCTGACTCTCAAAGTCTGTACTACCAGAGACTCTGTGAGGTTGGGAGTGTGTGAGCAAGGATGGAACCGTGTGTCTGTCAGCTGAGAACCAGCCTGGCTCACAACCGAAAGGCTTATCACCCTACAGGCAGCACAGTACAGTGGACTGGACTAGATCTGGATGTGGGTGACCTGCATTCAAATCCCAGATCAGCTACTTGCTATCAGTGTGACCTTGAGTAAGTCCCTTCACCTCCATGTGCCTTAGTTTCCTCATCTGTAAAATGAGAGGGTCAGATTCAGTGGCTAAGGAGATCCCTTCCTGTTCTAGAACTAAGATTCCATGGTCCAGTTTGGCTCTGGCCCATTGTTCTAGGCTGTCCTGGTCTTTCTGACATTCTCCATCCAGAAAGTTGTTCATGCAGACTTGAGGAGCCACAGTGGGTGAGAGATGCTGCAGTGAGGCATCAGACCTGGGTAGAGATTACCCATCAGTGTCTGACTGGATCTGGGGCCTCATTGGCCTGGGCATTCCATGTCCATGTCCATCAATCCATAAGCATTTATTAAATTCCTATGGCACTCTAAAACCTTTGGCCTTCATGACTTTATCCTCAGTCATTTCTTCTCTTTTCCTCTTGCCTCGCACTCCAGCTCATTTACTTGCCCTTCTCTTGGCTAGTCCCTTCCTTTCCTGATCTCATACTTCTAAAAAAATTTCTGCCAGAAATGGCCTCCCCACTCATCTCTGCCAAATGTAGTCTAACCTGTCCTTCAAGGACCACCTCCATCACGCCTCCTCCAAAAAGTCTTACCCCACTCTCCCCCACACCCGTAGTCAAACATACTGTCTCCCACCTGGGACTGCTCAGAATATTCAGTACATCTCTAAAATCAGCTTTTT
Organism: Potorous gilbertii; assembly: GCA_028658325.1. Classification (NCBI taxonomy): domain Eukaryota; kingdom Metazoa; phylum Chordata; class Mammalia; order Diprotodontia; family Potoroidae; genus Potorous; species Potorous gilbertii. The sequence goes on from CM053770.1 coordinate 671,815,785, forward strand.
ACTTGACTTTTTACTTGTGTTCATGTTTCATCCCATTAGGGCAGGAGTTATGCACTATTGACCCTGGATCCTCTCAATACTGAGCACAAAGCTTTCTTTGCTTGTATGAAGGCAGTAATGGAGGGGAAGGAATTCAAGAAGGAACCCTGAAGTTAGGAGCCCTGGGTTCATATCATGGATACTACCAACTAGCTATGTGACTTTGGGCAAGTCACTTAAACTCTTTGAGAAGCCTTAGTTTCCCATGTATAAAATGGGGATATTAATAGTTACTGTGCCTACTTCACAAGGTTGTCAAGAAGAAAGCATTTTGTAAACCTGAAAGCACTTTAGAAATGGGACTGTTGTTATTTGGGTTTATTGAGGGGAACAGGGATTCAACTGAGCAATCAGCAAGAAGTATTTATGATGTATCTACTGTATGCCAGGATACAAAGACAAAAATAAAACATTTCCTGCCCTCAAGAAGCTTATATTCCACTGGGGGATACAACATAGTGAATGCAAAATTAATTAAAAAATACAAAATATATACAATGTAATTGGGGAAGGAAAGACATTGGCAGCTGGGGTTTACTAGAGGCAGGGAAATGATTGTATCAATGATTATTTTCTTAACTTCCAGGTGTGGAAATTCCTTTTAGCAATTTTACCAATCCAGAGAGTTACCTACAGTCCTGGGATGTTAAGTGACTTGCCCAGAGTCACATAGTCAGTATATAGTCACAGGCAGAATTTGAACTCGAGGGGCCAAGTCTCCATCCCACTATACCACACTGCCTTTCCACAGAGATGAGTAAATTAAATGAGGCCTTGGTTTCTGGAGCAGTAGTGATACCAATGATGACAGTAATCCCCTAGATTTGAAGCATCCTTTCAACTTTTCAAAGCTTATTCACATCTATGATCTCACTTTATTATCATGAGCAACTAAGGATGCAGAGAACAGGTATAATTATGCCATTTTATAGATGAGAAGACACAGGCTCAGAAAGAGAAACAGGTATCCAAGGGAGATTCAGGCCTGTCCATCCTAAACCTCGGGTTCTTTCTGCCTATACAGGGTTCATTAACCCCTTGATGTGTTAGAAGGCTTAGTCTTGTTCTGTTCAGCCCCAGCGGGCGGGACCCAGAGCTGGGAGAGGAAGCTGCAAAGAGGCAGATCTAGGATTGAAATCAGGAGAAACTGTGCAATACTTTTCGACATCTAAAAGTGGGATGAGCTGCCTTGACAGATAGGTAGTCAGTTCCCACCACTGGGGGCTTCAAGGGGCAGAATGGATTCCTACTCATTTATGGGTTGGACTAGAATCCCTCTGAGGTCCATTTCTACTATGAAGTTCTGTGATTGTTAAGTGATTGCCACTTAATTACTACATGCTAAATGTTTAGTATTTAATTACTACGTACCTGCCAAATATCCAGGCCCAGGACACTGATGTTGTAATATCTGTAAATATTGGGGTCTGCCTTATACTTCGGGTTGTCAATTTCTGGATGCACCCACTCACCTTTATAATTTGGGTTATTAATTATTCTTGGCTTCCACTCACCCTAAAATTAAAATAGGAAATACTGAACAGGAATATCTGCATTTTTTCCAGCATTTCTAATTTCAAGCAATAAGATAACCCAAGCTATTGAGCACAAATTCTACTGAAATTTGGATTTGGTCCTAATTGTAAGAGGTTGTTTTTCATTTATATATTGATTTAATCATTTGTTTGTTTATGTTTTATAAATAGTCTGCATCTCAGAGCCCTGTGCTGTTACTGATATTTTTCAATAACTTGAGTAAAGAGCTAAATGACAGAAGTATCGCCCCAGCCTGAGAAAGCTAGCTGACATGCTGGAAGTCTGACTCAGGAAATAACAAAATATTTCTGAGCTTAAAATGTAGGGAAATTCAACAGGAAAAAACATTAAATCTCACTGGTTAATGTCGTTAAGGTAAACTGAGGATACTATTGAATGAAAGGCTTTGCACAAAATAAGATCACTGGGTATTGTATAGTGGAGAAAGCACCCACCATGGAGTCAGATGACTTGAGTTGCAGTCCCAGCTCAGACTTTTAATAACTGTAGAGTTTCCCTTCTTTTCTCTCCGCTCCTTGAATCCATTCTCCACCCAGCTGCCAAAATAATCTTCCTAAGGCTGATAAGTCTGATCACATCACTTCTGATAAAAAACCTTCCAGGGCTCCCTATTCCCTTTAACTAAGACACAATGTAGATCCCTTAACCTTGAACATTCTGGTTTCAGACTCTTTTTCTATTTCATCCTCCATAAACTCTAGATCCCAGCAGTTCCCTGAAATTGAGAGGCATCTGCCACCTCTGCCCATTCGCATTAAGCCCCTTGTCTAGAACATCAGCATCTTCTCGTTTCCATGACTGAATCCTTCTCTTCCTCGAAGGCTCAGCTCAGGTGTAAAGGAGGGAGGTGTGGTTCCCATCCTGCATCCCCAGCTCAGCTGAGGTAATTATAAGCTTTAGTGTTCAGTCATGAGGGTCTAATTTGATAGCAAGGGACTAAACCTACACTCGAAAGTCATTTTTACAAACCAGTTTGATCACTCTATTTCTCCTCTTCACTGTGGGAAACATTCTTCTCGATTCTCTTTTTTAGCTTCCTAATCCTACTTGCCAGCTGTGCCAGAGGAGTGATGACAATAAATCTTAGTAATAGTACTAATCACAGCAGCTAGTATTTATATCGAAGTGTTTGATATAAGCCCCCTATGGCCTTGAGATTTTACATCTTACCTGGGACTTGATCCAACCATTTGATGGAGGGAGTCCCAGAAGAACATTTTCACTTTTCCAGATGAAAGGCAGCCTGATACAATGGGGTTTGTGTTTGAGTTTGGAACGTGTGTGCTCGTCCTTCATTGCCAAAGAAGACCACGCCATCAGAGAAATGAGGACATGATTTGCATTTGACTTTGTTTTGAGGGAGGGAGGGCTGTGCAGGTCACCAGCCTCACTTCTCCTCCAGAGCCATCTGAATCCAGTGACCAGATATTCATCAGGATGACTGAAGATGACCCAGGATGAGGCAGTTGGGGTTAAGTGACTTGCACAAGGTCACACAGCTAGTGAGTGTCAAGTGTCTGAGATGAGATTTGAACTCAGGTCCTCCTGACTCCTGCATTGGTTCTCTATCCACTGCACCACCTAGCTACCCCTTGAGTTTGGAAAATCCAGGGTTCAAGGCCCTCTTTTGGCACTGAGTGGAGATGTGACCTTGGGCAAAGAACTTAATCTCCCTGGATGTCCATTTCATTAGGATCCATCAGGATTCATTTCTATGATCCATTAGGATCATAGAAAGAGGGGTAGAGGGAATGACAGAGAGCATCTAGTTCAATGCCTTCATTTTACAGAGGGGGGAAACTGAGTCCAGAAAGTTGAACTGACTTGCCCATGGTTACACAGATATCAAGTGTCAGAACCATGATTTGAATGTAAGTTCTCTCACAACAAATGATTGATCAAATGAATGAATGGATGTATGAATGGATAAAAAAAATTTAAGTATTTATTGTGTGCTAGGGATACAAAAAGAAAAGTAAGGCAGTTCCTGTTCTCAAGTTGTTTATGGTCTAATGGGTTGACAATCCATATAGAAGATTTCAGCTACAAGTCCGATGGAAAGGTCCCATGCTACATCCTTGTAGCAGCAAAGTAGATGTCATTTCCATTGAGAAAATCTTATCAGTTTATGATGATGAACCATGGGACAGTGCCAAGAACTTTGGTTGTGAGAAAGGGTTTCATCCCCATGCTAAGGGGTATAAGCAATCCCATGTGCCTTCCTCTCTCCCTTTACAAGGAAACTCTTTTCTCATCCCCCAGAGGATCAAAGTATATGTTCCAAGGGGATCACCTCTATTATAAATATAAAGTACTTTGTAAACTTTAGGTATTATTTATTATAATTATAACTACAATAATGGAAACCTAGAACTGGAAAAGACCTTCGAGTTCATCTAGTGCAACCTAGAATATAAACTCTGTTAATATATAAAATAAAAATATATAAAATGGTCACTCTACCTTTAGATGTTTCAACACCTTCAGGGACAGGGAGCTCAGTATCTGTCTCGACTTAATCTGTTCCATTGTTGGACAGCTCTCAGCGTTAGAAAGTTCTTTCTTACCTTAAGCCAAATTCAAGCTCCATATATGTCCTACCTCTTAGTTCTCCCCTCTGAAGCCACAGAGATGAGTCTTAATCTTTCATTTATGACAGAACTTAAAAATGGAAAGGATAGAATTATGTCACCAAGTTCTTTCTCCTACAGACTAATCCTCCCCAATGTCCTCAGCTGTTCCTCAAAAGAAGGACGAGGTTTTGTGTAATGCACACTGTCAACTCAGGAATCCCAGGTCAGCTCTCCTCACAGCTTCCCTTAATGTCATAGAAACGGAAGTATGTTCTGACCAATGTAAGATAAGCCTGGCAACATTCTTAGCCCAGTGCCCACCCTAAACACTAATCCACCAAGCCTCAGAGTTGATATTTTATCCATTAGAAGTTTCATTCATTTCTTGTTCTACATTTTGTTCTCTTTGCAAGTGAAAAAAAAATCCCCTTTACCTTATACTTCAGGTTTGGGATCAAAGGGGGCTCCCACTTGCCATCCATTGCTGCATCCCAGTCATTAGGCTTCTTTGCATCTGGATCCGGGATTTTTTCAAAATCTTCCCAGTCCTAAGATAAAATTGATCTGCCCTAAGGCCTTGTTGGTGACTGAGCAGACAGAAATATACATAGAAGACTCTTGTAATGAAACATAAAATGTGAACCCTTCATTGGAGGTGGAAGAGTTAATAAGCCAGTGTGAGTGAATCTTTCCTGCAGGTCCATCTGAAATGAACAGTTGTCCTATTCCCTACTCCCCCCTCCATCAGACCTTGATAGCAAGGGGCAGGAGGGTTGCTGGCTGGTGACTGTTCCATGCCACAGTAGGAACAAACCTTCCCAATGTTGGAACTATGGTCTTCTCCTGTGTTTAAGGGATTCAGCAGCTTGGGGGGAGACTAGGAATTGCCAGCTCTTTCAACTGAACTCATATAGCATAACTTCCAGATCCTTCAGTGAAAAGAAGAAGGTTCAGGAGGTCAAGGAGTGGAGCTGCACATCATGAAGGGCACCCAGAATGCTGGTGACCCTGAAGTCAGGGTCTGCTTACTGGGCCTGGTTTAGGGTTGCTGGAAAAATCTCCCCTCTTAATGGCTGAAGTTCTACAATCAGTAATTCATTCAATGAATGACCCGCCACAAATTTCTTGAGCATCTACTATTTAAATGACACTGTTATAGGGTAACATATAATATGATGTAATTGTTGTTGGATTCAATTGAGTTGAACAATTGTTTAAGTAACTATTAGGTGTCCAGCATAGTTTGGTCCCCGGGGGATACAGAGACAGTTCTCGCAGAGTAAAATGATTTCCACATGCACATGAATACCTGCTGAAAGTGAAATTGTGAAAGGGTTATGCTTTCAATGACTCATAAAATTCTTTGTCTCATTCATTAGCATCATTTATAGATAGGAGACCAGAAGCAGAATCCATTTACCTCTGGTTTCTTGTCATCAGGATCCTCAATTTGGGGTCTCTCATCCCACTTTCGAGGTTTCCTCGCGTATGGATCTTTGATTCTTTTGGGGGGTAGAAAATCCCAGTCATCCTCTAAGGCCCCAACTGCCACCAATTGATTATCTATTTTGACCCCATAGGTGCAATCCGGGCGAAGAATCAGAGTATACAGGTGAGTGTCTTTATTGATCTGCAGGAAAGGGAGAGTGGGAGGGAAGGAGATAATTCTGAAGGACCTGCAGCGTTGCCCAGTCCAGCTCCCCTCTCAGAAAGTGTATTACCCACAATGGGAGGAACAAGGGGCCTGATCTGGGAATCTGAAGGGTCGTAGGCGGTGCTGACCCTACATCTCTAATCAAGCCAGGCCCAGCATGGTCAGAAGTTCTGGAAGAGTTGCAGAGGAAGAGCTTTCTTCTCTATCCTCTAAAAACCAAAAGGACAGAATCATGTCTCCAAGTTCTCTCTCCTACAGATTAATCTTCCCAATGGCCTCAACTTCCCTTAATGGGGTTGTCGTAGCAGAAAGAGGAAGGAGAGGCTCAAAGCTCACCTTTCAGTGCTAAACCTCAGAGCACCTTGCAATGATCAGGAGGAAGAAATGAGCATTATTGACAATTGATAGTGTTATCATTTTACAACAATAACTGGACCAGCAGGAGACAATGTACCCGTCCAGGAGACACAAGGACTCACACTGATCTAGGGAAGGAAGAAACAGCTTCGAAGAACGTGACCAAATACACTAAGCTCAAGTGCTACCAACTCTATGAGTCATTCCCTGAGCCCTCTGCCATCAGAGTCCCACAAATTACTTTATATTTACCTGGTGTATGCTTTATAGTCATATATGTGTGTGTGTGTATGTATTTCTATATTATATATACATATGTATATATGCATTTCTGTATTATACATTATATACACACATATGTTTATGTGTGTATTTCTATATTATCTATATGCATATATGTATATATGTATTTCTATATTATATATTATATACACATTATATATTATGTATTCTATATACATATATGTATGTATTTCTAGATTATATACATACATGTGTATATGTGTGTATGTATGTATATGCATGCATGTTTATACATATATATGTTTACATATCCCAGCCAGAATATAAACTCTTAAACAGCAGAAGTTATTTCATTTTTTTCTTTGAATAAGATCCTTCCTCTTTCATAGTATAAGTCATTGTCCATTTCATACGTGGACATTTTATTTACTGATAGAGGCAGTAAAAGGATATTTGCATGAGAAAAACAGCTCCAGATCGTTGAAGACCCGAGAGAAAACAATCTCTCCGATAAATGCACTGAGGGGAAACGTCTGAAAGTAGTTCAGAGACAGGAATGCTGAATAAAGGTGGGGATGGCTAAGGTGCTTTGTTGTCCATCTGTTCCTTAATATCCAACCCTATTGTGAGGGTTTTGAAGACCATAATTGAGAAATGAAATGAAGGAACTGGTTGGAGACTACAGAAAAATTGCATATGGCATGTTTGTGTTGTATCTGGTAGAACTGTGTGATCTGGGTTCTCCCCCTGTGTTACAGACAGGTCACTATTCATGATGAAGCCTTGCTTTTAGACCTCAGACGTGTTGGTGGGAAAATGAGGAACCAGAGACTAGAAAAACAATAGGGTACAACAGACACCTGGAGATGAGCTGACAACAGAGACAGAAGCAGAGTGGAGGAGAATCAGGAGAACAGCTGTTTTGGACTGAGTCAACTGAGAGTGCTGATTGCAGCCTGACAATCTCTACACTTGCCAGAAGCTCACTGTTGGAGAGCTCGGTAGCTGCGTGGAGCTCACTGGAGAAAGCAGAATCCTGCTATGTGAAAAGCTAGCTGGGCTTGGTTTCTGGGTCTTCAGTGCCATTGACAGCCTCAGGGTGGGGAAGTCCAACAAAACTTCATACTTTTTTCCTGTACTATTCTCCCTGGCTTGAGAGGGAAGAATTCCTCAGAGCCCAGAGAGCAGATCTGAAGAGTTTGCATGTCACTTAGATAGTTTAGCATCCAGCCAACGGAACAGATCTGAAAAGCTATAGACCTCAGCTTTAGGATTTCTCTTTCATTGAAAAAGTGTAACGATTCTGCGTTACTAAAATAGTTTAATTCTTCTGCTTCCCAGGAGTAGTAGAGAAGCAACTTCATTCAGCAGGTCAGAACAGAGTCTCAGAAGAGACCACTGATCAGTCATCAGCCCTGCAGTCTAAAAATGTGAACTGAGATCTAATCTTTCTGGAGAGCAATTTGGAACAATGCCCAAGGGGCTACAAAAGTATGCATATCCTTTGTCCCAGAAATATCCCCTCTAAGGCTCTATCTCACAGAGATCATAAAAACGGGAAACGGTCCCACATGTACAAAAATATTTATAGCAGCTCTTTTTGTGGTGACCAAGAACTGGAAATCGAGGGAACACCCATCAATTGGGGAATGGCTGAACAAGTTATGGTATATTCATGTAATGGAATATTGTTGTGCTGTAAGAAATGACGAACAGTTGGACTTCAGAAAAACCTGGAAAAACTTATATAAACTGATACTGAGTGAAATGAGCAGAACCAGGAGACCATTATACACAGTAACAGCCACAGTGTGCCAGGACTATTTCTGATAGACTAAGTCCTTCACAGCAATGCAAGGACCTAAAACATTTCCAAAGGACTCAAGGCAAAATGCCATCTATATCCAGAGAAAGAACTATGAAATCAGAATACAGAATGTAGCAGATTATTTTCTCTTGTGTTGTTTTGTTTTGGTTTTACTCATGGTTTCTACATTCGTTTTAATTCTTCTATGCAATATGACTAATGTGAAAATGTGTTTCATAAAAATGTATGTGTAGAGACCATATAAGATTCCAAGCCATCTTGGGGAGAGAAGGGAGAAGAAGGGGGAGAAAATTTAAGACTCATGGAAGTGATTGTTGAAAATTGAAACCAAATAAATTAATCAAGTTTAAAAAATAAAAATGTGAGCTTACCTGGGTATATGACGTTTTTACTCATGAGCATCACTACTAGATTGCTATAGATGTTGACCCACTCTCCCCTATAGACAAAGCATGCTTTGTTGGAGAACATGACCCAAGTTCATGGATGAGCTATTATATTTTGATTATTAAGGTTTTGTTTTCTGCTGTGTAAGTGTTCTGATTATTCTTTCTTTTTCCTTCTTGTTTGGTAAATGTTTCATGTTTAAGAGTCAATGATATCATATTATCTGATTTGTATAAATAAGAAATACATCAGTAGGGGCTCAAGAACTAGAGCAGTAATCACTAAGAGTAAATCCTTCTCACACCAGGGTTACCGCACAGGATTTTGACAGTGAGCAGCAGAAGAGTGACAATCTGTGGCTGTCCCATCCCCAAAGGCAAAACCCTCCCAGAGGACACTGTGAGTTCATAATGGAATGAATGAGCCAGTCCAGAGAGATAAAAGCAATACAACTACATTGAACCATCAGCTACATCCAGCATGAGTGGGTCAACACATGGCCAGGCTACAATTGTACCCTGTATGACCCTCGACAAGTCACCTAAACTCTCAGTGCCCTAGGAAATGTTCTAAGACTACAAATTGCAGGACACTTGCCCTCTTACACTTACACTTAGAGGGAGTTTCTTCAATGAGAGTTCCCTACATCAATAAAATCATGGGTCTAAACAACAACAAAAAGGTATAAGATTTTGTGATGGGAAGATAGGAAATGGGAGATTAATTTCTTCATTGTTAGTGGTACCCACTTTACCAAACCATTACCTGCCCACTGAGTTAACATCACTTGATTGGCTCAACTGGCTCCTTGTGCTGAGTCTCTAAGTGACTTATTTTCTGAAATCAGAAGGACCTGTGTTCAAATCCGGCCTCAGACACTTAACAGCTGTGTGCTCTGGGCAAGTCACTTAACCACAAATGCTCCCCAAAACAAAAATAAATAAAATGATTTATTTTGTTGCTAATACCACCCCTTAAAGGAGAAAAAGACAAGCTTAGGATTTCAGCATCAGCAGGATTCCTACAGGACCATCTAGTCCAAACCATATGGTCTTACCTGCTTCACCTATGGCTAGCCACAATATCTGAATACCAGTCATCTCTAAATTTCTCCCAAACCTCCATGCCCAGGCCTGTGGACTTACCCTGCACTTGATGGTTTTATTAATTTCATGGTTTTTTCCTTTATAATTAAGGATGACATGTACCTTGTTGTTTCCCATTCCACAAATATCTGGGCCTGAAAATTAAAAACCCAATGACATCAGAAAAACGGTAGCATCACTGTTTAGAACCAGAGGAAAAAAATGAGTGACCCCTCATGGTGTTAGAATCATGCGAGGTGAAGGGCCATTCCACCATAGCCTGCAATGGATAAACCCTCTGGCAACTCTGCCAACCCTTGGGTTAGTGAGAACGGCCGAGTCTCAGGTTTGGGAAGGATTCAGAGGTCATCTAAGCCGACCAGTGCCTGCCCAAGAGAACACCCCTAGCCTTAAGGGCCACTTCCAACTCCAGCATTCTAGCACCCTCATGCCCTTGGCCATAGACAGGGAAAGAGACCTTGGCTGAAGAACTCACCGAACATGATGAAGTAGCTTGAGTTGGAATTCATGTTCTCTTGGTCCAAATCCTCTGGAAAGAGCTTAACATAGCCCCCACCACAGTCAATGCCCTGCTCATGCTTCACTGAAAACTGGACCACCAAACTTTGACCCTCATTGCTGAAGGGCTTGAATCGTGCTGACAAGGCATAAAATTTGGCATCTTCACTTGTCTGGATACCTGACGGGAGAGAAAACACAGACCTAGAGGCTGAATTGTGTCAGTAGCAGATTAATCGGGCTTGGAGAAAACCCAACTAAACTAACAGGAAACTAAAACACATCTGAGGTGGCCAGATTGACCTGCCTAGGAGCCAGGTGAACTACACTAAGTCCCATGAAACCCAAATGTATGAACAGAAATTTATTAAGTTATTTATTCAACTAAACTTTGTTGAGAACCTACTATGTGCCAGGTACTCTTGGGGCTAACACTCAGTCTAAGCAGAGAGGCGCCCCTTGGTGGAAGCTACCTCCTCATCTCTGCCTCCTGCCTTCTGTGGCATCAAGTCTCAGCTAACATCGCATCTTCTTTAAAAAGCATTCCCTCATCTTCCTTATTTCTAGATAAGGAGTTTTCCATCTGCTGATTATCTCCAATTTATCCTGCATATATCTTGTCTGTTCAAGAAAGAGGCCTGGACTAGGCAGTTAGGGAAGACAGTGGAAGGAGAGTTGGGCCTGGAGTCATGAAGACCTGAATTCAAATTCAGCCTTAGACACTTACTAACGATGTGACCCTAGGCAAGTCCCTTAACCTCTGTTTGCCTCCATTTCCTCAACTATAAAAGGGGGATGACAACAGCCCCTCCCTTACAGGGTTGTTGTGAGGCTCAAATGAGATTTTAAAAAAATGCTTAGCAAGTGCCCAGCACATAGTAGGTACTATATAAATGCTTATTCCCATTCCCTTCCCCCCAGTATGTAGCTGTTTGCATATTGTCTCCCCCATTACACTGGGAACTCCTTGGAAGCAGGAACTGGTTTTTGCCTTTTTTTTTGTATCCCCAGCACTTAGCACAGTACTTAGGCACATAGTAGGTGTTTAATAAATTCTATTTGACTGACTAATTGGGAGGGGACAAGCCCAGTCCCCTGTGCCAGTGCTACTCTGTTGTTATATATATATAGATACAGATATTTGAACCTACTGGGAGGCTCTTCTTCTTTCAAAAGGTCTCAAAAAAAAGGCATTTCATCACTCCACCCAGCCCTGTCCCTGCTACTCAAATGACCCCTGATAGCAACCCTCTTACCATCTAATCACAGGTTACCTTATTTTATGCAATCAGTTATATTTTTATGTCTTACCTCCCTAATTTAACTGCAATTACCTCAAGAGAATAAAATACAGGCTATAAGGCAGCATCCCTCTGTTTCTTATGTTTCTTATGACTTTTTCTTCATGAAAGGAAGTCAAGTCAATCCATCCTTTACCCTGATCTCCATATAGCTAGGACATGGCCTTCATCATCACAGATATTTGGCCCACACACAGGCTTTGTGCAGCTCAATATATGAAACAATTATAGCTTTCATTACATTGAATACATGTCTAGCACATGGTCACATATGGCAAGCACACCATCTTTACCATAGTTAATACATGGTCCACATGCAGTTTTCATTAGTCAACACATGTTCAGCACTTGACTTTCACCATGGTCAATACATGACTTTCACCATGAATAATACATGACTAGGACATAGTCTTAAAGTCAGTGCATGGCCCACATGCAGCCTTGATCACAGTCAGTATATGTCTAGCACTAGACTTTTGCCTCAGTTAATACATGATCTACATACAGCCTTCACCATGGACAATATATTGCCATGGTCTTCACTGTATTTAATCCATTTAATCCGTGGTCCATGTGGAGCTTCTCTCATAGTCAATCCATGTCCAGCATTTGGTCTTTGCCATACTCAACAGTGGTACACAAATAGTCTTCACCATGGTCAACACCCAGACATCAAATAAGTTTAACTAAAATGAAAATTAATGGCATCTTATCTTGTTTCACAACAGGGGCTTTCAGCTGATTTGGCTGGAATGGCATTTTATTGAGGGTTTTTTTGTGTATGGAATCATAGACAGCTTGATTAAACACAGTTCTCAAACAGCCCAATGAGGTTTCCCAAGCTTTGTGTGCAGGGCCCACCCTAAGCACCCCAAAGTTACCACCCTGGCTTTATCCCTCAGCAGGTCCTTGCGAGGTATGGAAGCAAAACTAGAGAAGATAGAAGACTCGTGTAGATGGGGCCCGATGAGAAGCAGGAAACCAGGAATAAATGAGCTTCCATTCATTTCCAGCTACCTCTCATTTTCTTTCATTCCATGAAACTTTCATGGGGAAGGAGAAATTTAATAAGCTCCTTCCAATGACTAGTTTTCATCTTTAAATGAGCTCTAAAATTAGATTTGTAATAGTGGTTAGGATATAGGAGAGGGGCCAGAATGAAATGACAAAACATATGAACTCTATACCAGACAAAGGCTTCTTTGGATCCCAGGCCAAGGCTGTGGAACTCTGACTCTGAGTGCCCAGGCCATGTGATACTACCTCAGTGCCTTGGAGTACCTTGGGCAAACTTGAGCTGGAAGGGACCTTGGAAATCACCTCATCTTCATTTAGGAGGCAGCTAGGTGAAACAGTGAATACAAGTGCTGATCTTGGAGCAAGGAAGATCTGAGTTCAAATCCTGCCTTGGATGCTTATTAGATGTGTAATCCTGGGCAAATTTCTTAACCCCTTTCAACCTCGGTTTCTTCATTTGTAAAATAGGGATAACAATAGCATTGATGCAAGGATAGAACGAGATAATGTACTTTGCAAATGGTAAAATGTTACATTTATTGTCATTATCATATTGACGGAAAAGGAACCTGAGGTTCAGAGAAACAACTTGCCCAATGTCATACATGTTATGATTAATAGAGCTGGGGATTCAAACCCAGAACCTGTGACTCTAAATTAAGCACTCTTTGCCTTAAACTATACTGCCTCTCAACAAGTCAAGTCTCCTCTACAAGACCATAAACTTCTTCATGGCAAGAGACCCTGAATTCTATGTATCTGTATCTCTCCTGGGCATAGAAGAAAGACCCTATTTCCCTGCCTGCACGTTAGAGGTACTTCATAACTGTTTATGAAAGGAAAAACTTAATTACAGAAGAAGTGCTTCTTCTGAGTGAACACTGCGGGGTATTCTTCACTTTGGCCTCTGATCCATCTTCATTTATTCAATAAACATAAAATGCCTACTATGCACCAGGCACTGTGTTGAGTACTAGCGATACTTGGGGAAAAGAGGCAAAAGAGTCCCTGCCCTCAAGGAGCTTACAATTAGTTGTGGAGACAAGAAGCAAGCAAAGATGTGCAAATTACATATAGGATAAAGAGTACAGAGAGAAACCACTGGAATCAAGGGGTAAGGGAAGGCTTCCGGTAGAAGGTGGGATTTTGGCTGAGACTTGAAGGAGGTGGAGATGAGCAGGGAGAGCATTTCAGGCCTAAGGGACAGCCAGGGAAAATTCCTGGAGTCAGGAGATGGAGGGGCTTGCTTAGGTAACAGAAAAGAGGTCAGCATCATTGGATTAAAAAGTACCAGAGGAGGAGGTGTGTAAAGAGTAAAAAGACTGGAAAGACCAGTGTGTGTGTGTGTGTGGGCATAATTTGTATGTTTTGGTTACCAAACCCAAAGACTTCTTTCCCATTCAACTGCTTCCTTTCTAATTCTAGGTGTATTCATTTTGTCTATGTAAAAGCTTTTCACCTTTTAGTAATTAAAATTATCTCTTTTTTGGTAATTGCCTTTATCTTTAGTTAAGATTTCATCTCTTATCTTGCCTTTTCAATGAGTAGGTAAAGAGATAGAGGGAGCGAGAGAATTTAGAACCAAAACTAAGATGAAATTGAACAACATAAAAAAAAGAATATATCTACCCATAACTGTGAGAGGTATACGTTTTGTCTTCTTTTTTTATAGTTTGATCTAAAGATCATAAAAATCTAAAGATATGAAAGTCATATAGTCATTTAGAATGTATTGTAGGGTGTGATGTGGTGTAAGCTATTGGTCTAAGCTTAATTTCTGTCAGATTGATTTTCAGTTTTCACAAAAGTTTTTTTTTAAATCAAATAAGGACTTTTTTTCCCTAGGTAATTTATGTTTTCCATTTAATTAAACGCTGGGTTATTGAGTTATCTTGATTATCTAGTCAGTTCTGCTGATCTGTTTCTCTGTTCTTTAAGCAATAACAAACGGCTTTGATAACTGCTGCTTTATAATACAGTCTGAGGTCCACAAGGGCTATCCCCTCTTTGTCCCTACTTCTTTTCATAATTTCCCTTGATAGTCTAGCTCTTTTGTTTTTTCAAATGAATTCTGTCATTCTTTTATCAAGCTCTATAATGGTAATTTTATTGGCATAGTATTAAAACCATAAATCAATTTTGGTAGCATTGTTCCAAACAGATTCTTAATAAATATTGGTCAAACTACATACAGAATGAAGTAATTCTACAATAACAAACTTTCTCAAAATTTAAGGTAGATGACTCATCCTTTTCTTAACCCATTATTTATATATACATATGCACGTATATAAACCTTTATAGAAAGGCAGTACAGCATAGTGAAAAGAACACTAAATTTAGAATAAGAAAGCCTAGACTAAAATCCTGCCTCCCCTATTAGCTGTGAGACCTTGGACAAGTAATTTTCTTTCCTCTGAGTCTCAGTTTTCTTGTCTGTAAAATGAAAGATTTAGGGAAGATAATCTTGAAGATGCCTTCTAGCTCTAAATCTCAGCATTCTTCTTATCTCTCTCTCTCTCTCTCTCTCTCTCTCTCTACATATATATATATGTAATATATATATAATGTATATATATGTAATATATATATATAAAATATATGTTTATATATATTTAAGACTTGCACTTTCATCAGTGGTGCTTCTCAATTTACTGATGTAGATTATAGATCTTCCGTACCTTAATAGATGCCTGGTGGTCAGCTTTCTAATGGGCTTTGTTGAGCACAACCAGCTCTGTATGAGAAGTTATTCCGAATCAGGAGGATTTGTGGAGGGCTGGCCAAAGCTCATGCTTGCTCATTGGCCCAGATTTTGAGGACCCCAGGTTCCCAGGGGCAGGGAACCTACAGCCTTGAGGCTACATGTGTCTCTCTAGGTCCTCAAGTGCAGCCTTTTGACTGCAGTCAAGTGTGGCCCTTTGACTCAAAAAAGCTGCATGTAGCCTCAAGGCCACCTGCACCTTGAGACATCTGAGGAGAAAGGCAGGGAAGGGAATGACACTCTGAGATATGAACAAATAAGACCCTGATTCATGAACAGCAAAGGGTCTCTAATACTTGGAACTCCCCAGTCCCACCCATTCTCAGTGACAGGAACACTCACCTTTATCCTTCTCTTTGTCTCCATAGAACCTCCCAGCCGTCAGCTGAAATTTACCATAACTTGACCAGTGTTTAGATTGAACCCATCTTTTTTTCCATCCATCTGTCAGAGAATGAAAAAATACATGCAAATGACCTCCATCCTCTCAAAGATGACCAAGTAGAATGGAATGAGGTAGTACATGAGGTGTTATGAAGACACAAGATGCTTCTCGAAAGCAGAGACTGGTTCATTCTGGCTTATGTATCCTCAGTGCCTAGCATGAAGCAGGTATTTAATGCTTGGTGAGTGAGTGAGGGAATACAGGGTAAAGAATATTGAATCTGGATTCAGAGGACCTATGCTAGTTGACCTATGTGATTCAGAAAGACAGAATAAATACGGTACATGAAATTCACTAAAACAGGTACGTGAGAGGCAGTGTGCCTTAATAGAGAGATGACAGGCCTTGGGGTCAGGGTGATCTGAGTTCAAGTCTAGCCTCTGATATACCCACTGACTATGTGATCCTGGGCAAGTCACTTTATTTCCCTGTGCCTCAGTTTCCTCATCTATAAAATGAAGGGTACATATCAATTTAGTTATTGTACAAACTGTCAAAAGTTATGAGGGAAACAGGTAATTGAGCAAAAATTTTGGCAACAAATTTCTCTCTTCTTTTTTTTTCTTCTCCTTCCCCTCTCTCCTTCTTTTGATGATGATGATGGCCATGCTTTACCCAGGCAACATCTGTAGAAGGCTGATGTTCAGAAATCTCTCCCTGTACACTTTCCATTGCTTGGCCCACAGGGCAGGATATACTGGGTAAGAAGATCTGGGGTCACAAGCTAGAACATTTCCCCTTCCTTAATCCTCTATCAAACCCTCTAATTCACGGTACTGAGGACTTCATATTTCCTTTATGGTTACTGCCCCCTGCTGGTGAGAACATTTTCATCTCTCCCACTTTTCTAGCATTTTAAGGCTAACAAAAAGCACTTTTCTCAAAATAGCCCCTGGGAGGTAGGCCGTATCAACATTATTATTCAAAGTGAACTAGAATCATATATTTAAAGCTAGGAGGGTCCTTAGAGGTATAGACTTGGCCAAGTTCACGCAGGTAGTAAATGGCAGAGGCAGATTTGAATCAGGTTTTTTAACTCCAAAGATATTGTTCTTTCTACTCTGTTAAACGAGTTTCAGCTCAGTCTTATATTACAGATGAGGAAACTGAGGCCCATACAGGAAAAGTAACTTGCCTAAAGGCCCCCCTGCTCCTAGATTTAGAGCAGAAAGGGACCTTAGAGGTCATAAAGTAAAAACTCTTCATTTTTCAGATATAGAAACTGAGATAATCTATTCAGTACTGAAGGGAGTCCTTGGACAGAGCTGACCTGGCTGAGAGTAATAAACTTGCTTCACCCCTTTATAACAAACCTGGCTTCAAGATCCCACTAACCCCTGCCAAGATAATTAGGTACAACCATGAACTGAACATTTTCACCATATCCTCTCAGCTTTCTCTTTATTTCCCAGGGATTGAGAATCAAATCAACATTACTCCTGCTGTAAAGCGGATGATAATCAACTTTCTGCTCTCTGTCAGTCAATCAATATTTATTAAGTACCTCCTATGTTCCAGGAACTGGCTTAAACCCAGAGGATACAAAAAGATACAAAAGTCAAGGAATTCATAATCTGCCCTCAAGGAATTCATAATCTAATGGGGAGGGGGAGACAATAAGCAGATAACCATATACAAACAATCTATATACAGAATAAATAGGAAAAATTCATAACACAAGGAAGATGTTATAATTAAGAGGGGTTGGGAAAGGCTTCGTGTAGGAGGTAGAATTTTAGCTGGAACTGCTCAAAATCTGTTTGAGTGCCTACACCAAACTTATGGTCATAGATATCAAAGCTGGAAGAGACTTTTGAAGTCAAATAGATCATCTTCCTCATTGTATAGAGAAGGAAACTGAGGCCCAGGGGAAGTGTCATGTGCTGAGTCAACCAGGAAGGAAACATCAAAGAGAGGATTTGAATGTAAGTCCAGAGGTTCAAAATAGAGGATTCTATATTTGATCCTGGAGGCAAGAGGGAGACAGTGGAGTTTGCTGAGCAGAGGGTGACACAGTTAGACTCATGATTTAGGAAAATCACTTTGGTAACTGTGTGAAGGATGGACTGGGCTGGGGATAGATTGGAGGCAGAGAGACCAGTAAGGGAGCTCTTGTGAGAGATGATGTGGTCCTATACAAAGGTGTGAGAGATGTTATGGAAATAGGGTCAGTGTCCTTTCACCTTTACCATAAGAAGTAATGACTGTGTAAAGAACAGATTCTAGTGGGGTAGATTCTTGGAAATTTCAAGGTTTAATTAGAGAGATGGTCCTTCCTTTTACGGAGCATGCTGGCTTTTTTCTGACCTTCTACCTTAATCATCTTGACTTTTGGGGTTCACATCATATCCCTGTCCACTGGCTGTAACTGCAGTATGATGAAGGGGAAAAATTTCACTGGCCAGCTGTGTCACCCATGTCACTTAATGCCTCTGAGCCTCAGTTTCTCCATTTTTACCAATGGGGATCATAAGACTGGCTCCCTCACTCTTGACCAGACTCTTAACTGGATTTCATTGGATTTCACTCTCGTATGAACTGTTTCCCTTAATGCCACTGAGTCTCAGTTTCCCTATTTTTACCAATGAAGATCATCAGACTGGCTCACTCACTTACTCTTCATAATACTTACTTTCAGGACTTCTTACCAGCTTCCTTCCCACCCTGGACCTGCTCTCCGCCCTGAGACCTTGCTCTCCTGACTGTTGGTTCCCTCATTCAGACCACTATTTCAGCAGGGATCCTTCACCTCACTCTCATCTTGATTCACTCTTCCTCTTTCTCCTCAATAGCTCCCTTGCCCCTAAACAAACATCCTTTCCCCATCTTCAGATCCTCTTTATGTTTTGTCTTCTCCCATTAGAATGTTAGCTCCTTGAGGACACACAGTAAACACTTAAATACTCTGTCTCTTAGTCTATCTATAATAATAATAGCTGGTGTTTATATCATCCTTTAAGGTTTACAAAGCACTTGATGAATGTTACTTATTGATCTGTCTCCCCAATGCCTATCTTGCAAGACTGTTGTGGGGATTAAATAGGAATCTAGCAGTGAAGAGAGAGGCTGAGTCAAATTGTTATTTCAGGAATGTTTATCAAAATGGTTCTTTGCAGTTAATCCCCTAAGAGATGGATGATTTTTCTGGTCCCTTCCCAAGGGTAGGTAGTGCAGGTTGGGGCATGTTCTGTGAGAAGGCGTCTTATAATGTGATGACAAAGAGCAAGACAAAGGAGGCGAGAAAGGAGCCAAGTGATGCATCTTCCAGAGGTTGTACAGATGGTTAAGATCTACTCTATCCCAAGTACCATCAGGGTGATGTATGGGGATACAGCCAAGCCCAATTCTCCAGCAATGTATCAATGTATTGCCTGGAGTAGGGTGTGGGCTGTGGTGCTCATTGGAAGACTTTGGGTTCTATTTCCATAACATCTCACATTGGCCCCCTTCTCTTCTCTCTCACACAGTCACAACTCTGTATAGGACCACATCAGCTCTCACAAGAGCCTTCTTACTGGTCATCCTGTCCCAAGTCTATCCCCAGCCCAGTCCATCCTTCACTCAGTTGCCAAAGTGATTTTCCTAAATCATGACCATATCACCCCTATTCAGTAAACTTCAGTGGCTCCCTATTGCCTCCAGGATCAAATATAGAATCCTCTATTCAGTATGTAAAGCTCCTCATCAGCTAGTACTTCCTAACTTTCCAGTCCCTTTACCTGCTTCCACACACCCTGTAGTCCAACCATCTTGGTCTGTTTGCTGCTCTGTGCACATGATCATACATATTCCTACTCCACCTTTGCTTTATTCCCTGCCTGGAGTTACCTTCTTCCTCACCTCTGCCTCAAATCAAAATTCAGCCTCAACATGAGGTCCCCTTGATCCTCGCAGCTGCTAGTATCCTCTCTCCCCAAGAGTGTATTCTTTTTGAATGTTATATGCATGTATATAAGGTGTATGTGTGTGTGTGTACACTGCATGTCAGTTCCCTTAGGGAAAAGCCTCTTATATTTTTGCACTTTTATTCCCTGTATTTTTATCATACTAAGTGCCTGATAATTAGTAGGTGTTTAATTCATGCCTTTTGATCAATCGAAGCTCTAACACTTGGTACTTTTCTGGTCATAGTCTAGTCACTTCATCTCACTGAGACTCAGTTTCTCCATTTGTCAAATGAAGATGATGAGACTGTGTTAGAAAAATGTTTTGTGACTGTGAATAGAGTGCTGGGCCTGAAGGCAGGAAGATTCATCTTCCTGAATTCAAATCTGGCTTTGGACAGTTACTAGCTGTGTCATCCTGGGCAAGTCACTAAATCCTGTTTGCCTCAGTCTCCTCATTTGTCAAATGGGCTGGAGAAGGAAATGACAAAGTACTCTAATATCTTTGTCAAGAGAACCCCAAGTGGGGTCACAAAGCATCAGACTCGACTGAACAATAAAGCAGAGATTTTTATAATATAATCATCATTACATTATAATCACCATCCCTGCTAAGCAGTATCACATTGGTTAGTGAGCAGTTCAGTGGACAGGATGATTCAGCATGCTGGATTCAGAGTAAGGACTTGGGGGCAAACCCCAGCTTTGTTGAGCCTCTTTCATTATCGGTAATATATAGGTTTAGCACTAGATGACCTTTGAGATCCCTTCCAGTGCTAGCTAGCTACCTTGCTTGCATTGATATGGAAATTTTAAGTTTGGAAAGCACTTTACAAATATTATTTCACTTCATGCTCACAACTCTGGGAGGTAGGTGCTCTTTTGTCCCCATTTTATAGATGAGGAAATGGAGTTAAGCAGCAGTTAAATGACTTGTCCAGGCTCACATAGCTGGTAAGTGTCTGAGTCTTTCTGACTCCAAGTCTAGTATTCTATCCACTCTATAGATCTATGAATCAAGTACACTGAGGAACAATGATTCTTTTCCTATAAGAGGCCTATGTTTTATAAAATGCTCCCCTTGCAAGCCAGTAGGTGAAATTTCAAAACTCCCTAAGTGTCAATTTTAAGCCTTTTCAAACCTACTAGGATGTAAGCAGCAGAGGAAAGAGAAAAAAGAAAATAGAAAGCTGCCTAATTCTTTCAAAAGAGAATTGTAGCTTGAGCACTATCCATAAACTCTGTAGCAAGTTTCAAAGTGAGTTGAGAAACAGAGGGCCAAGCTAGCTAGAAATCCTGACTCTCCTGCTTGCTACCTGTGTAACCCTAGACAAGCTATCCCTCTAAAGCTCAGTTTCTTTGTAAAATTTGAGATCGAACGAGATCAACTAGCACTTCTTCAGCACCAACGGCGTGCCAGGTCCCTGTGCTATGGGCTAGGAGTAGAAAGACAAAGACAAAAAAGTCTTGTCCTCAAGGAACTTCCATTCCACAGATCTATAAGGTGGCTCCCAGCCCTGGAGTCTGTAGCCTCTTTTTTATTACTCCTTTTATCTCTCCTTTTCTTTGTTGGACTCCAGCCCTTTAAGGAAGTGCTTGGATAAGATGACCTCCAAGGTTCCTTCCAGACCTAAATCTATGATTCTAAAACTTATTCTGTTGACATGCAACTGGATGAGGCATCCAGCTGGATATCATTCAGCTGAAAGTGACCTTTGAGATCATCTGATCCCATGCCTGTACAAAAGAGATTGACACCCAGAGGAGGAGGATGGCTTGGTCAGGGGTCCACAGATAGCAAGTGAAAGAGGCAGGATTCAAATTCAGGACTTCCCCTGCTCCTAGGCCCATACTCTGTCGACATCACCTCGTTCTCTTCTGGGATTTATTTGAATGTATGTGTTGCCCACTTTCCAATGATGCTTCTTGGAAGAATTCCAGCAGTGGGCCACCTACAGGTCAAAGAAGAAATCCCATGGAGATATTGAAGAGGCTAGGGCATATTGCCAACAAAGAATTATCCCAAAGTGGCACAAAATACATTAGTGGAGATTCATAGTAACTACCCAGTGAGGAAACTCCCTCTATTGATGCAGATTGGCATCTTCTTTTCTATTTATAAACTTTGATATCTACCCTAAGAGGTTAGATGGCTTAGGGTCACACATCCACTGTGTCAGGAAGAACTTGAATGCCAAGTCTTGATGACTGTGAAGGTACCTTTCTATCCCCTAGGCCAGGTAGCCTCTCATATCAGGTGATACAGAATTGAAAAAACCTCTACTGAGGTTTTCAAGTATAGCTCGACTTAGGATACGTAGGGAGAGGAAGGGCAAAAAGAGCTGAAGGATCACGGAATACCAGAACTCTACTGGACCCTCCAGAGAGGAAACTAAAGGGCAGGGAGATGGTATGGCTACGTTCAGAGAGTAAGTGACCACACCAGGATCCAGATCCAAGTCTCCCCTGGTTCCATACTTGGACTTCTTACCAATGCTCCGTCACAGGCTCTTCTTCCACAGAACCCCCAGGGAGTATCAGAATCAGGGGTGCTATGGTCATTTTCTAAGAAGCTAACGGAAGCCGAGAGGTGCCCTGGTTTGCCCAGATGCCCACACTTTGGGTAGGAGCTAGGATCCTTCAGCTTATTTGTGGGATGGAGAAAGCTTGAACGACTCGCCCCGGGGTCATTAAACATCGTCCCCGCCCCTCCGCCCCCCATATCCCGCCCCAACCTTGGGATATACGAGGTTCGCACTATCCACAGCATCACCCACCCACCCCGACCCGCCCGCAGCTCACCGCCGTCTTCGAACTCCTCTCGGAAGTAGACGCGCCTCCTCCACTCTTGCCGCGGCTGCTCTGGAGATCTGGCTGGGCCATCGCCACCTCCACCGTTCTTGCCCCTGGCACCGGCGGTGGCCTTGGCTGTGGCCGGAGCCGGGGCGCTCACGTTCTCTGTGTGCGGGGCCTTGACCGTGGCACTCGCACCGTTCCTGGCCGTGGCATTGCCCGCAGCGCGCTCTCTGCCCAAACTCATACTCTCTGTAGTCTCGCTGCTCTTGGTGGTGCTGTCGGTGGCGCTGTCGGAGGTGCTGTCGGGGGCGGTGCTGTGTGGGGTGCTGGTCGTGACGCTGTCCGTGGTGCTGCCCGCGGCTTTCTGGTTGTCTGTGGCCCTGGGACTCGGGCCCTCCCGGCTCTGGCCGCCTGGTGAGGTGGCCAGGAGCACGGCCATGGCCACCAGCGCCTGCAGCCACCTCATCCCCAGCCCAGCTGCCGCTGATGCGCCCTGGTCTCTCCAGGTAGCTCCTCTGCCCGTGGCTTCCTCTGTTTTGGAACTCGACTTCCACCTAGCACTTTGGTGGGACGAGGGTGTGGGGCTTTCCCACAAGCCCAACTTTGAGGGTGCCCCACAAGTGGCTGCTTCTCATTCGCCTAGACCCCGTGGTGATTGCGGGGCTGCAGCCAATGGCTAGGGGCCACACACCTGGATAGCTTGAGCAGGAGGAGATGCTGACCCCTGGGGAAGCGGAGAGCAGATGGAAGGGAGCTAGAGTCTCAGAGCAGGGCCTCAAGGGGAAGGAAAAAGCTCTGCCTCCTTGCATCCTCCTTCTGCCCCCCAGAGACTCTAGGAAGAAGGTGGAGACTGAAGCAACATCGAGATAGGTCGTAGAAATGTACCC
The DNA here is from genome assembly GCA_028658325.1 of Potorous gilbertii. Classification (NCBI taxonomy): domain Eukaryota; kingdom Metazoa; phylum Chordata; class Mammalia; order Diprotodontia; family Potoroidae; genus Potorous; species Potorous gilbertii. Next base: position 671,839,121 of record CM053770.1, read on the forward strand.
TCTGTGATGTGGGTATCCCTCCACCGGAGGAGGTTGAAGCCTACCCAAACCTCCATAACAGCAACAAGCATTTGTAAAGATTTGTAGATCCATTTGTCATGGGTTAGGCACTGTGATAAGCACTTCACAAATATTAACTTATTTGGCTCTCACAACAACCTGAAGTGATAAATGCTATTGTTATCCTTATGTTACAGGTGAGGAAATCAAGGCAGAGGTTGACATACCCAAAGTCACCCAGTTAGTGTCTGAGGCAGGATTTGAACTTTGGTCTGACTATTGAACCAGCTAGCTGCCTTCTGCGCATTGTTACCTTCTGCATGTTGCAGTAGAATGAACACTTAGTCTGGAATCATATGACCTGGGTTTAAATCTTGCATCCAATGCAATCTGTGTGGTCCTAGGAGAGTCATTTAGCTTCCCTGGGTCTTAGTTTCCCTATTTGTAAAATGACAGACTCTGAAATCTACACCTATGATTTTCAAAAAAGGATGCACCCCACATCTAAGAGCCTGCCTCTGGGTCATTCATGGTTTCACTGGTATCTACAACCTTTCACTCTGTGACTTGGCTCAACTCCTTTCCTGATCAAAGAAATATTAGGTTGCATAAATAGAAACACAGAATGTCTACAAATCAGAGAAGGAATAGTCTCACTGCCCTCTGCCTCTGTCAGGCCACATCTGGAGTTCTGAGTTTAGTTCTTGGCACCACATATTAAGGGAGACATTCATAAATTGGAGAGTTTCCAGGGGATGGCATCCACAATAGTAAAGAGCCTTTAATCTGTGCCTAATAATAATAAATTATAGGTGGGGAGATTAACAGTGTCTGGGGTTAATCGATCTACCTGTTTTTAAGTTCCCTGTTCAGCATGCCATCCCACGGGCTCATGATTATAATACAGCCTGTCATTAGCTGCATTGCCAGAAAGATGGTAGCTCTAACAGTCTCATGCTTTGTAAGATGTGACTATAATTATTATAGTGCTCATGGACATTAATTGCTTTGGGGTGAAATTTCTTGCAAATCTGACAGCCAGTCTACAAGATGCATTCATCAATCATTAATTCAGTCTCATTCTTTGGAAAATGTAATCCAAAGGATAGAAATATGAGACCTTTAAAGTAAGATATTTGTGAACATGAGAAAGGAAATATGGGACCCTTCCTTGGAATTCCTTAGGGAGGAGCTCTGACTCAATCATGTTTGTAGCTGTCTAATGAGTGATGCTAGAGAGCCAATTCACATTCACACTCTCAGGAAACAGGTTCAAATCCTAGCTCTCACCTGGACTAGCTTTGTGACCATCAGCAGAACTCGTGTTATCATTTATATAGCATTTTGAGATTTTCAAAATGCTCTACATGTTATCTGATTTGATCCTCACAACCATCCTATGAGATAAGGGCTATTCTTATCCCTATTTTACAGAGAGAAACTGAGGTGGAGAGAAGTTAAGTGCTTCTGCCAGGGTCATATAGTGAATGTCTGAGGTAGGATTTGAATTCAGCTCTTCCTAACTGTCAGTCCAGCACTCCATTTGTCATGTCATCTAGATTCTACTTCCTTCGTCTGAACCCCAGTTCCCCCAGCTATAAATCCGAGGCGGTAATAATGGTACCATCTACTTCATGGGGACATTGAAAGAACAGTGTACATTACAGAAATGTTGACTTATTTTTGTTATTTCATCCTTATCCTTTACAGACCTTGATACCATTTTTGCCTACCCAAATCCTAGACCATAGAGACATGGCTAAAATTCAAATGTCTGATCCCAAATTTTATCACTTATTTACTTTACTATGTCCCAGTCATTGTACCCACTGTGCCATCCTGCTTCATGGCCCAAAACATAAGGATATCGAAAAACAGGGAACAAAAATACAGGAAAATAAGCAATTGAAGAAACCACTAATGCTAAGTGAACATTAAAGGCAGAGTTAGAATTTTGTTGGTCTTTTTGTAAATCTTGTTTGAGGGAGAAAAAAATACAAAGGTTGTGGTCCTCCCAAGATTGTAAGAAGACTGATTTATCTCCAAGTAGAAAAATGTCTTTCTCCTCATTTTCACATCCTACATTACATAACATTAAAAAAAAACTAACTGGAAAACTTAGTTATAGTTACATAGTTGGGAGGTAGAAGGGATTTCAGTTCAGTGGCTAATCTGCTTGCATTTTACTAATGAGGACATTAACTTAGGGAGATTGAATAACTCACCCAATGTCATACAAGTAAAAAATAAATTTGGGTAAAGCTGGGAAATACCTTTCTTATTTACCCATAGGTCATACACTGCCACAACCATAAGGCAGTCCCTCATCACCTCTTTCCTAGATTATTAAAATAGTCTCCTGGTTGATCTCTCTGTCATGTCTCTCTCCTCTCTAGTCAGCTACCAAACTAAGCTTCCTAAATGCTGGTCTGATTATATCATGCCCACCACTTTCCCTCCACTCAGCAAACCACTGGGATTCTCTATTACCTCAAAGATCCAATGTAAGATCTCACATTTGGACTGTAAAACTCTTCACAAATTGGCCTCTTCTGACTTGTCTTAAATACTCATATTTTAGTCCCCTCCATGAACTCTATGATCCAGTGATACAAATCTCCCTATTGTTCCTCTTGCAAAACAAACATTTCCTTACCCCATGACTTTTCACCATCTGTCCCCCATGCCTCAAATGCTCCCTACCTCCAGGGTTCCTTCATTTTCTGCTAAAATACCACCTTCTGCAAGAAGTATTTCCTAATTCCCCCTTAATGCTAGTGCCTTTCCTCTAAGATTATCTCCAATTTATCCTGCATGCATCTTGTGTATTCATAATTGTTTTTCTGTTGTCTTCCCCATTAGACTGTGAGTTCCTTAAGGGAAGGGAACATTTTGCCTTTCTTTGTAAGCTGTGTTTAGCACATGCCTGGCCCAGAGTAGGCACTCAATAAATTTTAAGTGCTCAAATCTTCCCAAGCTTCCGGACTCTATGTTGGCTATAACCAATATACCAATCATGAGAAAGCAGTCACAGATCTGTCCAATGTAAAATAGAGCCAATGAGTGAATCAGGTACTCCTTGAGATCAGGAACTGACTTGCTTTTTGTTTTTGTATTCTTATCTTTTAACCCAGTTCTTAGTACATAATAAAGGCTTTTTCATTCATCCTTAATTCATTTATTGGTCACATTTCACACTGAATGGATCTGTGATTTCTTTGTGAGGTCTTTTTTTTATAAAAAACTCCTCTTGCAACGTTAGTAGGTGAAGTTTGGAAACTCTCTAAGTGCCAATTTTTGGCCTTTTCAAACCTACTAGGATAGAGATGCTAAGCAGCAGAGGAAAGGGAAAAAAGAAAATGGAAAGCTGTCTAACTAGTTCAAAAGAGAATTGTTGCTTAATCACTGTCCACAAACTCTGTAGCATGTTCCAAAGTGAGTTTAGAAACAAAGGGCCAAGCTAGCTAGAAATCCTGACTCTCCTACTTGCTACCTGTGTAACCTTAGACAAATCACTTCATCTCTCTGAGTCTCAGTTTCTTACTTTGTAAAATTTGGAATTGAACGAGTTCAATTAGCACTTCTTTTTTTCATGATCATAGAGGAGATAACACAAACAAATGGGATAGCCAGGCAGCAATATTGTGGTTAAAGTTTTACGTATTCAGATAGGCTCAGAATGATTTCTGTTGACACTATTACCCAGGAATGATGAATGGAGTCATAGAAGAATAGACTGAATGTCACTCACCTTCCAGTAGCAATGGCTATAGTGATTAAAATTCCAGAACTAGAAAGGTGGGGGAGGTTGCAGCAAGCATTTACACACTTGTGTGTAAATGAGTACAAATGAGGAGCTGGTGAGAAGAGAGTTGGTAATAAAGTAGGCCTGTTACCATTCTACTAGAATGGGTCTATGGGACCTTGGGAGACCCACTTACAGAATCTTCTAAAGGGTGGGTTATGGTTCAAGGAGAAAGGAGGCTATAGAGAAGATGACCAGAAATCCAACCAAGGGAGGTGAAATAGTGATCCTGTTTGTACTTGGAAGTCAGATTTTCCATCATATTATAGCACACAATGAGAAATTTCCATTATCTAGCTAGCTTCTCTTAAGTTGGTAAAGTTATAGGTGAAATGTTGTGACTCTTCTTGTGAAGAGGACAAGTGAATAATACTGTTCAAGATTTAGTTCTGCAAAGCTGTGCAGTTGGAAAAATTCTTTTGAGTCTCCACTTAATAGACATATGACTGAAGAGATGAACCCGGGTTCAGACTTCCTATTCAGTGGTAAACAAAGCAATTTTCATCTACCTTTCTGAGGCACTGAAGCCATCTTATCTCCAGTCTG
>CM053770.1:671843971-671864603 GCA_028658325.1 Potorous gilbertii
GAATAAAATGCACACTCATTTTGGTATGAAAACCTATCTTACAATACAGGAAAGTGGGGGAGAAGGAGATAAGCAGGATGGGGAGGGGATGATGGAAGGGAGGGCAATGGGAGGAGGGAGCAACTTGAAGTCAACACTCTTGGGGAGGGACAGGATCAAAAGAGAGAATAGCAACAATGGGGGGCAGGATAGGATGGAGGGAAATATAGTCTTACACAACATGACTATTATGGAAGTCACTTGCAAAACTACACAGATATGGCCTATATTGAATTGTCTGCCTTCCCAAAGGGAATGGGTGGGGAGGGAGGGATGGGGAGAAGTTGGAACTCAAAGTTTTAGGAACAACTGTTGAGTATTGTTCTTGCTACTAGGAAATAAGAAATACAGGTAATGGGGAATAGAAAGCTATCTGGCCCTATAGGACAAAAGAGAAGATGGGATAAGGGAAGGGAGAGGTGAAAGAAGAGAGGGCATATGGGTGATAGGGGAAATTAGAATGCTCAGTGTATTGGGGTGGAGGGAGGGGACAAATGGGGTGAAAATTTTGGAACCCAAAATCTTGTGAAAATGAATGTAAAAAGTTAAATAAATAAATTTATTAAAAACAAAACAAACAAACAAAAAAAACAAACATTGTTCCTGCCTTCACATTCCAATTGGGGGAGGCAATATGCAAACAACTAGATGCATCTGTAGCTATGGACTCAAAGTCTACTCACACAAGAATTTCCTTACTGGTGGGGTTTGATTACTCAATCATCTGTGTGTAAGGCACAGACTTGGGGAGAGCTTGGGAGATGAGAGAGCCTGGTCTTTTGTATTCAAGATGTGAAAGAGATTTGTGCTTCTAGAGTCTTCTGCGATAGGGGTCCCTGAAGAGAGAGAAAGACTCTGGGAAGAAGCCAGCCTGTAGAGAAGCTGTCGCTTTGACCACGGAGCTATTCGCAGCTTACTATAGAGGCTCTGGGAAATTCCTTTTGAGGGAGATCTGAAAGTTTCTGTCTATGCTGAACTGAGATAGCTTTCTCCCAGTGGGAGAGTTCATTCACCCTGGTATATTCTCATCTGTATAAGTTCTCTGATTTCTGTTTGATATCTGTTTATTTGCTATTTGCTCATTTTTTGGTGCCACAACTATGCCCTCATTCCCACCGGTTTGGCATCCTGGTGAAACCTAGGCAGACCATGCAGGAAATAGCTGGTGGCACAGTGGATGGAGCAGAACTGGAATTAGGAAGACCTGAATTCGGGTTTGACCTCCGACACTGTAACCCTGGGCAAGTCACTTGATCTGTTTACCTACAACTTTCTCAACTGTTACATGGGGATAATAACAGCCCCTTCCATATGTCACTGGCTTGTTGAGAGGATCAAATGAGATACTATTTGCAATACGTGCCTGGCATCTATCTGATAGGTACTATTTGGATGTTTATTCTCTTCCCTTTATGCAACCCTTCTCAGAATAACGTTTTTAAAGGTTAAAATAAAGGATAAAGAATTAACCAGTTATACTGAAATAAAAATGTCACTAAACATAAAGTGTCAATGGACACTGAGTCTTCATTGTGCAACTAGCATTTGTGGGAAGGGAGTCAAACCTTGGATATACATCTTTCCCCACTAAAGGAACCCTCCAATTATTTCCCCTAGATAAACAATATTTAAGGGAGTGGATAGATAAAATTCTAGCCCAGTACCCCAAAGAGTGACCAAACTGATGAACTTTAATCTCCTAAGGGACATAGCTCCCCTCCCAGCAGGAGTCAAAGTCTGTCTTGGAAAAGGGTGGTCAGAGGAGACTTTAGAGGTATTTTATTCCTGATTCTCCATGACTGGCATCTAGAGAGATCCATATGGACACATATAACTTACACGAGCACCACATATACACATACACACATACAAATCCTACACATACAAGAGATATATAGTGATTATGAGAGATAATTCCAGAAGGATGAGAAAGGTCCAGCAAGAATGAAGTGTGGACCCTAAATATAATTTCTCATGGCATGGGATGGTAGAGTCCTGGTAAAATTCCTCCATTTGATCTCCAGCTAGTTAAGCCCAGCCATCTTTCCCTTGTCTCCCAGATGAGTTTCTGAGTCTGCCAGAGAAGCTTGCCCACTGCATCTCAATTTGTGTATTTTCTCCCCAGGCATAGAAGAATCCCCCCTTTTCAGCTATTGTGTTATCAGTCTCAATTACAACGTAAGCTTCTTGAGGGTAGGGACTGTCTTTTCCCTTGCTTGTTTTTGTATTTCCATCATCCAGTATACAGAAAGTATTTTAGAAATTCTTGCTGACTTTTCTGAGGTTTTGTTTCTTGATGCGTAAATGTCAATCGTAACACCTGCAGCATCTCCTTGAAAGGGTTGTTACGTGGTTCACACCCCCTTAGTACTTAGAGGGCATGTAGTCCAAACCCCTCATTTTCACACCAGCAAATTTAAGGTCAGACAGCTTGTGTCTCGTCCAGACAGCGGTCTAAGCGGTAGCTAAAAGCGATGCAGGCTACAGGCGCCGGGCAGACCTGGGCAAATCCTCCCTCAGCCGGCGGCTGGCGGAGTGACCCTGGGCAAGTCACGTCACCTCGGTGTTCTCTTCGGTAAAATGGGTTAAAGTATCCCAGGGTGGCTGTTGTGAGATCGCGATCGATAACCTTAAAGCACTCGATCGATGTTCCGATCCCTGCCTGGGGGTTTGAACGCGGGCCCGCGTGCACCACTTCTATTCCCGAAGCGCCCCGGGGAGGCTGCCGGAGAGCTCGGGGAACCCCGGGCCGCTGGCTCCAGCGTCGGAGCTCTGAACCCCGGGAAGCCATTCGCAGGGTTGTGCCCTTGGACTCCTCCTCCCACGCGAGAGAAGCCCCCAGGCGCCCCTCCGAGGAGGGCGCGGCGCAAATCCAAGCTCGCGGTCACCTGCTTTCCACGCCTCCCTTCCACCCGCTTCGTCCTGAGGCCCCGCCCCCAGGCCCAGGGCCCGCCCCCGCCCCGCCTCCGCCGGTGGCCCCGCCCCTCTGGCCGCGAGCCTATATAAGCGTGTGACGTCAGCGCGTTTGTTGTCATTGGCGGCTCCCAAGATGGCGTCCATCATGGAGGGGCCGCTGAGTAAATGGACCAACGTGATGAAAGGCTGGCAGTATCGCTGGTTCGTGCTGGACTACAACGCGGGGCTGCTCTCCTACTACACGGTGAGGAGCAGGCCGCCCGCCGGACACGAGACCCGGCCGTGGGGCCCGTACGGGGCTTGGCGGGGGGGGTCTTGCTGGGGAGTTGGGGGTTGCTATGCTGGGGGCTCGGCGCGCGCTTGGGAGGCGGGGCCTGGCGGCAGCCTGCCAATGGGAAGCGGCGACGCGAGGGCGCGGCCAATGAGGGGGCTAGAACCTGGAGATTTACGGACCGGGCGTGGGCGTGGGGTGGGGTCCTGAGGCCCGCCGGCTCGGGCGGGGTTGAGAGTTGGGGTGGGGGCAAGTGCGCGCCCCCCCCCCCCCCCGCGGTCCTCCGCCCGGCCACGCCCCTCCGCCTTAGCTGTGCTCTGTATCGGGTGAATGGGTGGGCGCCCCCTTCCCTGCGGGCGGGTCTGGGCGTCCCCAAACCCGGAGCAGCTCGAGGTCTGGGGCGAGGGCAGCCCCGTGGGGGTGGGGGCGGCGGGGCCTGGGGAGAGCGCGTGACCTTGGACCCCTCCCCCCGTGGTGGGGCGCCCTCCCTCTGCTGCCGCCCCCGACCTTCAGGGTTGGAGGACCCTCAAGCCCAGGTTCTCACTGGGGTCCGCGAGCCTGGGTGGGGGCACCGGTTCCCTCTGCATTCCTTATTAGCCTCAGAAGGGAGGCTGCCAGGGGTGGGGGTGTCGGTGATCCACCCAAAGGTCACTGGTCCGAGGTGGACCGGCGGCCCGCCCCCTGCTGTGAGTGGAGAGACTTACTTAACGCTGTGATGTCAGCCTGGAGCTATGTTCTGGAGGACGCTGTCCCCAACCCCTGGGGCCGCTTCCGAGGGGAGACCCGGCGGATGGAGAGAGGAAACCTCTGCTGCCCTCTAGGACTTCACTTTCTGCCCGGGGGAGAAAGAGAAGTCCGATAAACGTAGTGCTTGAATTCTTCCGGAATGCTTTCATTTCTTCTGCATTAATGTAAACTGCTAGGGGGAATGGTGTGTGTCAGGTGTGCTGGGAGCAGTCTCGAGAGAACTCTGGTGTCATCCCCTGGGAGTGCCCACTCGGGCACCAGTTGTGGGAGTTCAACTCCGTTTCCTGAAATGAGGAGTTTGGACAAGGTGTCTATCTCTGAGGCCCTTTTTGTCTCTGAAACTCGCATGGCTGTCTCCGCTTTTCCTTACAGATTTCTAGCCAGGGCAATTCCCTTAATTTCTGTATAGTACCTCCTTTCCAAATCCCCCCCCTCCCCCCAATGGGTACTTGTGCTAGGGAGGAGAGATGGATCCCTAAAAGCGAAATGGTGCCATTTGATCGTCCTTTGCTCTAATTATCAATTGCTAATGGCATGCGGTACTGGAAGAGAGAGAAGCTCGATACTTCATGATCTAGGAAAGTCTTTGGAAAGCTAGCCACGGTATTATTGTGTAGTTTTCGTAAGTCTCAGTTTCTTCCTGTGAAATGGGAATCGTAGCAGCACTTAGCCCACATGCTTACTGTTTGACTCAAATGAAATAATGAAGAAAGAGCACTTTGCAGACTTTAAAGAGCTCTATGAATGCCTGATGGGGATGTGGTGTTATTAAGTTGATTGTCCAGTTCACCAAATCTTGGATTGCCTTGCTCTGTTAGGCCCTGGAGCTAGAAAAATAAGAAATACTACAGGTTCTGCCCTGAGAGTGCTCACAGTCAAATGGGGGGGGGGGGGTAGGAGGTGGGCCAAGAGCTAGTGGTAAAGGAGAAAAAATAGGGTGACCTGGAGAGATAGAGAAAATTCCAAGCTGTGATTTTATTAGTATTAGAGAAATCCTGTTAATGCTCATTCATTTGAACTTGAATTTTGCAAAATCACTTACAGCAAGCAGGCTAAATGTTTCCAGCTCTGTAAGAGAGACCGTGGGGTGCAGTGATTCATCAGGGTCCAAGCCCTGAATCTGCAGCATTGGGGCTCTGTGCCCTTGCACTCACTTGACTTCTCAGGGCTCCAGGCGATTCTCTTAAGGGGAGAAATTGCTGGATGCTTCTCTTGTGGAAGCTGTGTGAGCATGGTTGGTCTTGTTGCTAAATGTCCGCATTAGCAGTTTCTTTATTGGGAGTTCCCTATATCAATGAAATCCAGAGTCTACCAAAAAAAGTTTTGCATAGTGTTGTTCACAGTTATCTTCAGGTATTTGTGCAACTAAGGAAAGTAAATATTCAGCCTAAAATTTGTGAATCCTATAGGTCCAACCTTGAGGGTTCTGTAATTTTGCCAGTGTTCTCCTTCAACACAGATCGCAAGCCCTCTATAATTTAGTAGATGGCTTTTGAGATTTGCTGTGGTTGGAAAAACTCCTACCCTGTGGGTAACTTCTTGCTGTGTTTTTCTGTCTATATTTAGCCAGGTCACTTCTTGAACAGCAGGCATCCTGTCCCAGGGAGTGTGTAAGGACCTGCCTATGTCGAGGCTTCCCTTAGATCTTACCCTTTAAGAACCTGACCAGGGTTGCCACACTAAGGCCCTGGGGGGTAGGTGTTTAGAGAGAAGAAAACCCTATGGTTTAGGTAAATTAGCAGGTGATCTGTGGAAACTCAATTCTGATGATAATCTGGAAATGCTATTGAACCTGTCTAGCCACTTCTGGTCTCTAAAATCTAGGTAAAGTTTTCAACATGGTGTCCCCCTGTTGTCTTCCACTTCCTTACCTTCCTGCCTTATTAGCTGAATAAATAAATAAATAAATATTGAGGTACTGAGCGAATGTTCATTAGTCAGTCAATAGGATGGAGTCTGGCACTGAAATATTCATAGGCTTTGTCTGGGGATCTAAAAGCCAGCCTTAAGAGGGTCTAGGGAAAGCCAGTACCCTTCTTTCCTCTGTTCTTTGTGCAACTTCCCCTGGCCTTTCAGATCTCTGACAATTGTCTCTTTGTCGTGTTGGTGGATTCCAGCCTCAGCCAAGTGTGGTGGTGTCCCTAGTCCCTTTTGTCTCTCTGCTTCTCATCCTTCTTCCTGGGGTCAGAAGCCAAAAGGTCACCCATAACAGTAAGTACCTGGCATACCCAGGATGCCTGCTAGCCCAGATTCTTGGATCTGCATTTCTTAAAGGAAAGGCAGCTTTTAGAGGGGTTGACAGTCAACTTTAATTACATTCACTAGTTCGGGGGAAGGTCAGTACCCTGATGGTCAAAGAAAATACATGCAGAGAAATTAGCAGAAAGACCAACAGACAGGGCTCTGACTGTTTGAATCAAAGCAATATTGCTATACACTTTACATAAACCACTGATTGGAGAGAGCCTTTACATCTGAGCAATTGGGGGTCCTGAACATATGGACACTCATATGTTCTTCTCATAAGTGAGCCCTCAAAGTCAAATACCAACCTCCCAGTATATATAGTTTTGAACTAATAGGTTCAGAGTGAGAAGGTATCACAACCCATGTAACTCAACACAGCTATGAACTACTGGGGTTCAAAGTAGAATGGGCCTTCAGATGTTTTTAGTGAGCCTAGGAAACTGAACTCCAAAAAGAAAATAACAAAAATCCCACTTTGCTTGCTTTTACACCACCCTTGCCAAAAAAGGCAAGTTTCCAGTTCTCATTAAGCCCACGAGAATTTTTTCTTCTTTTCAGTATTCTCTCCATTAAAATTTGGGGCTGGGGAAGAATGGTTGGCAATGCATTGTATTTCCCCAAGTTACAGAAGTACCAGCATTTGTGGAGAGAAGATGGGCCCAGTGGATTTGTTGGACCCCTCTGATCAGTGTTGAAAGAGACAGGAATGCATGGCTTTTGTAGTTCTATTTTATGGCATGTGTTTCTTGAGAAGGAGGAGGATCTCCAAGGACTGGAGAAGAAACATTGAATTTGTAGTCAGAGTTGAATGACCTGATTTTGAGCCCTGCCTTAACAGACTTAATGGTTTGGGGTGTGCTGTTTAACCCCTTTGGGCCTCAGTTTCCCTATTTGTGAAATGCAAGAATGAAAAAGTGTTTAGTAAGTGATTATTCTGTGAAGGGTTGGCCATACAAAGAGAGGTCCCCACCACATGGGAGCTCCATTCTAATACTGGGAGGAACCTGGAAGGGAGAGCTGGATCAGTAAGACATTTCTCTAGCTCTGGGAAGTTTACAAAATGCTTTTTTCCCAGAGTGGCTCTGGTAGGTTGTAGAATACAGGCTTCCACTCCAATGGTCTTTGGATTCTACCCTGTTGTCTCCTGATGCTCTCGAAGGGCCTGGCTAGCCCCCTAAGATAATCTGACACTGAATTAAAGTCATGAAGTTATGTGAGGCAGCCAAGTGGCAGAGTGGGTAGAATACTGGGCCTGGAGTTCAAAAAACCTGAATTCAGATCTGACCTTTCGAGTTCACCTGCAGATGGGGATCACAGTAGTACCTAGGGCACTTGATAAATGCTTCTTTCTTCCTCTTTCTCCCTACTCCATCCCTCTCTTCTCTCCCTCTCTCCCTTCAGAAACTGGTTGCCCTGGACTTCTCTGGGTCTGTACCTCTAAATTCATTGGCCCCCAGAGAGTCCAGCTTGAACTGGACTCTGGGATTGCTGTGACCAGAAACGTCTCATTGGGTGTGGCCATTTTACTTTCCATGGGTTTGGAAGTCAGTGCAGTTACTTAGAAAGACATGAATACCTGTCATCCTGCCACTTATAGAACCATGAAGCCTTTCATCTTCATAAAAGTGCTATGAGATACTTTATCAAACGCCTGGGTGAAATTTAGTTAAACTAAATCTGTGGCTTCCCCTTGGGCTGTGATTTTAATGACCCTTAGAAAGCAGATTGAGCTAGTTAGCTGGGGCCTTCTCTTGTCGAGGCTGCCTGTTTGTCTTCGTCAGTCACCTAGCTGATGATCTCTGCCAGGATTTCCCAGGACTCAAACTCAGGCTCATGGATTTCTAGTTCTGTTCTCCTCTCTTTTGAAAGTAGAGATCTTTGCTCTTCTCCAGACTTGTTGCATTGTGTATTTCTCCATAGTCTTTCAAATACGACTGACATCAGCTTAACAGTCGGATCTACCAGCTGTTTCCAGACCTGAGAATACAGCTCATATTGTCCAGATGATTGGAATCCATCAGGGACAGCCCCCTGCTTTTGTGTATCGAGATAATGTTAGTCTTTTTGGTTCTTTCATTACCAATATAAAGGTCTCTGTTCTTAGCAGAGTAAATAGAAGCAGGATAAGGTTTGGACTCTAATAGAACCAGCTCCTTTTGTCCTTACCTTCTTTTCCAGCCTCAGCTTGTTCTGAATTCTGACAGTCTTGGGCCACGTTATTACAATATTTTTCTTGTTATCGCCTGCTATTTTGTGTTCTGTTCATACCTTTTTTTTTTTTCCCCATGAGGCAGTTGGGGTTAAGTGACTTGCTCAGGGTCACCTGGCCAGTAAGTATGAAACGTCTGAGGCCAGATTTGAACTAAGGTCCTCCTGATTCCAGGGCTGGGGCTCTGTCTACTGTACTACCTAGCTGCCATTCTGTACGTACATTTATAAAAGCTGAGTTTATCGATCAGTTTCCTGCGTATGATCTCTTTGGACCATCAACCACTTTCACTCTTCACTAGAGTTGTTTGCCTTGGTCTTCAGCATTTTAATCTTGCAATGTAAAATTTTAATTTTAATCTGCCTTTCCTTCACTGTTTTCCCCTGCAGACTTTTAGACCCTGGAATCCTACCTGTCCTTTCTTTGGATTCCTTTGGAATCTGCCCTGCCCAAATATGGGTGCACATATAAATGAAGAAACATATTAAATGCTTCCTATTTCCCTGGCATTGTACATACACTGTAAAAGGTTATGAGATAGCTCCCCCCGCTTTCACAAGCTTACCTTCTAGGAGGTGTAGTAGGGGAGTGATCAGGGAAGAGGGTATTTCGTGCCTGGGACGTCCAGAGATAGCAGTGGGGTTGGAAGATGGTTGGCAAGCATATTCTTTCCAGGTATGGGCATGAGTTTGATGGCTGTTCTCAGAGTAAGTGGTGGGACGGGAATATGTGATGGGCAGATGGTCAGGGGTCATCATGGCGGCTGCTCACTCTTCAGGAGTGAAGGCCTTTGGGATAACACTGAAGTGCCCACTCAGACTAAATAGCAGCCTCTGCCTGACTTTCTTCCTTGGTGTGGCACAGTTGCTAAGATGCAGCTATCACTTTCCCCTTACGGTTCTCCTCATTTATATCCAGTAAGTGATATGACCTTGGGTAAATCAATCTCCCTAATTTTCTCCTATAAAATGAGCAAAATGGACTAGATGAAGTCCGTTCCAGTTCTCCATCCTTGATCTTGGGCAGAGCTGGAGTGGATTTTGACCCACCAGAGCAGCCAGCTTTTCTTCGTGCAGCAGAATGTAATAATTTGGGGGAAGAACACAAAGTGGGAGCTTCCCTTCCTGCAGCAAATGGCATTTGTGAGATGGATATCGTGTTTCTAAACACAAACAGCTTGGACCTGGAAAAGAACAGTATTGAAATGATTGAGCTTCCAACTTAAATCCCACATCACTGCCCACAGAGAAGACAACTCCCACACCCACAGTCTCCCTCAGTTCCTTTCTCCTTGAAGCAACCTTGGAGGCTGGCTCAAAGAGCTCTTTTCCTTTGCTTTGGCCTGGAATTTTCAGAATAATAATGTCATTTGTCCACATTACAGTGTGCAGAGTGTTTACAACTGTGTACCTTTTGAGGTTGAATTGACTTTGGTTTTTCTAACAGCACTTTGTGTATGTTATCTCATTTGTTCCTTGCTGGTACAGGAAATGCAGATATTATCCCCATTTTACAGTTGAAAGAACTGTGATAGGGAACGGGGAAGGAGAAGGGAGAGAATTTGAAACAGAAAATAAAATAAAATTGAATTTTAAAAAACTGTGGCTCAAAGATGATATAGTAATAACTAAAATTCAAAGTTTGCAAATTGTTTGACCTGAATTATTTCATTTCATCCCCCAAACAACTGTCTGGGGAAGGCACTAGGATTATCTTCATGTTACAGATAGAATGACTTACCCAGGGCCACACAGCTAGTGAGTATTATAGCCCAGGTCTTTTGACTTTCTAGTGCTGTTTCCTTATCATGTAGGTCATGGAATGATCTATTTAGTGCTGGAAGCAACCTTAGAGGTCATCTAGCTTCAATTCTGTCATTTTACATATGAGGAAACAGAGGCCCTGAATGGTAAAGTGATTTGTCCAGGATTGTACCGGTGATAGGGAGCCTCTTTGAATCCAGATCTGGACTGATTCCAGCTCCCTGCTCCCATATATCATCTGTCAGTCCGCAAGCACTTATTAAATACCTACTACATACTGAACAGTGTGCTAAGCACTGAGGCTTAGAAGGGCACAGACACAGGCCTGACCCATCCCCAGTGTCTGAGGAGCTCCCTGTCTATCTTCCTGTGCCAAACTGGGCTGGGCACATGACTCCTCCTCAGGCTTTGTTTTGGTGCGTTTTTGAAGTCTGTGTGGAGGACTTTTGTAGAGAAAACTTGACTCCCCACCCCCAAAGGTGGTGTGTTTGGAGTGGCAGGGGCCTCCTGGGAGATGTTGAACCACACTGGGAAGTTCTTGTTGGGTACTTGGAGCTCAGCATGGTGCCTGCCACGTGCTGCTTCAGAAATGCTTTTAAATGGATTATAATATATATATATAATTTCCGTGACTCTCTAAAGTGGTGGTTGTAAGTCTGGTGATTTGCTTGGCCCTGAGTGTACACAAAAACAAAATAAAACAAAGTCATGACAGAAAACTAGCATTTATATTTCACCTACTATATGCCAGGTGCTCATCTGATTCTCACAAAAGCTCTGGGACATAGGTCCTCATAGTTGAGGAAACTGAGGCAGACAGATGTTAAGTGACTAGTCATATAGTCACTATAGTCGTATAGCTAGTATCTTGGACTGGATTTGAACTCTGTTCTTCCTGACTCCAAGGCTAGATTATTTCCAGTTTATGGTGTATTTATCTTTTTCGTATGTAGTTAGTTGTGTTATCTCCCCCAATTAGATTGTGAGTTCCTTGTAAGCAGATTGTTTTTTTGCATTTCTTTGCATCCCCAGAGCTTAGTTCAGTGCCTGATATATAAATATGCTTAATAATGCTTAATAAATGATGATTGACTGACCAACCCACTCTAATAGAGGTTCGGCATTTGATAGTGAAAATCATAGAAAGTTCCATAGGCAAGTCTATGGGCCTGGGAGACTCATCCCTTATAAAATGAGACATTGACCTAGCTGGCTTCTCCTATCCCTTTCAGCTTTACAGTACTGATCCTGTCTGAATATTCCCTTTGTGTCTTCCTCTAAACTCTTATTCCATCTCCAAGGAAAATAAGGTTTTGGTTACTTTCTCCTTACCTGTTTTATTGTTTGGTGAGTGGGCTGTGCATTGATAGCACTTCATAAAATATGACAAATGATAAGCTCAAGTTCTTTGCCACATCATCCATGTGATGCCCTGTGAGCACTGGAGGACTGGTGGTCAGTAGCCACCCTGGCTGTCCACACATGGCCATTGTCTGCTGTAGGGGCTCTTTCCTGCAATGAGCTGTTGGGATTCAGAGAGGGTTAGGTTATCCAGAGGGGTGGGCCTATGCCTTATTTTCTCTTTTTAGTGTCTAATCAGTTCAGCAGCCTGACTAGTGTTTGGCATGGGGTTTTGGATCTAGTAGATAGACCCTCTAGTGTTCCTTAAATTTTATTGAAACCGACTCAGAAGGTCACCCCTACAACTTGGGGTGCTGAGGAGCACAGGGATAGGCAGGCCCCAGGGCCATCCCCTTTGATCCTTGTTCAGGTTTTTATTCCCATAAAACCTTTGACATTTCACAAGTGCCATATTTTAAGCTTCTTTTAGGTTAGTGAGATGATTGGAAAGTTGACTTAGAAATTTTCTCTTTTCTCTCTTTCCTGGTCAGAAACAGAAAAGAATATCAAAAACTCTTTTAGAAATGGAAATAGAGAAAGCAAGGAGCTTTCCTGGGGCCCAAGACAGGCCCCTCCCTATAAGGCAAGACCTGATCGTCCTAGCAGTCAGCTGCAGACTGTCTAGAAGTATCCAGACACTAGACCATCATCTGTTCAGTATCTCCTTGCCTCTTGCCATTCACAACATGTCTTTTTAGGCAGATTCCCACATGGTTAGAGGCATCAATCAGAACAATTAACAAACACTTATTAAGTGCTTACTGTGTGCAGTGTAGTATGCTAGGTTAAGGGAGATGACCTCATAACCCGTCCTCATGGGTCTCAGAATTAGGAATAAGATAATATTTTCTTCCTTTCTTTTTTAAAGGAGTTTTTTTTTAATGAAGATCTACCTTTTTTTTCCTCCTGCCCTGCTTGAGAAAGCAAGAAAACCCATAGATCCCTTTTATATAGTATTAACCAGCTAAGTGTATTGGCATTAGAGAGGAAAATGGCATGGACAAGAGGTCCATAGGGGAAGGTTGCTCCTGACAAGAGGACAACCTTGGGGCAATAAATAAGGCCTCCTGAATCTGGTGGCCTTTACAGGAAGAGACTGAGCAAAGGTGTGGTGCCATATAGGCATGATCTGAGTGATCCTTTTGGATTGGAGTATAGAGCTGTCTGGGGGTAAGGCAAGGCCTAGACTGGGGAGGAGTTTGAAGCAGCCTTTAACTCCTTTCTTCCTTTTTTCTCTTTAAAGTCTTGCCTGTATGTTAGGAAAATCTGTTTTATGGGAAAGCATGAATTTTGAAGTGAAATTAGAGAGCTTCTGTGTGAGAATGCAAAATGATGACCTCAGGCAGGGAGAAGGCAGTGTGAATGCTCACGAGCTGTGACCTTGGGTTTAGTGTCCTCATTTGTAAAATGGGGCAAATAATGCCTGTAGTACCTACCTCACTGGGTTATTTTGAGCATCTGATGGGATAATGCCATAAAGTGCTTTGCAAACCTTAAAGCACTATGTAAATGAAAGATCTTGTCAGCTAGAAGAACGATAAGAACTGTAATAATATATAAAGAAACTTGTACCATTGACCTCCAAACCCTTGAAAGTGCTGAGGGATTCCCTTAAATGTCTCCACAAATGCCTTCTTTAGTTTCTCCCTAATTAAATCTTCTTTTGCTCAGACCCCTGAAGATAAAAATTTAGAGTATTTTTCATATGATTGTTGTTAGCGTTGATAACTTCATCTGACAGTTGATCATATCTTTTAATCATTTATCAGTTGGGGAATGGCTCTTATTTTTATAAATGACTCAGTTCTCTATATATTTGAGAAATGACGCTTTTACCAGAGGAACTTGCTTTCAAATTTTTTTCACAGTTAACCATTGCTAACTGTATCTCCCTCCATCCTCCCCCACCTTATTCTGTTCTCTCTTTGACCCTGTCCCTCCTCAAAAGTGTTTTGCTTCTGACTCCCCCCTCCCCCAATCTGCCCCCCTTCTCTTATCCCCTCCCCCTGCTACTTTCCTGTAAGATAAGATAGATTTCTATATACAATTATTGAGTCAGTTCTGAAGAGAGTAAAGTTCACTCATTCCCCTTCAGCTCTCCCCTCTTTCCCTCCACTGTAAAAGCTTTTTCTTGACTCTTTTGTGTGAATTTTTTTAGAATCATTTTTTAAAGGTATTTGGTAGGGTTTGGAGGAGAGCTCCGAGTCTCTACCTTACTCCATCATCTTGGCTCACCCCCCACCTTCCCCAAAGAGGGTTTTATGGCTTTTCTTGGTACTCTCTGTAGTACCATTTGCACATCAACAAGCTCACTGTTTTCCAAAAACTAGTTTCCAAAGGAACTTTTATGAAGTTGGAAATTACCGACTGGGTTTGGGTTGGGTTAGGGCAAGAATTTAAAACTCCTGTTTCCATCTTGTGCTTACACTGTTCTAATTTGGCTCATAGAACTGCTTGTATAAGGTAAGGGATATCTCTGTACTTCTTTACAAGCAAATCCAAAAATACAGTGAAATACCCACGTGGGCCCTGGGAGAGTTCCAGCAGTGATTCTGTCAACCTACCATGAAAGTCTATGCTTTTCCACTTTATACTTTGCTTTCTGTGGTCTCCTTGTGATTTCCTTTTCAGATAAGGAGACAAGACCTTGAGAATTCAGCTGGAGTCAGCTGAAAAAAATCTTATTTCTTGAAATAAAATGTCATGGATGTCCTGGCCTGGCATCCAAGCGAGGCCCAAAGCAGGATTATCCATCCTATGACTCTCTGCTCCTCAGTTATCCTCTCTAGGCAGACTTTGCAGTGAACACTCAGAATTTAGTACCTTAAGCAACAAACAAGTAAAATCTTTACCACTAAATGATCGTTACTCTCACAAATAGCAAAGGACTGACCAGTACCTTCCCTACAAGCAGGGCTGCTCTGAAGCTAATAGCAGTATCTGTAGTTGACTGAAGCCACTTGGGCCCAGGCTAACATGTGGTGCATGGAGATCTCATGCCTACAAATGCAGTGCTCTCTCCACTACACCACACTGTTTGGAAATAAGATCAGACCCATGCTACCCACTGACTACTTGCTATCCAGAAATAAAATAGGATTCAGTTCAGTGGCAGACTTGAAGCTTTGTCTGTGCTGAGTCATGTTGGGTGAATAAACACTATTTTTGCTGGGCAAGCTCCTTGCCCTTCTGGAACTGAGTCACATCTGCTAGTCAGCTCTTAGCTATGTCTACTGATGAATTCACGATAGAGGGTCTACCCAATGTGCTGCAGGATAGGATGGCTTTTCTCACTATCTCCTGACATTGAGAAGGCACCAGGGAGGACTCTGGCTGTACGCCTTTTAGCCCTTGCCCTTGACATGTGACCAGCTCGCCTTCTTCCTGTCATGTAATTCTTTGGAGATCTTTTTTTATCCTTTGGACTTTCTTCTTGCTCATGTTCTGCAGTCTGCTCACAATCAACCGTTGAACTGGCTAAGGGGAAGGATTGCTGAGTGTTGGTGACGAAAGTCTGGAAGTGGCAATTGGAAGTAAGGATTATTCCACTTCACCTTCTAGGACCAGTGTGACAGAGATTGGGCCAGGTGGAGGGATGATGGGAGAAGGAATAGCCAATACAGGGGAGGATGATCAAAGATCAAGTGTCACTTGGGGAAACCAAGTTACCCGTGTGTGCTAGTTGGTGGAAGGAGTGTGAGAAGGGAAATTCATTAGAGAATGAGAATTCCATAGGACATGGTGGAAGGAAAGGGCAGAGTTGGAATGGGTCTTAGGAAAGGAAGGTCAGGGAATATTGGGATGAGGATAAGAGTTGGGAGAGGGGCCTTTATTCCTAGGCAGCTGATAAGTAACATAGGAATAAGGAAGATAATTTAGAATTGGGCATCTTGTTTTCTAGCCCTAGTGACAGCAAAAGGTGGCAGATGCATTAGAATCTGAGGGTTCTGCTATGGGACTTGGTGGCCTTTCCTAGTAAGGAGAGCATGGGCACAGCTTGCAGTGTGGGGTCTATCCCTTCACCACTATCTCTCAGCATCCTCTTTTTCTTTTAAGTTTACTCTTATTTAAGTCCTGGTGGCTATTGTCTTACCAGCCCCTAAGGTCATTCTTCCTTGTTTCTCTAGGAGTTCACTGGGTTCACTGTGTTCCTGTCCTTCTGTCCTTGTTTAAGGGGACTTCAGAATTTATGTCGATGTTTTTCCCCCAAACACTTTTATCTTCCTTTTCCTCCATCTTCCCAGATCCCCATGACTTTCACCCCACTTCAGCTGCACTGGAATGGTCACATCCTACATAGCTCATCATTAGCCACAGGTGGTCTCCTTTCTTAATCAAAAGTAGCAACAAGAAAAATTCTGACATTGCCCTAGATGACCATAATTTCTTATCCATCTTTCCCTTTGCATTATACCTCTTAAACCTGTCTTTTACCTGAACAACACCTGCAGTCTTTCCACCCCTTGGTACTTTTCTGTATTTCACTTTGGCTTTGAGTTCTTTCTTCCCTTCCCAAAGTTTCACTCCAGCTGTTGCTCTCTCATTGCTTTCTCACACTCAGCCTCATGGTTACTTAACCAGATGCTAGCCCTGCATTCTTCCTACCATTCACACTTCTTATTCACTGGATGCTGAATGAAACTGGAGTATACTACACATTTTTGTTATCTAATCTCAACCAATCAGTCTTTTTATTTCTCCTTAATTAATTCCTTATCTCTCCATTCCCCAGATCTTCCCTCTTTAAGCCTTTCACACGTCGTCTTTATTCTACCTCCTAGTTGACTCTACTGAGAAAGTTGAGGCTGTTAGTAGATTGTAAGTTCCTTGATGTCAGGGTCTTTCAACATCTTATTCTGTCCTTAGTGCTTGGCACAGTCAGTGCTTAATAAATGTTTGCAGTTTGGTGTGTGGTTTGTGCTTTGTTCTTGAAGAAGACTGTGACATCAGGCAGATGCTGATGTGACTTGCATCAAATTGGCTTTGAATGAGAGAGGGCTGTGCAAAGTCACCAGCCTCACTTTCTCCTCCAGAGCCTTCTGGATACAATGGCCAGATGTAGATCACAATGACTGGAGATGGCCCAGAATGCAGTGGGGGACCCTGACCTGTTTAAGCTGAAGTCTTTTCAGGTTCTCACTTTGAGTGAGGTAACTAATGCCCATTCATTGAAGAGTAAGTCAAGGGATTGAGCTTTGTCTTCTCCCCTTCATTTCAAAAATCCTTGACATCCTCCCTTCCTCTCTTCTCCTTTCCTGCAGGCCCTGATGGTGAAGTAGCTCTTCTTGCCAAGGCCAACCTTTCAACAAGTACCCTTGATCCAATCCTCTCCCTACATTGGTTTCCTGTTGCTTTCAAACATTCCCATACTTCCTCCATCCTTAAAAAACCTTGCCATCTCCTCTACCTATGATCTTTTTTTTCTCCTTCTATTTCCAATAATTTGTTGTTCAGTAATTTATTAATGTGTGAGTCCTTGTGACCCCATATGGGGTTTTCTTGGCAGATATACTAGAGTGGCTTGTCATGTCTTTTTCCATTCGATTAAGTCACGTATAGGTTAAGTGACTTGCCCAGGGTCATACAGCTAGTGAGTGTTGCAGGCTGGATTTGAACTCAGGTCTTCCTGATTCCAGTGCTGTATCCACTGAGCCACTTGCCTGTCTAGGTGAAACTCCATGTTCTCACTGTTTCCATTTTCTTTCCTCTCGTCCTTCAACCCTTTTACAGTCTGGTTTCAGCTCAGGAAACCCTCCAGAATGACCAGTGATCTCTTAATCACCAGATCCAGTGGTCTTTCTTTCAGTTCTCATCCTTCTCGACCTCTCAGTACTCTTAGCTCTATCCATTAGTTTCTCCTTGAAGACCACTCTGAGCTTTCACAACATTTTTTTCTTCTGATTCTCCACTGACTGGTGGTGGGCCCTTCCTTTAGTCAGTAGGGTTGACTCAGCTTTCCTTACTGGCTCGTCATCCATATTACACCCCTCACCATGGTGACACCCCAATTCCTGACTCTTCTCCCTCTTCTTGATGAGGGGGATGACCTCATCAGCTTCCATGGATTTAATCATCATCGTTACATGGCTCTAGATCTATATTTACCCACCCTTTTCTCTCCTTGCCACCAATCCCCTACTGGTCATTTCATTCTGAATGCCAAGAGGCATGGCCAAGTTAAAATGTCCCTAACAATTCATTATTTTTTCCTTCCAAACTCACCTCTTTACCAGAATAGCATGTTTCTGTCTGGGGCACCCCAGTTTTTCCAATCTCCCCATTTCATGGTGTCATTATGTTTGCCTCATCCTTTGCCTCCTCTGTTTGGCTTTTGAAGTCCTTCCCAGCTTGGCCCCAGTCTTTCTTTCCTGCCTTCTCCCTTGCTTTCCCTTCTGCCCTCCGTTCTTCAATCAGACTGACCTTCTTACTCTTTTCCTCCATCTCCGAATAAGAATGTGTTTATAAAGCGCTTGCTATGTGCAAAGCTGTGTTGTATTGGGGAATACAGATAAAAAAGCAGAGACTGTCCCTGTTCCTAGGAGCCTACCTTCCACAGGAGGAGACTACTCAGACTGGGAGCTGGAGCTGCAGCTGAGATGCAGAGGTCCGTGGGATGCATTTCCTTCTCACTCCTGTCTCATGGAATCCTTCACTTCCTGCAAGATGCTCCTAAAGCAGCTGCCTTCTACAGGAAACTCTTCCTGATTCTCCTTTCCTCCCCAAACTCCTAGGATCTTCTCTCCCTAACTGTTTTGCCTTTTTTCTGTATTTTCCTGTTTTCATGTTGCATCACTCCTCAAAGGATGAAACTCCTTGAGAAAAAGACTTGATCTCCACTCTTCCTTGTATTCATCTGCACCTTGTTTGTGTGTCATTTTCCTAATTAGACTGTGAGGTTCTTGAAGACATGGGCTGTTTTTGTCTTTCTTTGAAACTCCATTTCTTAGCCCTGTTTTTGGCTCATGGCTGGTGCTTAGTAAACGTTCATCCACTTGACCAGAGCTGTGAATAGGATTCTGCCCCTCGAGCCTCCCTAGGCTTTGATAGGGCCCCACCCCCACCCCCCAAGCACTTCCTGAGCATCTCCAGCCATGCTACTGCTAGCTCCCTTTATATGTCAAGTTTCCCCATAAGAATATAACCTCCCTGAGGACAGGAAGTGTGTTGTTTGCATTTCTTTTTAACCCTAGCCAGGCACATAGTAGCCACTTAACATTTTCCTGCTGGTTGAACTCAGGAATAAGGAGGGCTTCCACTCTGTTAGAGGTCAGAGTGCACACGGGCATCGAACACAAGTTAAGTACAGTGCCCACTCAGAAGAGGGGCAAGGGCACTTGGGAAGCTGTCACCACCACACATAGCTGGTAAGATGGTAGCAAACATACCAGGTGCCATGATGAAATGGATCACCACTATCATGACCTGGCACCTGTGGCAATCCAGCCTTGTTTAATAGTTTGATAGATGAACAGGCACAAGCAAGCACTGAATAAACAACATGGTCATGCTTCATTCCAAGATCTGGAGCTTTGTTTACTTTTGTCTCATCAATTCAGCCTTCTTTTGACTTTTGACTATTGCTTAAGTTACTTAATCTCTCAGCCTCTCTAGCAAGGTGCGTTCTTTCTCTGAGCCTCAGTTTCTTCATCTGTAAGATGAAGGCTTTGTACTAAATGATATTTAAGTCACTTTCAGTCCTAAGTCATACGAAAACAAATGCGCCTTGCAAACTTAAATGTAAATAGAGTTTACAAAATAGACAAATTAAGGGATGTTTGTTTTTTAAAAGGATTCATCTACTTTAGATAGTGAATTTAAAATCTGTTTGAATTTGTAGTTAAATAATTGAGCAAATATTAAACACCTACCATATGCTAGGTGCCGGAAACATACAGATAAATTTTGCCTTCAGGAAACTTGCCTTTTACTGCATGTAGGATGCTAATAGTATAACTCATTACATTTAATGCATATGACTTTATGGTTGATAAAGTGCTTTCCAGACATTGTCTCATCTGAGCGTCACAGAAGCTCTGAGAGGTCCAGGTCACATTATACCCATATAGATGAGCAAGCAGGCTCAGAGGGGAAGTGACTTAACCTAGGGCATCTATGAGATATGATTGGCAACGAGGTCTTCCTGACTCCATCTCTAAACCTCCATTTTCTCCTGGGTTCTGGACCTACATTCCTCCTTTTCTGACATCTTCCTCTGGCCCAGCTGCACCAACCTTCATAGGTGCTTGAGGTCTTCCAGCTCTGTATGCTTTTCTTCAGGCCCATTCCCTTTCAGGCTGAATGGGGTGTCAGCCTGTCAGCAAGCTTAATTGCTTACTCTGCATCAGGCATCATACTATGCTTTGGGGTACAGAGAAGTACAAAAGACTGTCTCTGCCCTAGAGGAGACAACATGCAAAGAACTGTATACGCACATACAAATTATATAGTGTAAATAGGATGTCTTTTCTGTTGAGAACTCCTTAGCAGCTGAGGAGACCAAGAAAGGCTTCTTGCTGAAGGTAGGCCTTGCTCTGAACCTGAACAAAGCCAGGAAAACCAAGTAGGAGTTGGGATGAGGAAGGAGAACATTCGAGGAATGGGGGATAGCCAGTTTAGAGATGCAGAGTGGGGAGGACAGTCCCTGTAACTTTAGGGGTTGAGCTTTCCAGAGATAGTGGACTTGGGCGTTATATTTTTTCCCTGCAAGCTTAGGGACCTGAGAGGATTTTCTGTATTTAAGAGGGAAATATCCCAGCTTCAGTGTGTCTATAAGTAAGAAAATTGTGAGCTGTTCTGAATCTAGAAACTTTAACTCTCAGGTTTTGTGGTGAAGAAAATAGTATATTCTTTTTTATCTACTTTTTAAAAATTTTTTTATTTTTTTTATTTATTAAATAAATTTATTTATTTAACTTTCTACATTCATTTTCAAAAAATTTTGGGTTCCAAATTTTCTCCCCATTTGTCCCCTCCCCCCTCCCCAATACACTGAGCATTCTAATTACCCCTATCACCAATCTGCCCTCTCTTCTTTCATCC
>CM053770.1:671865103-671927038 GCA_028658325.1 Potorous gilbertii
TTTGCACCTCTTTTTCCACTTGGCGAATTCTGCTTTTGAAAGCATTCTTCTCCTCATTGGCTTTTTGAACCTCTTTTGCCAATTGAGTTAGCCTATTTTTCAAGGTGCTGACCCATTTTTCATGCTTTTCTTGCATCTCTCTCATTTCTCTCCCCAGTTTTTCCTCCACCTGTCTAACATGATTTTCAAAATCCTTTTTGAGCTCTTCCATGGCCTGAGCCCATTGGATATCTATTTCAGATGTTTCAGAGGCCTTGACTCCTATGTCTTTACCTGATGGTAAGCATTGTTCCTCCTCTTCAGAAAGGAAAGGAGGAAACATCTGTTCCCCAAGAAAGTAACCTTCTGTGGTCTTATTTTTTTTTTCCCCTTTTCTGGGTATATTCCCAGCCAGTTATTTGACTTCTGAGCTTCCTCTCCATCCCCCCCTAGATCTGCCCAACTAGTGCTTGGGGTCTGAGATTCAAATGCTGCTCCCAGCCTCAGGGCTTTCAGTGGCCAGCGGGGCTGCTATTCAGGGTAAGATTAAAGCAGGTTCTCAGGTGGGGGCAGGGCCACTGCCCAGACTCAGTTCCCTCAGGGAGTTTATGCAGAGACCTTCTGTAATGGAGCTCCTGCAGAGCTCCTGCCTGCTCCGAGAGCCTCTGGCCACCCGCTGCTTCTGCTGCTGCCTCCCGAGGGGGCCTGAGTTATGGAGACACCCTGCTCCCCTCTCAGATAGCCCAGAGGTCTCTCTCACTGACCTGTAGCGTCTGTGGGTGGAGGGACCCCCGCAGCCACCAGAGATTCTGTCCCTGAAGCCTGCTCAGATCTGTGCCTCCCAGGGCTGCACAACCAAGGTTTGGCTGGGTTCCGCTCTGGTCCCCTGTGCGACGGACCTTTGGTGAGGGTTTTTCAGGTCTTTCTGGAACAGAAATCTCCACTCCGTTGTTCTGTGGCTTCCATTGCTCCAGAATTTGTTAGGGTTCTTCTTTACAGATATTTTATAGGCTGTGGTTTTGGAACTAGTATAAGTGTGTCTTTCTACTCCACCATCTTGGCTCCTCCCCAAAAATAGAATATTCTGAGTTTGTAGTTCAGGCACATTAAATATTGACCTTTTTGCCCAGTGAACTAGCCAGAGAATGGGTTGTTCAAATTATTGGCAGTGATTGATTGATGTAGGTCACTTCCTTGTCTCTGGCTTCTGAATGATAGGTAGCTACGGGCACGTTTTTTCAGATCTTCAAGTTGGTTAATTCTTCCCTGATATTCTGTTAGAACTCTTTGAAAGGTAATCTGTCCAGAAATTTAAGAAATTGCAAACAAAATTTTGGATTGTTACTGAGGTCATTGTATTCCAGTTTCATTTTAACATTTGGTTCACTCCTTGTAGAGTCATCGTAAGGATCTGATTGAAGACATTTTATTAGGCTAATTCCCATATAAGTTGTATCATAACTGATACTTTAACTCCTCTTTCTACATAACTTTTGCCTGACTTTCTGATTTAGAATAAAAAAGATTTTGAAATATCTAATCTGTTCTCCTTTTTCTCCCCTTCTTTTCCTCTCCCCGCCCCAGTTCAGTGTGGCTCCCTGTTCTTTCTCATTGAATATTGGTACATTGGCAAGATATTTCACTGGTGCTGTTCTCAGCTTGCATTTGGGTGGATTGAGCGTAAATGTGATTGTCACTTGTGGGAGAGCCCTGCATTAATAAAAGTAGGAGGCAGCAGGGCCTACTATGAGATGCTGCAATTTGGTCCCACAGGAAGCCTGGATACTTAACATTGGAAAAAATACTGCTTCTGTCACTTAATAGTCATCATTAAGTATTGAAGAGAACTGGGATCTGAAAGCATTTTGGAAGTCAATCACATTTCTTCGAGTGTATTGTGAGGTAGATTACTAGTAAGTCTGTTTTGTAGAGTAGAACATTGGAGATTGAGCAAGTTTGTCTTCCTGGGATGTTGTGAAAATTCAGGGCAGTGATGTATGGAAAGCATGATCTAAAAGTGACCAAAGAAGTCAGGCTATGGTTCGTGCTAGAGATGCATGGAGGGAGGGAGGCAGGGCATAGCAGGGTCCCCAGAGAAGCTGGGCTTTCCATGAGAGGGACTTGTGACTGTTTCCCTCCCTTACCTCTTGACTCTAAATGAATGAAGACGCATTTATTAAGCCCCTGCTATGTGCAAAACATTGGGGATACAAATGGAAAAGCAGGAGAGCCCCTGCTCTCAGGAAACTCACAGTATAATGTGGCAGGACATTTTTATGGCAGATCCATTGGAGATACCCTAGTGATCCTCAGAGCACAGTGGCCAGGGGTAAACATCTTTATTGTCATTTTCATTAAGAACCATCTTTTTCTGATGTTGAGATGTTTAACAGGGCCAAAGACATCTTTCTTTTCCAGTCTCTTTAGTAACTATGGCTGTTGAGGTGCCAGGGACTGTAGCAGTTGTGGGAGCAGTTGCCCCTTCTCATCTACTTAAGGGTTGCTACCCTGGATGACGGTTGTGGGGTCATGCTGAAAGTAGGACCAGTGACTTGGGAACCCTTGAGTACAGGGGCCTAGGCTGTCTCCATCTATGGTAAAGGTGGTAGGGAGCAGTGCTTTGACCCTCCTTTCTGCCTTTAAGAGTCCCTTGCTATTTCAGCTAGACTGATTGCCTGCTCCATTGGTAGCTACTGGTGGTGGTAGGACTGTTGACTTACAAGGTAGAACTTGTAACTCTTGTAACTGTTAGTTCAGTTGGAAAGAGTTATACCTAGACAGCAAGTGAGGATATGAGGTGCCTTTGATGGAATGATGGGAAAAACCATGAAGGGGTAAGAAAGGGGATTACACTGAGAGCAGAAGGAAGGGAGAGGTATCAGAGATAAGACAAAGCAGTCATCGTCAAAACTATGTGTTGGCTAAGGAATAGAACGGTGGGTCACCGGAATATATTAGGTATATAAGACACAGTAATAAAGGAGCCTTAGTAATCTACTGTTTGATAAACCCAAAGATCCCAGCTGCTGAAAGAAGAACTCACTATCTGACAAAAACTGCCGGGAAAACTGGAAAACATTGCAGAAATGAGGCATAGACCAATATTTCACACCATATACCAAGATAAAGTCAAGATGGGTACATGATTTAAACATAAAAGGTAATACCATAAGCGTATTAGGAGAATAGCTTACCTGGAAGATTTTTGGAGAAGGGAAAATTTTGTGACCAAACACGAGATAGAGAACATTGCAAAATGTAAAATGGATAATTTTGATTAGCAGATATCTGTGGTAAAGGCTTCATTTATCAAATACATAAAAGACCTGAGTCACATTTATAAGAATACAAGTCATTTCCCATTTGATAAGCAGTCAAAGGATATCAACAGTTTTCAGATGAAGAAATCAAAGCTATCTATAGTCATATGAAAAAATGCTCTAATTCACTGTTTACTAAAGAAATGCAAATCAAAACAACTCTGAGGTGTGTACTGCCTCATGCCTCAATCAACAGAAAGGCTAATCTGACAGAGAAGGAAAAAGATGAATGTTGGAGGGAATATGGAACAATTGGAATGCTAATGCAATGTTGACAGAGTTGTGAACTGATCCAGCCTTCCTTGAGAGCAATTTGGAACTGTACTCAAAGAGGGCAATCAAACTGTGCATGCCCTTTGATCCAGCAGTACCACTGCTCGGTCAAAGACTTACTTGAACTGATACAAAGAGACATGAGCAGAACCAGGAGAACATTGTACTCAGTAACAGCAATATAATATGATGATCAACTATGAATCACTTAGCTATTCTTAGCAATACAGTGATCAAAAAAAAATTCCAAAAGACTCATGGGGAAAAATACTTTTCACATCCAGAGAAAGAGCTGATGGAGTCTGAAGTGCATATCTATGCATACTTTTCTTTCTTTACTTTTTTGTGTTTTTTTCTGTAGGTTTGTTTCTTCTTTTAAAACATGACTATTATGGAAATATTTTATCTGAGTGCACATGTATAATCTATATTAAATTGCTTACTGTCTTGGGGGGGAGAAGTGAGGGATGGAGAAAATTTGGTACTCAAAATTTTTTTTTACAATGAAGGTTGAAATTTGTCTTTACATGTAATTGGAAAAAAATAACATTATGAAAAAGAATTAATGGATTACTATATTGAACTACATGCCTTCTCAAGGAGGAGAGAAGGAAGGAGGGAATATGGTACTTAACATTTTAAAGAAAGTTAAAATTTTTATATATAGTTGAGAAAAAAATAAAATGTTTTTTAAAAAAGAGTTATTGGACTGCACCTGAAAGCCATGATTAAAAAAAAGAGACTAACGATCATATCTTGAGAAATTATCAAGAAAAACCACCCTGATTTCCCAAAACCAGAGGGGTAAAATAGAAATCCAAAGTATCCACCATCACCTCCCAAAAGAGATTCCCAAATGAAAACTCTCAGGAATGTCATACTTAAATTCCCGAGCTTCCAGATTAAGGCTTGCAAGAGGCCAAAGAGAAACAACTCAAATGTCATGGAGCCAGTCAGAATAACACAAGTTTTAGCAGTTTCTACATTAAAGGATTGGAGGGCTTAGAATATGATATTCTGGAAGGCAAAAGATCAAGGATTACAACCAAGAATCACCTGTCCAATAAAACTGAGTATAATCCTTCAGGAGGAAAAAATGGATATTCATTGAAATAGGCCTTAGCTAAATCGAAAATTTGACTTTCAAATATGACTGAAGCATAAAAAGGTAAATAGGAAAGAGGAATTATAAAGGATTCAGTTAAACTATTTACATTCCTACATGGAAAAATGATACTTGTAGCACCTAAAACTCTTCTCATTGTTAGGGAAGTTAGAAGGAATATACATAGACAGAGGGCATGAGTGGGAGTTCAGTATCATAGGATGATTATCTGAAAAAATAAAATTAAGGGGTGAGAAAGGGGAATGCACTGGGAGAAGGGGAAATTGAGAGGTAGAATGGGCTACATTATCTGACATAAAAGAGGTGTGAAAGAACTTTTACAGTGGAGGGGACAATTCAAGAATGGGGAGGCACTCAAACCTTACTCTCATTGCAACTGGCTCAGAGAAGGAATAACATACACTCAGTTGGGTATAGAAATCTCTCTTACCATACAGGAAAGTAGGGAGGGGAAGGTAATAAGAGAAGGGGCAGGGGCTGATAGATTTGGAGAGATAAAAGAGGCAAAACATCTTTGAGAGTGGACAGAGTGAAAAGAGAGAATAAGCTAAAAGGGAAAAATAGGATGGAGGAAAATATGGAGTAATCATAACTGTGAAAAAATTTTTCAGCAAGTTTCTCTGATAAAGACTTCATTTCTCATATATATATATATGGAGAGAACAAATTTTTAGAAATAAGGGCCATTCCTCAACTGATAAATGATCAAAGGATATGAACAGGTAGTTTTCATACAAAGGAATCAAAGCTATCTATAGTTATATGAAAAAATGTTCTAAATCACTATTGATTAGAGAATTGCAAATTAAAACAACTGAGGTACCACCCCACAGATTAGCAAATATGACAGAAAAAGGAAATGACAAATGTTGGAGATGAGGTGGAATAATTAAGACACTAATGCATTGTTGGTGAGGTTGTATCCTGATTCCAACTGTTTTGGAAGGTAATTCAGAATTATGCCCGAAGAGCTATGAAACCCTTTGACCAAGTAATATAACTTCTAGGTCTATATCCCAAAGACCTAAAAAGGAAGAAGGAAAATGAATTTTATGTTCAGAAATATTTATAGTAGTTCTTTTAGTCATGGTGAAGAATTACAAGTGGAGAAAGACTGAGCAAATTGTTGGTATGTGATTATGATGAAGTACATTGTGCTAAAAGAAATGATGAGCAGGATGCTCTCTCAGAAAAACCTGGAAAGACTTGGATGAATTGCTGCAAAGTGAAATAAGCAGAACCAGGAGAACAATATTGTGTGATGATCAACTGTGAATGACTTAACTATTCTCATCAATACAGTGATCCAAGACAATTCTGAAGACTTAAGATGAAAAATTCTATCCCTCTCCAGAGAAAAAACTGATGGAGTCAAAATGCAGTTTGAAGTTGACTTTTTCTTTACTTTATTCTTCTTGAGTTTTATTTGTGTTTTCCTTCACAACATGATTAACATAAATATGTTTTGCATGACAGCTCAAGGATGATTGATATTAAATTGTTTGTCTTCTCAGTGAGAGGGTGAATGGAGGGAGGAAAGGAGAGAATTTGGAACTCAAAAATTCTAAAAAGCAAATGTTAAAAATCGTTTTTGCATGTAATTAGGGAAAAATAAATGTAAAAGCCAATAAATGACCTTGGACAGGTAGGTTAAAATTAATCTACTAAATAATCCAATCCTAAAGAATGAGTAGGTCACATAATAAATCTTAGAAATAGTTAATAATTTCATTAAAGAGAATGACAGCTATGAGACAACATACCAAAATTTGTGGGATACATCTCAGGGGAAAATTTATATCTTTAACCACATACACCAATAAAAGAGAGAAAGAGCAGATCAATGAATTGAACATACAACTAAAAAAGAAAAAACTAGAACATTCAAAATCCTGAATTAGAGGATTAGAAATTAGAATCAGAATAGAAATCCTGAAAATCAAAGGAGAGATTAATAAAATTGAAAGTCGAAAAACTAGATGCTGGTTTTATTGGGGGAAAAATAAAATATTTGATTAAAAAAAAGAAAGAGGAAAACCAAATTTTGCATATCAAATATGAAAAGGGTCAGTGCACCACCGATGAGGACAACTTTTTAGGAACTATTTTGCCCAGTTACATGTCAATAAATCTGACCGTCCAAGTGAGATGGATGAATATTTACAAAAATGTGAATTACCCAGATTAGCAGTAGAGGAAGAAGAATAATAACCCTATCTGAGAAAAAGAAATTGAACAAGCCATAAATGGAGCAGATAAATGCAGAAGTGAATTCTGCTGAACACTTAAGCAATTAATTCCAATACTATATAAATTATTTGGAAAAAAGACAAAGGAATCCTACCAAATTCCTTATATGACACAAATATGGCTTATAGAACAAAAATAAAGGAGAAAAAAGCTGTAGACCAATTTTCCTAATATTGATGCAAAAATTTTAAATAATATATTGACAGGGAGATTATAGCAATATATATCACAAAGAACATAACTACGACCAGGTGAAATTTATACCAGGAATTCAAGATTGGTTCATTATTGGGAAAACTACTTTGCATAATTGACTATATCAACAACAAAAACAAAATCTTATGATTATCTCAGTAGTTGCAGAAAAAGCTTTTGACGAAATACAGCACCCAATCCTTATTAAAGATACTAGAAAATATAGGAATTAAATGGAACTTTGCTTAAAATGATAAATAGTATCTGTCTAAAACCAAGAGTAAGCATTTTCTGCAATGGAGATTGATTAGGAGCCTTTGAATCCAAACTTCACAGAACAATCCAAGGGATTTGTTTTGTGAAGTTTGGATTCAGTTGGAGGGCCTCACTTGACCTAGAGGGCCACATGTGGTTTTGAGGCCACAGTTTTCCCACCCATGGATTAGATATACAATATATAGTAGTAAATCACCATGATAAGCTAGTGTTTGATAAGCCCAAAGATCTAGCTTTTAGGTCAAGAACTCACTATTGAACAAAAACTTCTGGGAAAACTGGAAAATAGTATGGCATAAACTAGGCATAAAATAACATCTCATACCATACACCAAGACAAGGTCAAAATGGATACATGATTTAGATATAATGGGTGATATCATAAGCAAATTAGAGGAGCATGGGAAATTTTACCTGGCAGATCTATGGATTACAAAGGAAGAGTTTATGGACAAACAATAGAGAGGATCATAGGAAGTAAAAGGGATACATTTTGTTTATGTGATGTTAAACAGGTTGTGCATGAACAAAACCAATGCAGCCAAGATTAGAAAGAAAGCAGGAAACTGGGGAAATTGGATTGATTCACTAGGTGGGGATGGGATAGCAACTTTTCCCTTCTCTTCTTATCCCTGTTATAGCTAATAGCTAATCACTATTATTTCTGAATAATACTGTTGTGAGTTTATGTTGCAGTGACACAGAACTGTGCAGTTTTCATTTTAAATTTCTCACAAAGAAGGTACTTTCCCACTCCTTTGCAAGATATGGAAAGAGAGGTCCACAGATGTGGAACATTGCATATGTTGTCAGCCTTTTTCAATATGTTAGTTTTATGGCTTTTTCTGCTCATCTTTTTCTTTTCTTTTTGTTATATGGGATTGCCTTGGGGAGGGGAGTAGGGAAGGGATTTCAGGGAACAATTTAGGCAATCTGAAAAAGTATCAATAAAATTTATTTTAAAATTTTCTCCTGAATGATGGTTTCTTTGTGTAAAGCACACCCAGGTGTACAAAGCTCTTTCCTCATAGCCTCCTCAGGAAGCTGTCCTACAGGCCTTTATCCTGAATCTTCTTCTCTACTCCCTTTTTACTACTTCAAGTGGTGATGTCATTAGCTCACATGGATACAGTTGTCAGATTTATGCTGATGATTCTCAGATCTACTTTCCCCAGCCTTAACCTCTCTGCTTACCTCCAATCTTGCATCTCCAGTTGCCTGTTGAACATCTTCAACTGGATGTCCTGAAGATATCTTACACTCAGCGTGTCCCAAACTGAACTTGAAACTCAAGAGACCTTAAATAACTAGTCTCCGTTGTCACCCACCTCAAGCTACGTCTCCAGTCTTCAGTCACACGCTTTTTCTGTTTGATTATACTGCATCTTTTTTTTTTTCCATTTACTTGCAGCACTTTTATTTTTTCCTTATACAATGACGTATTGGGCATTACAATTCTCAACTCTTAGAATGACTTACAAATTTTGGTATTCTACTGTAATGTGAGAACATTAAGGCAACATACAAAAATCTTACATAAATTAACTAGATGTACAAATTTACAGGTTGTGAATGCAAACTTTTTTGCAACTCAGGGTTGAGTAACTTAGCCCCATGACATTGAGGGAAAACAGTGGGTTAAGAAAAAAAAACAAAACTGGTTCCTAAGGCTTGGATTCAATATGTTTTCCGGCTAGGATGGTGGCAAGATGCAACACACATTTAATAAACTCTTGCCAGCCTTAGGAGAGAAATTCTGTAAGTCAGCTCGTTTAGATGCTGGAAATCTGATCTTTAGATACCCTGTACAGATCTGATGCTTTATAGAATTAAACTGTCTAACGTCAACCAGCCAGCTACTATACTGCCATATTATCAGGTCAGTTTTCTGTTGAACTTAACTCTTAGCCTTACCTGTCAAAATGAAGTGACCTGTATCAGGGTTTAGATCAAAGACATGTACAAGGTATACTAAAATGTACACCAAGGGAACAACTGTTAATTTGAATATGAGGTCAAATCAGTAACGTTTCAACAATCTAAAAAGTGCTGATATTTGTCTAATATCAGATACAAACTTTCCCAAGGATGAGTTTCTTTTCAAAGAAGGCTTATTTCAGTTTCATGAGGCTAGCATGAGATGTATATTTGCCAGGGCAAATTTTTACTTTGTGAATACTTATGCAGCAAATACTACGCATCTGCTAGCAGTCCATTTAGAAGCATTTGCGATGGACAGTGGATGGGTCAGATTCATCATATTCCTGCTTGCTGATCCACATCTGCTGGAAGGTGGACAAAGATGCCAGAATTGAGCCACCAATCCAGACAGAATACTTACGTTCAGGGGGAGCAATGTTCTTAATTTTCATTGTGCTAGGTGCCAGGGCTGTGATTTCTTTCTGCATTGTCAGCAATACCAGGGTACATGGTAGTACCACCAGACAATACTGTGTTGGCATATAGATCCTTTCGGATATCAACATCACATTTCATGATAGAATTGAAAGTGGTCTCATGAATGCCACAGGATTCCATACCCAGGAAGGATGGTTGGAATAG
This sequence comes from Potorous gilbertii, assembly GCA_028658325.1. NCBI lineage: Eukaryota > Metazoa > Chordata > Mammalia > Diprotodontia > Potoroidae > Potorous > Potorous gilbertii. The sequence continues at coordinate 671,875,085 of CM053770.1, forward strand.
GGCCTTTGGACACCTGAACCTCTCATTGCCAGTGGGGATCTCCTGGCCACCAGGAAGCTCATAGCTCTTCTCCAGTGAAGAGGAGGAAGCAGCAGTGGCCATCTCCTGCTCGAAGTCCAGGGCAATGTAGCACAGCTTCTTCTTGATGTCACAAACAATTTCCCTTTCAGCTGTGGTAGTGAAGCTGTATCCTCTTTCTGTCAGTATCTTCATGAGGTAGTCTGTCAGGTTATAGCCAGCCAAATCCAGACGAAGGATGGCATGGGGAAGGGCATAACCCTCATAGATGGGCACAGTGTGCGTGACACCATCACCAGAGTCCATAACAGTAACAGTGGTACGACCAGAGGCATACAGAGATAACACAGCCTGAATAGCAACATACATGGCTGGGGTGTTGAAGGTCTCAAACATGATCTGTGTCATCTTCTCTCCATTGGCCGTAGAGTTTAAGGGAGCTTCTGTAAGCAGAACAGGGTGTTCCTCAGGAGCTACATGAAGCTCATTGTAGAAGGTATGATGCCAGATTTTCTCCATGTCATCCCAGTTGGTAACAATGCCATGTTCAGTGGGGTATTTCAGAGTCAGGATACCTCTCTTGCTCTGAGCCTCATCACCAACATAACTGTCCTGCCCCATTCCTACCATGATACCCTGGTGTCTTGAGCATCCAACAATGGAGGGTAATACAGCCCGAGGAGCATCATCCCCAGCAAAGCCAGCTTTGCACATGCCAGAACCATTGTCAATGACAAGAGCAGCAATTTCTTCTTCCATTTTTGTTTAATCTAAGGCTGCGCACCATCCTAGTCTGAAAATTTAGAGCCAGGGGAAGGGAGGAGGCAAATCCAGGGGTACGTCCAAAGTAGCCTACAAGTGCTGCCGGCTACCACTGAGTGAGCTATACTGCATCTTTTGAAAGAGCCTTGATGGTGACAAAGTATAAGAGAAAACAGATGAGCATGGCTACCTAGATTTTCTGCAAAAAATGATCTGAGGGTCTTAGTCCACAGTCAATGTAAGTCCATATGACAACCAAAAAAGCTAATGCATCCCAGGGCTGTAATAAGAGAGGCACAGTGTTGATGGCTTGTGAAGTGACCATCTCATTGTCCTGTGCCCTGGATGGACCACATATACAGTATTGTGTTCAGTTCTGGGCTGCGCAGGATAATGGAAGATTGTTGACAACCTGGAAGATTGCCTCTATTTACAAGACTGTAAAGGCCTTCAGATTGTGCCATGTGAGGATTGTTTGGAGTAGCCTAGAGAAAAGAACTCAGGCATATTCAGTTCAACTTAGCAAGCTTTTATTATTCCCCTTCCAGGTGTCAGGCAAAGTGCCAGAGATGTGAAGATGAGAACAATCTCTCCTTGAGCTTTTCTCAGGGACTTTCCTCACCTATTTGATGGACTGAGGTGGGGGTGGGGGAGAGCTAGACTGATTTACCTGGCCCCAGAGGGCAGAACTCGAGGAAAGGGTAAAGGGTTCAAGGAGATGAACACAGGCTTGCCATGAGACAGAACTTCTAACACTTGGAACCATCCAGGGGGGATAAGCTGAAGTGGTAGCAGGGAGCTGAGTAACTACTTGTTGGCCACAGTGAGAGAGGATTCCTGATCCGGGAAGAGCCAATCCTGAAGCCTCTTCCAATGCCAGATTCTCTGATTAAAGGCTGGTAGGTATACACTCCCTGAGTGCGAATCCTGCCTCATTCACCGCCTAGCTGGGCCAGTTAGTTACTAACTCTTCTTAGATACAGTTTCCTCATCTGTCAAGTATGGATCAAATGACACAATATTGAATGCTTTGCAAACCTTCAAACGCTTGTTAAGTGTTAGTTATTACTGTTGTTTCAGACAGCTTTTCCTATATAGTTTCTTTCATAGATTTTGTTGTTGAAACCCAGTGTTTGTAAATGTCCAGGCTTTACCCCTTCTCCTGAAGCTCCCTGAAGACTTTCTCCTCCTCTGCCTTTGTCTCTGTCTGCCTGAGGAAGAAAAGGGAGTGGGAGTGAAGAGCAGCCTTCTGCTGTGGGCTTTGAGACCCATGGGCTGTTGGTCTGTCCTTGCACTGATTGACTCAGCTTCATGGAGTCTACAGGACCAAAGGTTGAGAGGAAGATACTTACCGTCAGGGAGAGACTGCTGGATTTTGAGCCTGAGGATCTGGTATCTTCCATAATGAGAAACACCACCTATGAGGATGATAGAGAAGAGTGGGAAAGACCAAATCAATTGATGTAGAACCAAGTAAGCAGAACTCCACCTTTAGCAGAAATCACCACACTCAGCACACGTTTCTTCCCTGGCCTGGGCATCACCAGCCTTTGAAGTCTGCTACCATCTGCCCTTCCATTGCTCTGTGCTCCCCCCAAACAGGCTACTTAGCAGTCCTCAAGTTGTTCTCTTACTTTCCCACCTTAGTGTCTTGACTCACTTGAGTAATGCCCTTTCTTCAGATGTCTGCCCAGTGAAAATCCTTTCCATCCCTCACAGTCTTGCTTCTCTGATGAGCATTCCCTTTCACTCACAAACTATTCTTTCTTTCTTTTGGATCTTCATACCTTACTTTTGTATTTTATTTAGGAGAAAGAAGACCTGTATAGGAATATAAGCTCCTTGAAGGCAGGGACCGTAGTGTTTTTCTTTATAGTCTGAGAGAGTTGCCTGGGAGAGATTTGCCTCAGTTTGTACAGTGAGTGTATGTCATTGGTGAGACTTGAATTCAGGTGTTGTCCTTCATAGTAATACTCAACAGATGTGTTAAAAGAATGAAATAAAATTCTACAGATGCACCTAGCATCTGTATATCCTGAAAGGTTTTTCGTTTTATTACTATCTTATAATTCACTCCTTTCTCTGGTGGTGTGCAGAGAAATCCCTCTCATTGAGATCCTTGTTCATTGGGTCTTCATTTAATTGAAGTTCTACTGTAATGTCATTATGCTTGTCTTGAAATTGTCAGAGATTTGAGGTCTGATTCCCTGCACTGTCACTGCCTATATAAGATCCCTAGGCACACCTTTTCATGTGTCTGAGCCTTGTAAAATGAAGATCTCACAGGCTTGTCATGAGGAAAGTAAAAGTCTTAAAGAGTTAGAGAAAGTAGCCTGTTATTATGAACAGCATGTTAGCCTAGAATAGTAATTAATACAAGAGTAGTTTCAAACTCTTATTTTTAATTTCCTTGTTCTTTGCAAATTTGGGGGGATAAATATAAAATATTGTCTTTTCATCCCAAGACACTTCTGAAATAGATTATAGTAAAAAAAAATCTGACTTATAATTTTTAAAATGAGCTAAATTTTCTTTGTAATATTATTTATGATATGTTGTCATTTTTCTTTCAGTCCAAGGACAAAATGATGAGAGGTTCCCGAAGAGGCTGTGTTAGACTCCGGGTAAGTAGCTTTCTTTCCTTTTTGGGAAAGCCAAGTTTCAGAGAAAGCTAAAATGTGAATGATTTGGATGCTCTGATTTCAAAGCATCTTATCATGTCCTCTCTGTCCCCTCAGTCCTTCCACTCAGTGGCCCCTTCATTGCAGATAGACCCTCCAGGTTGGGTGGAAATGTTTTTCATTCTTCCTTTAACAACTGTCATCTGAGTCCACTGTACTTTCTCTCCTAGCCTTCTCTTTGTTTCTCTCGTCCATCTCCTTTTAGGCTTAGTGTCCCTTCACATTTCACGCAGAGATGCTAGATTGGATGAGTAAGGTGGGGCAGAGGAGACTTCAGATTGAGTCCACCAGAGGGAGGGAAAAAATGGTGTTTTCAGATGCCTTAAAAAGAGATTTACAACAACAGTAATCTTTGGTGATGAAGTAATGTGACTCATGCCTAGGATTTTGAAAAGCTGTTGTTTTTGTTGTTTCTTTCATTCATTGATTTTAACAACTTCTTTTTGTACATGATAAGTGTTTAATGTTTGTTAAAATGCATACCTAATAACCCTGATGAGGATAAACTTCCCCAAAGTTGATGAATCTGGCAGTCAGTACACATCTATTGAGCACCTCCTGTGTGCCTGGCAGTGGGCTAAACTGAGAGTTAAAGATTGGGTTTGAATCAGGTTCAGCCACTTCTCAGCTACATGATCCTAGCCACATCACTTTCCTCTTTGATCTTTGTTACCTCAGGTTAGAAATGAGGATTATGATGCTTATCTCCCACTCCTTACAGCGTTGGGAAGGAAGCACCTTGTAAGTGATGAAGTGTGTTTAGAGGGGAGCTGTCTAGTTGTCTTCTTAATAAGGGCCATTGATAAGATAGAAGGTGTCTTAATGAGGATGCCTGACATGGCCAGGCTTGGCAGTATGTCACAGTGCTTGGTTCAGCCGGTCTGGCTGAGTTTTCATCCCAGCTTTGACATTTACCCTTGTGGGCCTCAGTTTTCTCAGCGATGTGAAGGGATGGGACCAGATGATTTTTAAGGTTTTACTTTTCTAGCTTTAGTTTTATGCTCATTATCTAGCAAATGAACAAAGATGATAACAGATAGGTTATAGGAAGACAGACAAACGAACAGATTGCAAGTGGAGTTTCAAATTGGGCCCCATTGGTTCTGGAAAAGAATTGAAAATTAGCTGGCAAAGTTACTAAAGTATGCATATCCTTAGTCCCAGGAGAGCTCCTTATATGATGGGGCATATGCCCCCAAGCTGGATGGAAAGGCCCTATAACTACCAAAATGTTCACAGCAGCAATTTCTGTGCGAACAGTGGACTGCAAACAAACAGAATGGCTGCTTTGTGGTTGGGGAATGGCTGAACCAACAGAGGTCTGTCAACATGATGGAAGATGATTGTACCAAAGAAATGAGATATAACAGGAATTCAGAGAAACTTGGATGAATGAATTACTAGTGACCTCAGCAGAGCCATGTAGACAGTACTAAAAAGATAGTAACTGAGATGAGTGAAATGGCCTATATTGGTGCCACAGGAGTGGGGTAAAACATATTTCCCTCCTGGAAGGAGGCACAAGTTATCAAAAGTATTTATATCAGTTTATTTTCTTTGTTATTTCTATTGTTCCATGGGATGGGGCAGAGTCACAGTGATGGGGAAAAAGCCAAATGACCCTTAAAACATTTCTGACCCTTTTTTAAAAGAGAATGTTTACAGAAATGAGTAGACCCTTAATAATCAGTAGCACTTTAAAATAGTGGAACCAACCATTTTCTTTGCGGTCTGGTTCTCTCTCACTGGAACTATTCAAGCAGAGCCTAGCTGACCAGTTGAGGAGGCTCAGAGGAGGGTTCCTTCACTGGGTGCAGAGTGGGTCTGGAATCCCTTCCAGTCCTCTGATTTAGGGATTTATCTGTTCTTCAAGACCTTGTTAGTCAAGGATGCCCCTTGGTGGCACATCATTTGAGAAGTGGTGTCAAAGGGACTCTCAGATAGATGATGACTGCAAAAGGTGACAGGGCAGTGCCAGGAGCAGGAGAGATCAAGCAGTGGCCTGGCCAGGATGGGCCACATGGTGTGGGTGTCCACACTGCGTCAGGAGTTGGAGAAGGGTTAGGCAGTGAGAGTGTTTGTTGAGGGCCCAGCTTGTGCAAGTGACTGAACCAAGATGCTGAGGAAACCAAAGCAGAAGCAACAGCTGTTGCCTGGAAGGAAGTGACAGAGTGCATGGCATCCTAGAGCGGGGAACCTGCCTTGGATGCTTCTAGGGCATTCTTGGGCATTGCTAGGACATTGACACTGTTGTGTTGTGCTGGGCACATCCTCTATATTGAGTCTTAGAGTATTTCATCTTTCCTAAGAAGTGCAGGGTAGGAAGGAATGTATTTCAGGTATAGATGACAGCCTTTGCAAAGACTTGGAGGCAGGAGATAGTGTGCCCAGTTCAGAGAAGAGCAGACGGGCCTGCTTGGCTAGAGCATAGGATGCATAGGAGAGCAATGAGAAATGAGTCTGTGCTTTCAGTGTCCATGGAGTTTGCATTGAATCTCATGGGCATTAAGGAGTGTGGCCTGAGCTTTAGGATATTTGTTCTGGTAGTTCTCTGGGGAGTCAGTTGGAGAGGGGAGAGACTGGAAGTAGGGGCACTGAGGTTATCGCATGGGCCAGAGGATTGCAGCAGACCCATGATGGGGGCTGGATTGAAGAGGAGGGAGAGATGGGAAGGATGGTGTGGACTACTTGACCATTGATTGGGTTTGAGGGAAAGAGAAAAATGAGGATGCGACTTGAGTTTGCAGACCTGGTTGAGGGGGAGGATGATAGTTCCCTCAATAGAAAATGCAGGTCTGGAAGACTGAGAGGTTTCTAGGGGGATGAGTTCTCTTTTGGACTTGTTGGAGATCAGTGACATGCTTTTTAAATTTATGAATGACAGAACTAGGAGAGAGCGCTAATGGATCAGATGGTAGAATTGACATTGAACAAGATGTTAATAGGTCAGGAACTAGTAAGTTGGAATTTTAATAGGAGTAGGTCATGCACTTAAGTTAATCAAGTGCAGAATGGAAAAGATGTTATATGATAGTGGTTGATGTGAAAATGACCTTGGAGATTTAGTAACCCATACGCTTGGACTCTAAATGATTGTGGCTTACAAAAAAGTGAACCCTGTTCATTAAGCATTAGGGACTGACTGTGCTTGATGTTGAGGATATAGAGACATCATGAGAAGGGTCTCTGCCCTCTAAGAGCTTCCATTCTATGAAGATCATTTTTAAAAGGGTAGTGTACAAAAAAAAATAAAATAAAACAAAAAAAAAGTAGAGTGTACAGAGCACAAGAAGCAACATTTGTACAGTTGTTTGCCCTGTTCAGATCCCATCCGCTTCTAGGGTCCAGAATCCAGGAGAGGGATTCATATGGGGCCTGTCTAGAGGAGTCAGGCCAAAATGGTGAGGGCTCTTGAAACCTTGCCTTTGGAGAGATGGGTGTGGTGATAGCTAACTGAAATATTTGAAAGACTATTTTCAAGTAGAGGGACTTGATTTTTTCTTTTGGGTACCAGAGAGGACTAGGACCAGTGGTTTGGTTGGAAGTTACAGGGGCTAGATTTTGGCTCAGTGTAAGGAAAAACTTTAACAATTTATGCTCTCCCCAAATGAAATGGTCTGTCTTAATATCAGAGAGGAGTTTCTCATTAAGAAATGGGTTTCAGCACACACTGGATGACTAGCTGTTAAAATTTCCTACTTCAACATCTCAAAGGTTCCTTCTGATTCTTAAAATCTTCAGTTTCTTTTCCTAGAAAATGGGACTAATAACAGTGTTTACACTCCCTTTCTTCTGGGAGAGAGCATAACAACCAAGGAGGAGACAGGTGTCTGCAGGGTCTGATGCTCCAGAGGCTGAGGGAGAAGACCATCACATCTCACCAGAAGAAACTCTTACTAAGCTTGGAGAGATCTGTGGTAGCAACAGTGGTAGATGGTCACAGCTACCACTTGGTTGGGAACTTCCCTCCTTTTTTAATTTATTTAATTTATTTTTAAAATTTTCTTTAATAAGACATTACAGCACACTACTGAGCCTCCAGTGTGTCAGTTAACAAGGGGTGTAGTCATATGAAAAAGTGGAAACAAATTTACTATTAACCCTACTCCTTTCGGCAACTGATGTCTACTTATATATTTTATTAAACCTTTTGAAGACATCAAAACAATTAGATGTGTTATACTTAGTTAGGGCTCTGAAATTGTAAGATTTTCCCCTGCTGAAGATTTAACTCACATACAACAACCAAAAAAGAGTAGCTGATCGAACAGTTTACATATCAGCTCTGAGAACTAAAGGTTTTACGCAAGGTAAATGCAGCTACTTTTCCTATCACTGTGATACAACTTTAAATGTGGTTCTTTATCTTCTCATAACGAATTGAATACAAGCATAAAAATCTTTTATTAAAAAAAATTATACAATTAGTAAGGCAACCGAAAGAAAAACTGAAAATCAAAGATGAAGATTTTTAAATGAAAAAACACTTCATTAAACATTGAAGAAACATATACGCTCAGAATACTTCCTTTTAACTGAAATTAACCAGAATTAACACCCAGCACATGAATAAAGGCAGAATTCTTGCATTCTGGTAAGTCATTATTAAGATACCATGTAATCAAGTGATGTAACATTTAGGGAATGGAAAAAGGTACTAAAAGATTTTCTTTTGGTCTGGTGAACAGTGGAGTTTTCTTATGAATTATCTCCATCAGATCATCACATATTTCTCTTAAAACCTCATTTTAAACAGTAATAATACATACAGTGTAGTAGATAATGCAAAACTATAGGAAAGATCTGCAGTGACAGTTAAAGGATAGAATCTGGTGTCCATAAGATCTGGCTACTAGTATGTGCTACTGTTACCTAAGTTTACATCTGAGTACTCTTCTTCCTATTACATTTTTTAAAAAATCAAATCAGTTAAAATGGACACTATTAACAAATTTAATCTTGCAGTTCTGATGAGAATAAATCATTAAGAATCAATTTTTAAACATAGCCTCTCTTCACCTGGCAGGATTTAACTTCATTTGAATTCTCTTTTCCACAAATACTTTAACATACCTACATAAGAAGTCTGTGGGTGTAAAACTGTTCTTAGGCTCTTAACGCAAATCCATTGTATATGGCCTTTTAGAGTTTAAAAATAAAACCAAAATATACTCTTAAAGGCAATGACACTATGTAGGTACTTAGTGTAAGTATGCCATCCCATTCTTCCTGTTAAAGACATTTACAGGCCACAAAACTGGTCCATTTAAACATTCATTTCCCACTTACTTTGGCAAATATTTAAAATAATCCTTTCAAAAGTGCAACCTTCAGTTTAAAAACATCTAGAATAATTCTGAGATCTACATTTACAGACTGAAGACAGATCAGTTTATAGTTACAAATTTTCCAAGCTTAATCTTACATAAAATGGTTAAATAATTTTTCACCTCTTTCATTATGATAGATACATACTTTAGAATTTTATTTTTCATGAGGAAAACTCAGTTCCTTTGATTATTTACCAAATACTTGTAAGCTGTTCTTTAACCAATAATTGAATTTACATCCAATTCATAGCCAGCAAGAAAAGGATTATTTTGTCAAATTCGCAGGTGCTTTCTCAGAACCTGTTTCAAGTTGTTTTCAGTATTGGTATAGTGCACAATTGAAAAAGGGGAAATGGTACACAGTTCTTAAGGAGTTTTACTAAATGAACCTACAAATTAAAATATTTATCAAGTGTATAATGACAGCAGTTAATCAATGCTTCTTTTGTTTCGTTAGCTGGCTACCTAAAATAATATGATGGGAACACATGTAATATTGAATAAGTCTGCTTCAGTAGGAATAACCAACAAACTTGAAGGGAAAGGGGGTAGAGGCAAAGCATTTGCTCTTCTAGCTGATGTCTTCTTTAGATTTTAAGGCAGATGCGTAAAGATGGAACAGAACTTCTACAAGCATTTATCTTGTGATGTTGTAAAATCAAAGTACTACTTTATTAAATGAGTTATTTTAAACAATATGAACATCAATATAATTACAATTATAAAAAAAATTTTTATAACAAGGATGGACTGATTTTTCAGGATTTCCAAATCAGGGCCCAACTGTACATTACAGAATTTTCTTTGCATGAAGTCCAAAAGGGAGGGCATAAAAATGAGTGTTTCTGTAGCCCCCTTATTTTTGCTGATCAACAGTTTGTTAGAAAAGCAGCTGCAGGTTTGTTACCTAAGGTCTGAGGTAGCAGAAGAGTAAATAGGTACCATGAATTCACCTGTAAACAACTTTATGCCTAAACATCAGCCAGTTCTGGAGGAAGTGGAGTCTTAGGATGTTTGCTCTCAAAGTGCTGTTTGAAGGTCTTGGGGTCCAGCATTTGAATCCTACAAACAGTGCAGGTATATATCAAGGCAGCCTTAGCAGCAGCCTTCTGATCATGTCCTTGTTTCTTTTTATGTCCAGCTTGTTTTTTGGCATTTTTCTGCTGAGACTGAATCTTCTACTGTCCACGAGCCATATTGGGGCTGGGACAGTCTGGCATCTGAGGTGCCACGCGGAGGCGAGCTCCCCTCCTTTTTTTGTTGGGAATGTCTTAATAAGACCTTACCCAGGCTTCACTGTCCTGGCCTTCTGCCATTGGCTTCATTCTTTAGCCACTTAAGCTTTGACTTCTACCCTCTTAGTTTCTTTATATATCTCATCTGAGCAGCACATTTTCCACCAAGGCAGCATAGAATAGTGGAAAGGCCCATGTGGTTCTGTAGGTGTGATTCTAGAAACTCCAGTGCTGGTTGGCAGGAGCCAGGGCGATTGGCCCCTCTGCTCTCTTGTCTAAGAAGTTCATCTCATCATAAGACACAATTGAAGCAAAGGCCTACATGATGGCCAACCTTCGACCTGCCATCTTACGTCTTGGGGAGGTAGGGAAAGAGGGGAAAACTGGGAATTGCTGGGTAGAAGTTGTAGTGTGATCGGTTTTCCAGTCAGTATAAGAAAGACTTTAGAGAATCCAGTGTCTAGTGTGCTGGATGTGGAGTGAACGGATATGGTTTTGAATCTCACTGAGGAAGCTCAGGGATGCTCAGTTTCTCCGAGCTTCATCTTCTTCGTCTGTAAAAAAGAGGAATCACCACACTTAAACTGTATCTGTCTTGTAGGGCTCTTGTGAGGAAGACATTTTGTTAACGCTGTTTTTGTGGGTGTTCTCAATAATGCTGACTGCCTCACCTTGCTCCTCCTCCACCAATTGCCGTTCATGGTTGAATGCAGCAGCTCTAGATTGTGTCCCCTTTTCTCCATTCTTCTGGTTTGGGCCTTTTCATTTCTTGCCTGTACTTTTGTTTCTACATTGCCTTCATTTTCCAGTTTATCTCTCCCTCCCCCCAGAGAGCCTTGTCTTTGTTATAACACAGGGTAACACTGAATCTGATGATGAGAAAAGACCGGGAAAGTGTTTGGAAAAACTTAAAGTTCTCAGTGATTTTCAGCTCTTGTTCCATACCCACAGTACTGGGGCAGCTAGCAGTTCAGTGGATAGAACTCAGGACCTGGAGTCAGGAAGGCTGGAGTACCTGCCTCAGACACTTCCTGTGACCCTGGCCAAGGCACACCACCTCAGTTTTCTCATTTGTAATATTAATAGGATGATAATACCAACCTTCCAGGATTGTTATGAGGTAGAATGAGGTAATTGTTGTAAATATAAAGTGCCTTACAAAATGTTGGCTGTCATTTATCATTGTCTTGGCCCTCTACAAAGGAAGAAGGCAGGTTAACGGGCAACAGACATTTTATTAAGCCCTGTGCTAAGAACTGAGGATACAAATAGAAGCGAAACCAGCCAACTGAACAAGTCTGACCTCTTCCCTCAAGGGGTTTACATTCTAGTGGGGGAAGCAGGGAGCTGATAACGAGATGGATAGGGGCTGGCAAAGGCCTTAGAGTCAGAAGCACAATGGGAGATGGGGATGGAGAGAAGCGTAGTCAGCCTGGGCCTGCCCCCAAAACGGTGGCCTTGGAAGGAGTTCCTCAGTGGGAAAAGACAGGTCAATGTAATCACCTAGTGTCTTTTTTTTATTTTTTTACTGGAGGAGGAGAGGGAGATTTCTTCCATTTCCATTGTTGTCTTCAGGATGGCATTACATGAAGACATCTTTCCCATGAGTGTGTCAGAGGGCCTCCCTCCACAGCTTAGCCTCAGCTGGCTGAGCTTAAGGCAGTGTCAGATGGGATGGGAGCCCGGACGTTCCTCATTTCAGGCCCGGATCATGGCCCCTGCAGCTGTGTGTCAGGTCAGGATCTCCTGGGATTGGAGTTTCAGCCTGAAATCCAGTACTTGGTCATGCTGTACCAAGGTTCATGTAGTGCCATTCACAGAAAAAGAAGTTGATAACTGATTGAAATGGTTGAATTAAACTCTTAAATGGTTTTGAAGAGAAGTACCGGAGTCTTGTTCCCAGGAATCTGATGATTTTTGGGTGATTCTGGACTAAGGTTTATTGGTTTATGGTAGTAAAAAAATTCTGATTTAATGCATAAAATTGGTTTAAGCATAAACTTCTCTTACACATGTCTTTTTAAAGCTTTTAACCTTGGGGTGGTTTGCAATAAGCAGTAGATTATTCTTCAGTTAATAGAGACTTGGCTGGCCCCACTTTTGTCAGTGCTTGTTAAATAAGCTTACGATGTATTTCACTACTAGGTGCAGGACATTATATGTTGGAGAAAATACACTCAAGTCCATCCTCTGTTCAGCTGCCACAGTGATTTGGGAGGAGACTGTTGGTTCCCTCTTACCTTCAGGATCCAGTAGCAAAACGCCTCGGTTTGGTGTCAGAGTTCTTCGCAACCTGGCCCTTTCCCATGGTTCCGGACTTCTTACATTTTATTCCTCTCCACTCAAGTGACACTGGTCTTCTTATCCTCCCATCTCTGTGCCTTTCCACTGGCTGTCCCTAGTGCCTGGAATGCTCATTCTCCTTCCTGCTGCTGAGCTTGGTCTTCCTCGGTGTCCTTCTGGACTCGCCTCCCATAATCCAGGGCCTTCCCAGTCTCCCCTCTCCTGTTTATTCCTTCTAAGATCACCTTCATAGAATGTAAGCTCCATGAGGGCCAGGGCAGAGTTTTCTTTGTATCCCTGCCACTTTTCACAGCCCCAGCACAGAGTAAATAATAAAAGCTTGTTAAGGGCCTGTGTTAAGGTCGAGTTCCTGGGTACACAGATGAGTTAGAACATAATCGTGTCAAGATTTGACAATGGGGAAACTGTGGTTGAAGGGTGGGCAAGGCTTCTTAGAGGTGCAGCTGTGACTGCTTGCATGACTTGCCCATAGGACCATCAGACTGTCAGTTTAGACTTGGGAGGGGTCTCCTAGTCCAGGACCCTGACTTACAAATGAGGAAACTAAAGCCCAGATAGTGGTCAAGTTCAGAATTGGGTTTAAATCCCACCTTGGCACTGTGTAACCTTGAAAAGTGCCATCATTCTTCTGGGCCTCAGATCCCTCCTCTGTAGAATGAAAGATTAGCCTAGATGAACTCTAAGGCCTCTAGTGCCTCAGTTTCTCCTGCAGTAGCAGTCTGGGTGGCTGAGCAGGCAGCAGAACATGGGTATACAGGCTCCCTGGGCCTTTAACTCCAAGTCACTCCTTTTGTCCTGTTTTTCCAATGTGTGTGGCTGCTACTATGATCGGTGATTGAAAGTCATCAATCCCAGCAGGAAGGGACCTCAGAGTGCAAGTCCAGCCCTCTCACTTTGAAAATAGCAAACCACAGCCCATGAAAGGTTGATGGCTTTTGAAGGTCACACCCATAGTACGCAACAGAGTTGGAATTTAAACCCAAGTTCTTTGACCCCAATCTAGAGTTCTTTCACCTGTAGGTGATTTGGACCAATGGGAGTGGAGGCAGGTGGAATTGATGTATTATTAAAAGCTTTGTTTTAGTTTCTTTCAAATAATTGTACTTGCTCTAGAAATGCTCTAGGTGGCAGAAATGAGATAGAGTTTGGTCTTTATACTCAGAGAAATTGATTTTATTTCTGATAAGTTTTATCTTGCATGTGGCAAGCATTTTTCCTTTTAATTAATTTCTAGAATTAGCCTTTAACATAATCCACAGACCTGAAATCATAAACTATAATCTATATATAACTTGATTATGTAGTTTAGTATTATCTAGATACTAATTGTGACCACAGGCCAGTTATATAACCTAGCTGAAGTCTCAGGCAAGTCCTCAGCTACAAAATATGGACTAGATGATTTCCCTCATGAAGAGATTGCAGGTTGTGCTCATTAATATCACAGCTGGGGTCAGAAGGGTCGACTTTCTATATTTTTAATATATTCAGTTTTTATTGATGTCTTTTATTTTTAACATCGTAATTTTCCCCCAGTATCTCTCCCCCTCCTCCAAAGAGCCATTCCATCTAACGCATGGGATTTTTTAACGACAAGGAAAAAAAGGGAAAAAAATCAGGAAATACAAATTAGAAAACTGACACTCAGCAAGGTTTAGAATTTTAAGAGGTTAAATGATTTGCCAGTAAGTATCAGAGACAGAATTTGAGCCCATTTTTTGTCTAGCTTAAGTCCAAAGATCTTTTTTATGGTGTTTTGATGAACCATCAGAATAAATATTTGGGTGGAGACATCTGGACAGTTGGAAACAAAGCTCTGGAATTGAGGATGGAGGTCTTGGGCGGCCAGATAGAGGCTCAGGGGCTTGACCAGGGTCATACAGCCGTAAGAGTGTGAACACTTGGAAGGCAGGTCTTCTGACTTGGGGAGGTCAGTCCTTTTGGAGATCATGAAAGCTGGCAGGGACCTTGCTTGACAGATGAGGAGTCAGAGAAGCAAAGGGGTAAAGGGACTTGCTTAGGGTCCAGTAAGGATCTGAGATGGGATTCTGAGAGAAATGATTATTTCTCTTTTGTATTTAATAACTAATTAATGAATTAGGACCTAGGTTTTTCCTCTTTTCTACTTCCTGATTCAGAAATCGGTACCTGTAGGTTATTCAGGCAAAGTTAGGTGAATTGATGGATTCCGGCCCATTGTGTTTTACTCCTTTGTGTCCCATCCCCCACCCCCACAGGTCTGAGAAAATGTAGATTCTCCCTTTTGTCAGATATGCTGTGGGTGCAAACTCTGACTAAAACTGAGTGATCCCTGTCCCCCGTAATGTCTGGTGATTTTGTTGTCTTCCATGGCCAGTCATGGGCTTGACTTAGTCATTTCTGCGGCACCAACGTTTATACATCCAGTGTGTTTTCTCCCAGGCATGGCCACCACCCTAGGGAGAAAATGAGCGTTCATAAGGAGCCTACTGGGGCAGCACGGTAGTACAGTGGGTAGAGTGCTGGGTCATCTTCCTGAGTTTGAGTTTGGCCTGAGACACTAGCTATGTGACCCTGGGCAAGTCAGTTTAACCCCGTGTGCCTCAATTTCCTCATCTGTACAGTGAGCTGGAGAAGGAAATGGCAAATCCCTCCAGTGTCTCTGCCAAGAAAATCCACATGGGGTCAACAAAAGAGCTCTTATTACATGCCCAGCACAGTGCTGTGCACTTTGCAAATAGGATCTTCTTTAAGCTTTATTATTCCCATTTTACAGTTGTGGAAACTGAGGCACATAGATTAAGTGACTTGCCCAGAGTCACACCCTTAGTAAGTGTAGCTCCAGTCTTCCTGAGGCCCAGCTCTCTCTCCTCCGTGGGGCGTGGCCCAGCTGCCTCATCCAGGCCTCTTTCTTGCACCACTGCAGTACTCCAGCTTGGTTTCCTTTGCAACCAGGCTCCTTGCCCCATCTGTCCTTCACACAGTAGCCAAGTATGGGTCTGACTGTTTTAGTTCTCTGCTAAAGAATTCCTTTGGCTTCTATCTCCAGACTATTTTTCTAGATTGATCTCATGTTATATTCCTCTTTACAAACCATTTGAGCTAAACATATCTGTTTTCTTTTTGCCTTTTATGGTGTATTCTGTCTCCTCATTCTTTGGTTTGGCAGGGCCGCCCTCTGAGCTGAAATGTTTGCATTTCTCTCCTCCACTTGGAACTCACTCTTTGTTCTTCAGGTTCAGCTCAAGAGCCATTTCCTATGCTGGGTCTTTCCTGATTCCCCGTCATTTTGCATTTATTTTGTAGATGTCCTGTATTTACTTTTCCGTGAATGTGTCTGTTCCCCTTGGTGTGCTGTAAGCATCTGGATGCCAGGGACCATCTTGTTCTTGTCTTTGTCTCCTCATTGCCTGTCCGTGCCCTGTTTGACATAACAGTAACACATTAATTAAATAAGTGCTAGTAGATTGATTAGATAAACGTCTGGCAAATGTGATATACCTCTGGTTATCAGAAATCAGGAAAACTAGAGAGATCACAGAAGATTGGCTAAAATAATCCTAGATCAGGGCCCTGCCAAGTGCTGATGGTCCACAAAGCTGGATGCGTTAGTGTGACATGACCAGGTGGACATCCTCAGAGCAGCAATTCTTCAGATGGGATGTGCCTCTCAGTCTGGATGCTCTCTCTGCTTACACACAAACATTGCAGCCTGTTCACAGCCTCAGATCCTATTGGCTCCTCCTGCTTGACTTCCTGAAAACCTCTCGGAGAATTTTGTGTTTGAGGTCATTTGGTATTTTGCAGATGTCATTGCCTAACTCACAGGATCGTTGTGAGGATCGAATGACAAAGAATGTGGAAAGCCGTTCGCAAACCAAGGAGTTTAATTTGAATGTTAGGGCTCTTGTTTTCATTGCTATTTCTGGGTTGTCATCCATGTCACTCCCACATGTGCAGGCACTTCAAGGCTCTTCCTCTCTCTCTTTTTCTTAGTAACCTTCCCTGTTTCTGTGGGTTGGATTATCCTCCATCTCGTCAGCTCAGCATAGTAGATAGAGACCATGCTTCACGTTTTGTCTTTGATACATGTGTGACCTTGTGTGTGACTCTGGGCAAGTCATTTAACCTCAGTGCTCTAGGCATCAGTCCCTAACCCAGTCCAATTTCCACCCAACAGATCTGGCCATTCAGTAAATTCGGGAAAGTGTTGTTTTTGATTTTGTCTTTGTATCCCCAGTGCTTGACATGTACTAGGTGCCTAATAAATTCTTATCAGTTGACTATGATTGATTAGTCATTCCTAAAGAACTTACAAAATGTTTCTGTTGTATAGCTCTGTTTTAACCTAGGGAGACTCTAGTTTTGATGAGTGAGTGGTACAATTAAGTTAGCCTCTAGTCCAGGCTTATTTTTTAGGTAAGGAAGGGATCGAGATGCTGTTTATAATTACTTTTTGAGTGAAGGCAGAATCGCTGCCTCTCCTTAAACTTGATTAATCAGTTTTACTCTTCTTATCCTTCTCTTTAAGCACCGCTGGTTGTAATTCAGTTTCACTCTTGCAGTTTTGTGCCTCCTCCCTCAGTGACAATTCTGGCTTGGCTAGTATTAACAGAGGCTATTTTTAAATGTGAAAGAGGCCCTAAAAAGTTTGAAGTTCTGTGGTTGACACCTGCAGTTAGTTAATAGTGGCGCTAAGATTGCCAGTTGATGACTGGTTGAGTATTGCAGTTTTCAAAGTGTATCCCTAAGTCATGGACAAGAATGCTGTATTTGATAACTTTCTGATACCATTGTAGCCAGTACAGAGCCACTGGGTGTGAGTGTTGGAATGGGCTTCAGTGGCCAGCTATTCCAACCCAGGTATGGAAGGAATCCTCATTACTTGTGTGACAGCAGGTTATCTAACCTCTGCTTGGACCTCCAAGGAGTGGGGAGTCTGGGACTTTAGGTGATCTCACTCGTTTTTTTTTCTGACATCAGGCCTTTATTTGCCTGTTTGCAGCTTCCATTTATGTTTCTGCTCTCTTTGGCCAAATAACCAGTCAAATCCCTTTGTGTAGAAGGTGGTACTTGAGCTGAAATTTGAAGGAAGCTAGGTATTCTTTTCATTCTCTTTTCAATTTATTACTTTAAACATTGTTTAAAACATTTTTTTGAGTTCTGAATCCTCTTTATCCCTCCCATATTTTGCACATCCATTGAGAAGGCAAGAATTGTGATATGAATTATACATGTGAAATTATATGTGCAGAAATATATTTCCATATTAGCTATGTTCCAAAAAAAAAATGGCAGGAAAAATAAAGTGAAAAAAATATGCTTCAGTCCACACTCAGACTCCATCCCTTCTCTCTGAAAGTAGATATCATTTTTCATCTTAAGTCCTTTGAAATTGTGTTGAATCACTGTATTGATCAGAATGACTAAGTCATTCATAGTACAGTATTGCTGTTAGTGTTCTTCTGGTTCTGCTAAGTTCACTTTGCATTAGTTCTTTTAAGTCTTCCCAGGTTTTTCTAAAATTATCCTGATTGTCATTTCTTGTAGCACAACAGCATTCCATCATGGTAATATACCGCAACTTGTTCAGCCATTCCCCAGTTGATGGGGATCCTTCCAATATCTAATTCTTTGCCACCTCATAGAGTTGCTATAAATATTTTTGTACAGATTGACCTCTTTTCGCCCTTTAATCTCTTTGGGACATAAACTTGGTAGTACTATTGTTGAATCAAAGGATATGCACAATTTTATAGCCCTTTGGGCAAAATTCCAAATTGTTCTCCAGAATGGTTGGATCATTTCGCAACTCCACCAATAATGCATTAGTGTCTCAATTTTTCCACATCCCCACCAACATTTGTCATTTTCCCTTTCTGTCATATTAGTCAGTCATATTAGATGTGAGCTGGTAGTCTGAGTTTTAATTTGTTTTTCTCTAATCAGTAATAATTAGATATGCTTTTTTTCATATTGAAAAAGTATCTTTGATTTCTTCATTGAAAAACTGCCTGTTCATATACTTTGACTATTTATCAATTGAGGAATGGCTTGTATTTTTGTAAATTTGACTCAGTTCTCTATATAAATTTTTCTCTCCCAGTTTCCTGTTTTCCTTCTAATCTTGGCTGCATTGTTTTGTTTGTGCAAAAAGTTTTTATTTTGGGTACAATCCAAATTATCCATTTTACTTCCTGTGATCCTCTTTGTTTCTTGTTTAGTCTTAAATTCTCCTCTTAGCCATAGATTTGATAAGTAACATTTTCCATGCATCTCTAATTTGCTTATGATATCACCCTTTATATCTAAATCATGTGCCTGTTTTGATCTTATCTTACTATATGGTGTCAGATGTTGATCCGTACCTAGTTTGTGCCAAACTGCTTTCCAGTTTTCCCAGCTGTTTTTGTCAGATGGTGAATTCTTGTCTCAAAAGCTTGGATCTTTGGGTTTATCAAACACTAGATTACTATGGTTGTTTACTTCTGTGTATTATGTACTAATCTAATCCACTGATCTGCCACTCTATTTCTCAGTCAGAACCAGATTGTTTTGATGATTACTGCTTTGTGGTATAGAATGCTGGGACTTGTAAGAAGCATACTGGGACGGGAGTATGTCCTGGGTATTGGGGATAGCCAGTGCAAAATTACTGAGGTAGAAAATGTCATTAAAGAAGACTACCCGTTTGGTTGAACTGTGGTGAATGTGGTGATGTTAGGGGATCATATAAGAGAGATGTAAAGATAGAAACAAGACATTTAGCTGTGAGCCAGATGTAGAGGGTAAGTGTAGGACCACGCTGATGCTGCCAAGCTGAGTGACCGCAAGGATGTAAATAGGGCAGATCAGAAGGTGGAAGATGAGTTTAAGGGAAGAAAATAAGCTTTTTTCAATGTGTGGAGTTTGATATACTGTAGGCCAGGACTTTTTCAATTTTTTTCCACTTGGGATCCCTTGGCACGACCCCTAGTTTAAGAAGTGCTCTGCAGGCAGTTCTGTGGCTGGCTGGAGCTGAGGAGACAGAGGAGGGTTGGATACATTTGCTAAATCTGGGCATTTGCCATCATGGATTTGATGATGAAACCAGTGGGAGCTGTGCTCGACATGGTGATAGGGTAGGAATACCAGACTAGGCATGAGTTAAGTGACTACATGCTCTTATTCTGCCACTGACAAGGTGCTGTGGCCTTGGAGATACATGGCCCCCAGGACTCATGAAAATGACCTTCTCCAGCCCATTTACCTCTGTTCAGGCAGCAGACTATTAAAAGTGGCATCTGAGTCTGTTGTTTGTACGCATGATAGGTAGGCCCCAGAGAGGAAGTATAGTATGTGCTCCCCTGAGCCCTCAGGGTGTGGGCAGCCAAGGGGCCAAAGACTTTCTCTTGTGACTGCAGTTCTGCTACCTCAGCCTTCCTGCCCCCTTGGCCCTCACAGCCCTATCTTTGGTCTCCCTACCATTCCCCTGGGGAAGAATAAAAACATCTCAACTACATCACATTTCTTTTTCCTTTTTTGAAAAACACTGACTGATCTTTTATTCCAGCAGCTGATGGGTTGTATTAGGACAGTGTTTGTTTTGTTTTGTAGCTTTGCTTTTGCTAGCCCTGTGAGCCTCACTCCCTTACTTGCCTCTGCTGGGAGCCTTTCCCATGGGACCTCCTTTCTTGTTCCCCCTCCACTTTTCCCCAGAAGTCTCTGTTGTCTTCCAGTAAGTTACAAGTATTTTGACCAAGAAAACTGGAGATCTCGCATGTTTCTGTTGTATCCCCTCCCCTCTTTAACCCTCCTTTCTCCTTGTTTTATCTGGAGAGTAGCTCTGATCCTTGAAACAAAGCCAGGGGCTCAGCTTCCTCTGCGCAGAGAGGATCCCGCTGGCTCTCTGTCTCGTCCCTGCCGTTTAGCATTCCTGGGGTGTCGTGGCTGGGGATGTTGCTGATGTCACTGCCTGCCTTATCAGGATTTTGCTCTTTGTTTCACAGGGAGCTGTGATTGGTATAGACGATGAGGACGACAGCACCTTCACAATAACTGTTGATCAGAAAACCTTCCATTTCCAGGGTGAGCTGAAAGAAGAGATTCTTTCTTTTTATGGTCCCATCTGCAGGGATCTTCTAGGGGTGTGTGTGGGGGGGAATACTGGCTGAGCGCCTTGAATGTTTCTGCTACAGATACTACGTGAGCGATGAGCCCAGGGCGGGGGAATCCTGCTGCTGCAGGGTAGGCTGCTCCTCTACCATGGCGGCATACGGATGTGGTGGAAAAGACTGTAGCTTTAAAGGCAGCAGTGTGCAATTAAAAATTTAAAGGATAAAATCAGTCAAGGGGGAGAATGATGAGCTGCTGCTGCTGTTGATCTCTTTTATCCAGGAGAGGGATTGTGCTTCTGCAGCTCATGTACAGTCAAACTTGAGACATAGTTGTGTTGGAGGGGAAGGCCTCGTCTGACTCCAAGGTGGTGATATGCTTCAAGGACTAGGAGCTTGCATTCATTTCATCTCCATTTCTGTGTCTTGTCCGCCAGCTGTCATTTTTCTGCTCCTGTCTTTGTCCTCTTTCCTTACGCCAATGCCCTCTGCCCCTGCTATGTTCCGGCATTGCATGCTTTGGCTCACCGGTAGAAAGGGTAAGGTCCTGGTTGATCACTCTCATTTCATGTTGCTATGAGCATTGGGGATGCGCCCCCCAACCCTGCTAGCTTCGGGCTTCTGTTGGAGTGGGGCTTTGCCTGTCAGAATAGCATCTCTCCACTCTTAACAGACCCAGGAGGAGCTTCTCAGTCTGAGGATGGGGGTTGTTTGGTTAAATGCATGATTTCTGAAAGAATCAGTGCCCCTGAGGTTGTCTTCAGGGTAATTACTCCAGTCTTGTTTTTTATTGTGAAAAAATTGTGGTGATTGCATAGGTGTGAGCTCTCCTAGTTGGTTCAGATTGAAAGGGAGTGTCCCAGTGTCTATTGTGTTCTCTGAAGGACCCCTTCACTAAGATCCTGGGTCAGGGATTATTTGAATAATAAGGCTACAAGTTGTAGCCCATAGTTATGTCTCTGTCATATTGAGCCCTGTGTCTTCCACCCCTCATTTGTTTTCCTCTACCAGATCTTCTGTGAAAGGGCCAGTTCTTGATTTTTTAAGAATAAATATTGAACACATGTGCTGAGCATTTCTCTACAAGAAGACTTCAGCTGATTTAAGTTGGATACTTCAGTGGGTCTTGAGTGCAGGTGTGGATGCAGGTGAGAACTGTCTGACTGCAGTGTGGAATTGGTTCCTCTGCGGTTACTAAGGCAACACCCCTTCTGCAGCTTTCATCTACTGTGTTGTAGGATTGTGTCAGGAGAACCAGCCCTCTGGAGGAAAGGTCAGTGGCTGCACCTTTGGATTTAGGTAGAAGGCATTTTTCCTACCTCATCTTTCCCCCTTTACTCCTTGGTCCCATTCCAGTGGCTTCTGGGTGAAAGAACAGCCTCATATGGAATGATGGCTAAGGGTTGATACAGGCTTAGAGATTTGTCAGGCTCCAGAAGTCCACCCATCTCACTTCATCCCTAACGAGATGGGGATATCTGGTTGAAAATTTGTCCCTGATGATTTTATATGCTCATGATTATATCATTGTGTGAGGGCAGACAAGATTTCTTTCTTATTAGTGGCAGATATTTTCTCATTAAGGATGATACTTGTATCTAAGCAGAAATCTTTATATATTTGAAGAAAAAATGTTGTGAGATGCCCAACACATTTTTCATTTTTGGTTTGTAATATGGTTTTGAGTCAAAAGATCACACCTGGAAGACCTTACAGAGATCATATGGTGCAATCCCTGGCTTTATGGATGGGGAAACAGAGGCCCAGGTGTGGCATTCAAACCCAGGTCCTCTGACTCTGGAGCTAAGACTTTTTCCTCTTTACTCCAGTGGTACTAAATTTGTGTGTAAGTTAATGAACCTCATATTATTAAATGTGCTATCCTTGTCTTTTTGAACAAGAAGTGTTATGGCATACTAGAAACTGTCCTGATCTTTGAGTGAAAAGACCTGAATGTTGTGGTTTGACTTAGAGGCCCGTGATGGCTGTGGCCTTGAGTCTTCATCTCTCTAGGCCTTCCTTTGCTTTAACACCTCTTAGACATCCTACCATATCAGAGCTGAAGTGTCATCAGAAAAAGAAAGGTGTTGGATGTTTGCTCTAGAACCCTTGGCCGGGTTATTTAAAAACTAGCAAAAACTGCCAGTCGGTAAATGTCCGACTCATAGTCAGGCTGGGCGTTCTGGTCACTTTCTTCAGTTTTCCTGCTCTTCCTCTTCTTCTCTTGTTCCTGCCAGAGAAACACTGTGGAGTGGTGGACTGAGAGCCCCCCAGGAGCCAAGCCTTGACTGGGTAACCAAGGAGGTTCTCTTCCCTATGTTAGCTAAGACTCTGAGTTGTACAACATAGCCAGTGGGCTATGGTAGAGGAGATGGCTCCCTCTAGTCATGAAATCACAGGTGCAGACCAAAACACTCTTGACTATTCCTCTTAATAATTAATTAGTCACTAACAAACGTGTAGTAGAAGCAGTGCTTGCCCTGTGTGACCACGGGCAAGTCACTTTTTCCCTTTTTGTCTTCCACGTTCCCTTCCCTAAATCAGGGAGCTGGAGTAGATGGATGACACTGAAGGTCTGACCTTCCCACTTGACCTTTTATTTGTATGTGTGGTTGTCACACTCATGGAGAGTGACATTGAAACAGATGGTCATGACAGGTAGAAGAAACACTGGGCCTTCGAATTTTTAGAAGAACTCGACTTTATGTCCTAGTTCTTCTCTTTATTGTGTGACCTTGAACAAGGTCCGGCCTGTTTGTAACTGCATATTCTCCATCAAGGTGGGCAGGAGTACTTGTATGACCTCCACACAAGGCAAATGCTTTGTAGGCCTTTGGGTGCCAATATCCGAGATCTGTGGATTTCCCTGAAAAACTGAAATAACCATTCTCTGGCACATTTAAGTGCTTAAAGTTTTCAGAGGGCTTGGATTTCCGGTCAGAACCTGAGGATCATAGAGACCTATTAGAGGTGAGATCATCTAGAGCAACCTTCTCATTTTACAGAGGAGCAATCTAAGTCCACAGAGGTGGAGTGACTAACTTTCATTGTGCAGGCTGTCCTCAGTAAAGTTATATTATAGAATCCCAGGATCTCAGTGGTATCTAGTATAATCTCTCAAGACCGCTGGAGAGTCTTCTCCAGTAAGTGGCCGAAGGTGCCTTGTCCACAGGAGCCCGCTGTGCCTGAAGGTAGCTTGCAGCACTTTCCTTTCCTCTCCTTCTCTTTTCCCTTTCCCTTGCACAGAATGGAGCCAAAACTTGCTCCCCTGCCAAGCAGAGTAAGGCTGTCCCTTTTGTGGGCCAGTCTTTCAGATGCTTGAAATGAATAGAAAACATGCATATGGGTGGATAGAATTAGTGACTGTGAGTACGACTTCTTAAAGGGCAGAAATCTTTATTGTAGCTCATCCTTTTTTGTTGTGAGATGATGTCTCAATGTACAGTCCAGGCAGAGGTATGCGAAGGTGTGGAGGTGAGAGGTGGGATAGCATGGAGGAGGAATTAACTAGAAGGCCACTTTGGTGAGACAGGGTTGGACTGGTACTGACCTCTGGGGTTCTTTCTAGCGCAAAATCTGTACTTGGGGGCAGCAAAGACTGAAGTCCCCGGAAGGGTCAGTATGTTCTAGGAATGCAGAGATGTCTCTACTACCTTGGGGAAGAATCCACAGGCTGCTTTGATTTTAATAAAGGCTTTTTTTCCAGACAGTTAGGGGAAAAGATCTCTTTTACCATGTAGATTCACAAAGCATTGCTGGGTACCTTTACCATTTTACCTAAAGTAGCAGAAATCCTGGTTTGTATTTGCTCCCTTTATAAGGCTCTGTTGGCTGTCCTTGGTAGCTGCCTCTATTCTAATCTTGCTGTGGAAAAGGTAGAAGAGGGTTTTTAGAAATCCAGTGCTTTGATTTACAGATATTCCGTATTCAGTTTGCCTTAAATGCAAGGCTTTGGTTTATCCTTCTTTTTACTACTTAGTGTTGCACGAGTTTGGGAGACCTGTTGTCTCTGTTACACATCCGCACATATGCTTGCTTTTCTTAAAATTCCTGTCCCCTTTCCCTCTCACCTTTCCCTCTTTCCCTTTTTTCCTCTTTTGTCTTAATTCTCTGTGGCATTTGAAATTGTTGGCCAACCTGTCCATCTTCAAATGCTGCATCATGTAATGGCTCCCTTTCCCTCTTATGTTGATTTATCTTCTTCCTGTCCCTCTGCTATGCCTTTTAACTGTGCTTAGCTCTAAATCTCTTTCCCTTTGTGAAGAAATTGATCCTGTTTCCTGGATTTTAACTTTGACCTCTTTGTAGATGACTCTCTGGAGGATATTTTGTGGCACCGTAGTGCATAGACCTGAGTTCAAATTTAACCTCAGACACTGTAGCTCTGTAGACTCTGGGCAACTCCCTTCACTCTCTTGGCCTCAGTTAGCTCATCAGGTAAAATGAGCTGAAGAAGGAATGGAAAACCACTCTAGTATCTTTGCCAAGAAAACTCCAAATGGGGTCACAAAGTCAGACATGACTGAAATGACTGGACAACGACATAAAATGACCTCACATTTGTGTGACTGCTTCATTGATTCAGTCTTTCAAGTCCTTCACTTCTTATCAAGTTCCATCTTTGGAACATCTCTAGTTGAGCATACTGACATCCCATCACACCCTGCACGTCCCAAACTACAGTCACCATTTGCCACCTTTTCTGGTTCCTCTAACTGAACTCCCTTTCCTCACTTTAGGCAGGGATACTAGCATTCTTTCACTTATTCATAGATTTATTTTTTCATTCAACAGATATTTATCAAACACTTGGCTCTTGGGGATGCTGTACTAGGTGCTGGGAAATGCAAAGAAGTGCAGAACACAGAGCTTGTTTTTGAGACGCTTGTAATCTAATAGGAGAGAAATGGACACAAGTAACTTTACTACAAGGTGATGGGAGCTAAGTGAGAAGGAGATGTCTAGGTATAATGTTGTGCGAGACCAGGAAAGGATTGATGAAAGAAGCAGTGCCTGAGCTGGGCCTTGAATGCAGGACTTCTGAGAGGGATTTGGGGGCCACGGATTTCCATTTCAGTCATGGGGTATGGCGTGAGTGAAGGGTGTAAAGATGACATAGGCCAGAAGAAGAATTGAGAGGAGAATAATCTCATTTTGCTGGAGGAATAGAGAAGCAGAGGGCCTTGGATGCTGGGATTGGTTTTGACTTTATTTAGCAGGCATCAGGAGCTACTCAGGTGGTTTCTTTTTTTTTTTTGTTCCGATAAAGGAATAACATAGGAGAGCCATGGGGTTAGGAAGACTACTTGGGTAGATTCTGTCTTTTCCTTTCTCTCTTGGGTCCAAATGCTGTCATTTTCTCTTCAGAATCTGCCTGGTTGGTCCCTTCCTTCCCTGCTCCCACTGTAGTGGCTCAGGCATTATCATCTCACACCTTGGTTATTTCAGTAACCTCCTTAATTGGCCTCCTTGCCTGCATGGGTCCTTCCTCCACACAGCCACCAGTGGTCTTCATCAAGCACAGGTCTTGCCTGCTCACTCCCCTTCTTAATCAATTTCAGTGGTTCTCTATTACCTTTAAGATCAACTATAAACACCTCCCTTCTCAGCATCATCACTGGTCCTTTTTACTAATCCATAGCACTCACCGGTCTTCTCTCTGCTTTTATCTTTCCCCTGTGCCTGGAATGCCCCCTTCTCACCTTCATCTCATAGAAGCCCCAGCTTCCTTCAGGGCTCAGCGGAGCTTTACTTTCCACAAAACCTTTCCTGATTTTGGCACCTGCCAGCACTGCACACCACAACCACCTTGTGTCTCTTTTGTTTGTGTCTGCAGTTGTATATGTTGTCTCCCCTTGTAGATGAAACTTTTTGAGAGTAGGGGCTTTCTGTCTCTCTCTTTGGTCTTTGTGTCCCTAGCATCTAGCACATGGTAGGCATTGAATAAATTGTTTGTGGACTGATTAACTGAAGAGTCACCCAACTGGATACCTTGCCTCCAATGCCTCTCTCCTGCAACCTACCACATATGGCACCAAACAATCAACAAGCATTCATTAAGCACCTGCTATGTGCTGGGCACTTTCCTGGGGCTGAGGGTTACAAGGACAAAAGGGAAACAGCTCTTGTGTTTAAGTAGCTGATGTTCTATTAGAAGATGGGACTTGATCCCAGATAAAGTAGATACATGGCAAATACAAACTAATTATGTATTCATTTAATGGAAATAGCACAGCCTCTTGAAAGGGCAAGAGGTAGTGTGTAGCCAGTGGTGAGAGCAGGTATGTTATATATGAAGAACAGCCTGGAGTGGAGAAAGGGAGAGAGGTAGAATTAGCACAGAAAAAAGAGAGGATGGAGCCAGGTTGTAAAGGGCTTTAGATACTGGAAGAATATGGGTTTTAGCTTTAAGGAAGTCACTGAAGCTTGATGAGCAGAGGTGTGGTAAATGAAGAGGAGGGTTCATCCAACACTGCATTCATCCTTTCCACTCCAACAGACAATTCCCTAAGCACCTACTATGTGTCATTTTTGTGTCATTTCTTTGCTGTGTGACGTTCAGGGGCTTGACTTTGCCTTTAGAATCAAGTGTCTGGAGCTGGGCCCAGCCAAGTCATGTAGGCCTAGCATTTAGTGAGTGTGAAGTGTGTGTGAGACTCTGGGATCATTTAGAAGTAATTCATTATATATTCAATAGAAATGAAAAGATATTCGTGTTTGCAAGTATAACACCTAAAGCATTTTGCTATTTCGGCATATATGTAAAGGTGGTCTGCAGGACTTGTGCTGATCCTTTCTTTAAAAAAAAAAGGTAAGAAGAAAATCCTGACCCCTTTTTTCCATTGTTCAAAAGTAATTTTCTTTAGTTGTATGTCCGTTAATTTGTCCATCATCAAAGATGTTTCATTCATTGTTTAGTACCCCATTGCTTAGCACAGCACTTGACACATCATAGGTGTATAATAAATGCATATTGTTTGAAAAGAGCATTTTGCCTTAAAGAAATTCCTGACAAGAGTGAAAGATGTTTACCGGTCTTGGGGAAATGCAGTTTATCATCCACAAGTTAGTACAGAATATTGCTTCTATTTTGGGTTACATAAATAACTTAATTCCTCTGAAACTTGTAGCTGTGAATTTGTAAGTCAGTTAGTGTTTATTAAGCAACCTCTTGTATACTAGACACTGTGCTAAATGCTGAATGTACAAAGAAAGGCAAAAGACAATCCTTTCCCTCAAAGAACTTAAAATGTAATGGGGAAAGAACATGTAAACACATATATACAAAGCAAGCTATATATAAGATAAATAGGAATAACTAGCCAAGGAAAAGCACTTGAATTAAGAGGGGTTGGAGAAAGCTTCCTGCAGAAGGTGAGGTTTTAATTGGGACTCAAAGGAAGCCAAGGAGGTTAGTAGTCAGAGCAGAAGAGAGCATTCCAGGCATGGTGAATAGCCAGAAAAAGTGTCCAGAGTTGAGGTCCCCCTAAATTTCTGTCACAAAGATCTAGAAAAAGCACCAGATCAGTTCTGATCAGGAATCCAAGAAGTCATTGAGTCATTTTTCTGGCCAAGGTTGGCTTAGGGAGACAGAGAGTTCTGGGGGCACTGGCCAGGAGCATGCCAGGTGAGATGCATTCCAGCATCCAAAGTCTGAAAGAGGGCTGAGATGGGGGACCTGATAGAAAGCACTGGGGCAAGAAGAGATCCTGAGGCATCTCCGAACTAGCACAGTGTGCAGGAACAGGTCACACATCTAGGATGGGCTGAGGAGGAGATGTTGGGCTGTACTGGACTCCATCTGCATAAGTAGCAAGAAACGAATTCAGAAGCAAATGTTAGCTTCTCGGTTCTGGTCACAAGAGCAGACAGAGACTCAGGTCTGACCTCAAGTCCAGGTTCAGACTTACAGTGGGATAACCAGGGCAGGACTTCTAGCCCTCCGCCATTCATCTCAGGTACCATGTCCTATATATACACACACACTTGTTCCCTTCCCTGTTAGAAGAGTTCTTGGAGTGGAAGGGACGTTTCACTTTTGTCTTTGATCCTCCCCCAGCAGACTTTCTGGCATGTAGTCTGGCTTAGTATGTAAATATTTGACTATAGGCAAGTCATTTAACACCACTGAACCTCAGTTTCCTTAGGTGTAAAGTGAGAGGATTGGATTTGATATTCCATAAGATCTTGTTCTGTTCTATAACTATGATTCCTTAATCTTATGATTTTCAATGGCTTCCTTTTTCCTCTCAGCCTTTCTGATTTAGTAAAAGATTTCCCTGTTGGCCCCATTATGTCCCCTCCCCCTGCTACATCAGTTTCTGAAACCTCCTGCTCTCTTACCCCAAGGGATACTATTGGCCTCCTTTAAAAACTCTTGTTTCCACAGAACTTTGAGATTTAGAAAGGGTTTCCCCAACAATCACCTGAGGAGAAACATGAGATACAGACAAATAAATGAGGCCCCAAGGTGAAAGGGTCTGTCACCGGGTTTACTGGAATTGGTTCCAAACTGGGGCCAACTCAGTGTTTATTGCACTCTTCCAAGCTGATTCAGTAGCTCCTTCCTCAGAAGGTGTGGGCACCTGCCCTCTACTTTTCCCAGGGAGGTAGGGGTGATCATTGCTAGGTGTACTGTATTGAGGTGGAGCAGCCCAGATGAGCTGGGCCTAGAGACAGGAAGCCCTGGGTTCTCAAGTCCTGCCTCAGACACTTACTAGCTGTATGACCCTGTGTGGACCTCTGTCAGGCTTAATTTCCTTACCTGTAAAATGGGAATACTAATAGTGCTTCCTTCCCAGGATTGTTTTGAGGATCAAATAAGCTATTATTGTGATGTGTTTTGCAAACCTTAAAGTGCTGTGTGAATGGTAGCTATTATTATTTCCTCAGTAATGGTTTGCCTGAATAACTGCACATGTAATTGGGGAGAATTTTATTGAATGTGAACAGTTTGATTTAGTATTGTGCGAATGCATGAATTGCACTAGAGCAAAGCTATTTAAATTTTATTTCAGTAGAATACTTTGACTGGAATTGCCAGTGCCCAGTTGCCCAACACCTTGTTTACTCTGTGATCAGAAGGAGCCCAATAGTGCTTCAGAGAGAAAAGCAGAAGTTTTGTAGGAGAAGAACTTGCCTTGTAAATATTTGTTCACAGTCTAGCAGGCTGGTTTTGGTTTCAGTTGAGTAGCAGGTTGGAAATGATGAGAGCCCAGTGCTGATGTTTTTGTGGGAATCCGCCCTATGTCCTAAGAGTCTGCAGGTGAATCAGAATAAGAGTCGTTTTCCAGCTGCTGACTGGTCAAAGGATATGAACCGGACATTTTCATGGGAAGAATTCCAAACTGTTGGTAACCACATAAGGCATAATAGTCGTCATCTGTAGAGTGTTTTAAGGTTTGCCAAACATTTTACACATATCTCATCTTACTCTCACAGCAACCATGAGAGGTGGAGGATAGTATTGTTCCTATTTTACAGATGAGGAAACTGAGGCAGATGGAAGTTAAATGACTTGCCCAGAGTCACACAGCTAGTGTCTGAGGTGGGGTTTGACTCAAGTCATCTTGACTACAGATTCAGTACCATTCTGGAAAGCAATTTGGAACCAGGCTACCAAAGTCACTAGTTCTTTGACCTAGCCATACCTACTACTAGGCCTCTACCCCAGAATGTTCAAAGAAGGATTTGTATGAACAAAAATACTTAGAAGCTTTGTGCTGTTAAAAGCCTGGAAACTGAAGAGCATTAGGTATGACTGGACAAGTTACAGGCTATGAATGGACCAGAACATTATTTTTTTGTGAGAGATGATGAAAGGGATGGTCTGAGAGAAACCTAGGAAAATTTGTATAAACAGAGCACAAGAGTACAGTGTTTACAGCAACAACACTGTAAAGATAAACAACTTTGGAAGACTCCAGGATTCAAGTGACCGGCAACAGTCCAGAGAACTCTTGTCAGACAAGGGATATAGCACACACACGGAAGGAGATACACGCATTTGGATATGGCCAATCTGGAAATTTGTTTTGCTTGACTGTACTCAATTTTTTACAACAAGGGTTTTGTTTTTCTTTTCCTTTCTTTCCAATGGAGGGGAGATGGAAGAGAGAGAAAATAAATCCTTGCTAATTGAAAATAAACTAACCTAAGTTTTTAAAATTGTCCAGGTAACCATTATTAATAGGCAACTAGACAACAAAAGCCATAATTATTAACTCAATATTTAAGTAACAGTTTGACATCTTTATTTCCTTGATTATACAGTTATTATGCAACTATAAGGATAAATGTCAACCTTGGTTGGCCACATGATTTTGTTGCCTCTGGGCATTAGATTATCATTTAGTCTTGATTTCTAAGGTGTTTTATAGCTCTTAAAATGATATTATTGTCAAAACTTTAGACAAAGATCAAAGCAGCGTAACTTACCACCCTCATCGGAAACTCTTCCCGCTCACATACTGTACATTTCACTCAAATTGGATTCTTAATTTGGGGTTTTTCACTCTCTTCCCCTTTTCTAAACACTTTCCTTCCACATCCCCCTCTCCCCCCAAAACCAACCCAAGACAACAAATAAAAACCCTCACGCCACATGTTTTTTAATCCTTTCCTGTTCAGATATCCCTTATTCTTCAAGAATCCAGGTACTTGGCCCCTTTTTCCTTGAGCGCTTCTCTCTTGCCCCTTCTGTCAGTGCATCAGGTTCTGTGTTGGAGTGGGTATGTGTGTACGTTTTATTTCCCTTATTAGTCTTTCTCCCCTCAGGGTAGGGGCAGTCTGTTATTGCTCCTGTAGCCCTTAGTACTGCTCTCAGCACACAAAACGTATTTAATCCGTTAGTTGACTAAATCAGTAATTGAAAGTGCCCAAGCTATATGCAGTTGTCTACTGCTACTGCTATTACTACTACTGCCAGCTCACATTTACGTGGCACCTACTAAGTACCGAGCATTGTGGGAAGCACTTCCAATTGTTACCTTACTCGCTCCTTCCTACACCCCTGAGAGGAAGGTGTTGTTATTGTCTCCATTTTACGGCTAAGGAAACTGAGGCAAACGGACGGGTCACAGGTAGGAAGCACATGAGGCAGAATTCGAATGCATGTCTTCCTGATTTGAGGCCCAGCACTTTTATCTACTGTGCCATGTAACGTGATCTCTGGCAGGACCGGAGCATGATGGATACTTATGAACTGACTTCAGCCAATGATGGCTGAGGGGCTGTCACTTTACCTCTGTCTGCCTCGTTTCTTCATTTATCAAGGAGAGATAATAGTGTGTGAGGATCAGATGAAATACTTGTAAAGCACTTAGCAGAGTGCCGGGCATATAGAAGGTGCTTGACAGATGCTTGTGCCCTTTCTTCCTTCTTTCCTGCCCTCCTTCCTTCCTGGGGTTTAGGGATAGAAAGACAAGAACCAAGTTTTCCTAGCCTTAGGGAATTTATATCCTTTTCAGGGGAATCTATTGGTGTACTTAAAAATGAAGACAGGGGCAGCTAGGTGGCATGGTGAGTAGAGGTACTGGCCCTGGAGCCAGGAGGACCTGAGTTCAAATCTGGTCTCAGACACTTTACACACTAGCTGTGTGACCTTGGATAAGTCACTCAACTCCAATTGCTTTGCCTTCCCCTCTCCAAAAAAATTAACAACAAAAATTTAAAAAACCAAAAACAAATGATATATAAAGTCAATCCAGGGTTATCTCAAGTATGACCAAGGTTCTGGCTGCTGGGGTGATTGGGAGAAATCTCCTGGAGTAGGTGAGCTTTGAAGGACACAAAGCTCCTGACAGGGGGAGGTACATTGCCATTTGGGGAGGTGGGAAGTGGAATGCCCCAAATGGAACATTGGTGGTTGGTTGGCTGGCTGTAAAGGGAGTGAAAAACGATAGTGTGTACTGCATCTGAACGAGCAGGCTGGAATTCAGGGCTTCCTTTTTCTTTGTCTCACCCAAACAAAGGCAGCTCTAGAATGTCATCAAAGCCTTCAGACTTCTCCAGTCAATCAGTGGACCTGAGTTCATGACCACAGCCATGACTGATAATTCAAAGTTGAGCTTATAGATGACAAAAACATATTTTTAAAATGTCATTTCCTTGTTGTACCTTTGTAAGGCAAGACTGATCAACTACTTTAAATTCTGTCCTCAGTTTTGGGACTGTGAACTCCTATTAGACCCATGCCCGAGTCTGACAAAAACAAGCTTGTTTGTAGCTGTGGGTTTATTTATTTCTTTGAATGTCTGGAAAGTCTGTTGACCCTTGGGACCACTGGCCTCTGGGAAGCCCCTGGGCATCCTTGGGGAGGTGTCATTTGATTGCCTTCCCCCTTCTCCCCAGGTTCCATTTCTTTTACCCTAGGTGAAAAGTTATCACTATTCTGTGACCTTGATGGGACAATGTGCCCCGGCCAGGAGGCAGTTTTCACAGTGTTTTTGTTGGTCTTTCTGATGAAGCCTGGGATGCAGGGCGCTGTTGTCCCCTTACTTGCCTTTCTCCCTCCCCACATTCCCCAGCCCTTACCTGCAGTTGGCTCAGAGCAAATGTTTTGAATCCAATGTGGGCAGTATTGCCCTCCTAACCTCTACCTCTTGTAGTGTTTGCATCTCCTGCTGAGTTGTTCTGAGGCTGGGGACATCCTATGCTTTTCATTTGGTCTCTGAACTGTCCTGTCCCTGATAGCTGTCCATACCCTTTCTCTGTTTTGCTTTGATTTAGTAATAGACCTCAGGAAAGCCTTAAGCAGGTTGTTTGTCCTTCCATACTCAAAGAGGACTATGACTTCTAGATGATGACATGACATGCAGTTGACTTTGATTTGTTTGAGGGAGGGCTGTACAAGGTCGCCAACCTCACTTTTTCCTCCTGAGCCATCTGGGTTCAGTGACCTGATATTCATCAGGACGGCTGGAGATGGCCCAGGATGCAGTGGGAGACACTGGCTCTTTCAGGCTAAGTCTTATCACATTCTCACTTTGAGTGAGATACACCCATTCAGTGAATAAATAGGCTTCTTTAAGTAGTTGCTCAAGGAATGGTCCTTTTAATTAAAAAAAAAAAAATCAAACTGGGAGGAGAAGACCCTCAGGGTTCCTCAGAAAAACAATTACTGTTTAGTAAGGGTAAAGTTGGAGAAGTGGGCTGAAGGCCTTTGCCCGGCACTCCTGCCCCAGGGCCCCTTATCTGTAATACTGAAGATTCTTTGGTGCCTTTTTCAGTGCCTCTCTGGGCTGCTTCGTTGTTGCCTGGGCAGAATGGTGAGGTAAGGAGGGCCTTCCCCTCCTCGCCTCTTCAAAAAATAAAAAAGGAAAAATTTTCCCAAATATGCCCTGAGCACTCTTCCAAACATTCTTTCTGAAAAAAGGTCATGCATTGCTGTCAGTTCCAGTGGATGCTGAGGTTTGCAATGTAGCCAGAACCTTTCTGTTGGAAGATGGATGTTCTCATAAGGACATACTGGGTAGCAGCATTGCCCACATCAGAGGACATCCCCTCTGATGCCATGGCTCCCCCAGGGCCTGCCTTGCAATGGAGCAGCCATAGCAGTGGGAGGCGGGCATCCTTACAACACTTGTATTTCGTAATCATTGCGGGGTTTGGCCAGGCTGTGGTCATGTCCTGTCACATGACATGTCTATCAGTCATAGCACACAAACTTTTTACAAACTGATGCTAGTCTTCTCATTCTTCAGTGAAGAATCCCCTTCTGCTAGAGGGAGATCTACACATAAAGTCTTAGAGAGAGGGGATGGTCACGCACCCTTTATGTGTCAGGAGGGAGTTACTCATGTATTGTCTTGACTTGGGGGTAGGCTCTTTCAAAACTGCTTCTCACAAAAGGGAAATATCCAGAGATTCAGAGTGATCTCATCCCCTTATCCAAGGCAGGAGCCATTTCTTATTCTCTGAGTGGCTCTTCTCCCTCACCACCCAGTACAATGAGTAGTCTTGTGATTTGATCATGTATAGGAAACTCCCACAGTGGGAACTTTCTTGTGGGCAGATTGGCAGCTCCTCTGTACCGTCTAGCCTTAGAGAGTTGCCTAGGGCAGATCTTCTACTTTTTCCACTCCTTTCTGCAGCGTTTCTTGGCATTTTGTGACCTGCGGGCAAGCGCAATGCAAAGTACCTGAGCTTTGTGTTGAGAACCCAGGCTGCTGCGAAGTGAAGTTGTCAGATGCCACTCCAGGAACACCTCAGATTCATGACGCATTTGAATTTTAATTAATTTTTGGTCAGTGCACATTCAGAAATCACCACTGCCAACTTGTTCATGAACCCACAGTTTAAGAAACACTATTAGGGGCACTGAGAAATGTAGTTAATGTGCCCAAGGTGTCACTTGAACCCAGTTCTTTTTTGTTACTTCTCATTTTAGGTGCTTAATAAGTATTTCTTAAAGGACTTAACAAAATAGAATAGTGAGCTGAATCTTTAAAAGTGAAACTGTAATACTAAGTATAAATTCCTGTCTTTTCACTTAATACGATCAGATTAAGAATTAAAGGATTGGGTTGACTTAGCTAGACTATATATTATTTAAGAAAAACAGGTCTTTTTGGTAAGCTTAATATGAAAGAACAGTCTTCTCACAAAAATCTGAATCAGGAAATCTCAGAATAGACCATAGAAATCTTTTCTACAACACACCTGACTAAGGGCTCCTCTGGCCTCTGAAAGGTTTGCCCTTGCGGTCCCAAGCAGAATTCTTCTCTTCCAGAGTAAGCATCCCCAGTTCTTATGTTGAAGCCTTGTATCAGTCAAGCATTAGTTAAAGAATATTTTGCATCTGGAATATAGCAGGAACTGATACCTTTGCTGGCTTATCATCCTTATCACTCTCCCTTTCTATCTCACCTCCCTCCCACCATCCCTGGGCATACCCCCAAGACTCTGTCATTGGCCCCCTTCTCTCTCTACATTCTCTCCATTGGTATTCTCTTGTTCTTTGATGGATTTAATTAACATCTTTCTACAGAGGATTTTCAAACCTATATATACCTGGGCCAATCTCTCTTTGTCCCTCTCCTCCTCTTTTCCTCTCCCCTGAACTTCAGTCTCGCATCACCAACTACTTAGCAGACTTTTCAAACTGGATATTCCATAGCTATCTCAAGCTCAGCATTTCTGAAACAGAAGTCTTCTTCCTCTAAAAACCCACCCCAGTCTTTAACTTTAGGGGCCTCACCACCCTGCCAGTCTCTCAGGTGTGTAATTTTGGTGTTATCCTCCACTCCACAGTTTCTTCTCAGACACATAACCAATAAATTGGTCACCAATTAAGGTCAAAGGAGCTCCACTTTAGGAAAGATGTCAGTTATCCATAGAGTGTCCAGAAGGATGGTGGCTAGGATAATAAAGTGAAGATCTTGCCATATGAAATGACCTTACCATAAGCCTTGAAGGAGAAGACTTACAGGGTTAAGATAGAAGTCTTCACGTACCTCAAGGACTCTTATGTGGAAAAGGTTAATTTGATTTTGTCCCACAGGGAAGAACCAGGTGCCCCAGAGGCAGCCCTTACTGATGAGTTGAGCTCTTCAGGAATGATGGCTCCTTTTCATCTTCAGTCTTCCAGTGAGGTCATTCCAATGCATGGCCACTTTTGGCATGGGGGGTGGGGGAGATATAGTAAAGATCTGACCTTTCTCCCAGGCAATAGCTATTTCTTCCTAAGGGGCAGGCAAATAGGTAGGTTGAAAAAGAGCTTTTTCTGTCCTCCATGGTACTTTTGACTGATGAATAAGCTATTGAACTGAATGACATGTAGCCTTAGGGCCTGGTTCATAGAAAACCAGTGGGGTTGACCAAGATCTAGGCTTCTGGAGATGGCACAGAATAATTCTTTGGTTATTCCCTCATATATATTAGTTACATTTTATAAAATAAGATCATAGACAATCACACAGGGTGAGAAGGCACAGGTGGATTACAGTTCATTCCGTGCAGGGAATACTTACCCCCATGGGAAGAGAAACACATGGGAGTGTGACAGAATGTAAGCTTCTTGAGGGTTTGGAACTTTGATTTTTGTCTGGGTGATCTTCACAGAATACCTGGCAGAGAGTAGGTGTTAACAAATGTTCAGCCGTGGACTGTATGTAAGGCAGAAAGAGGCAGTTTCTTAGAATTTTAGTCAAGTGATGACATCTTGTTTCCCAGAAACTGGTCATGGACTGAGTGGCTTAATTCAGGACTCAGTGTTGTTTTTTTTTTAATTCACAAAACTCTCATCATCAAGGGTCCTTACTTATTAAAACCTTGGCTCTTATACTTTCATCTTTTGCTTTCTGTATTCTATTCCTTTATTCCTGGTTCTGCTTCTTAAGATCCTTTCCCCATTACTCTGAGCCTTGAAGAAAGCTCGGAAGTTCTAGGAGACAGATATGAGAAAAGGAGTGTGTGGGGTGGCCTCTGCAAAGGTAAGGAGGTGGGGGATTAAAAACTTGAGTTCCAGAAATGTTAAGAAGGTCACTTCAGAGAATGCACAACTGGAGCAATAGGAAGTCTGGAAAAGCTGGAGCTAAACTAGGAAGAGTCTGAAATGCCAAATGTAGAAATTTACATTTAGAGACTGGAAGAGCGTCAGTTCGGCAACTCTGTGGAGGCTGATGAGGACCTGAATCAGTCATAGGCTTGTGAGTGGGGGAAGGGAAGATGTGCTGGAGAAATGTTATGAAAGTCCATTAAGTGACACTCAATCACTGATTATACCTTTGGGAAAGACAGGAATTAAGGATTAATTGTGTGATTGGAATAATGATGGTTCGTCCTCAAGAGAAATTGGCAAGTTAAGAGGAGGGTAGGTGTAGAGGAAAAGAGAATTTGAGTTCCGGTTCTGTTTTGGACATGTTGAATTTGTCAAGCCCCAACAGGACTTTTAGATGAAGAAATTCAAGTAGGTATTTGGGGATGTGGGATCAAGAGAGTGGTTGGGGCTAACTTTGGAGAGTTAGACACATGGAGTTGTTGTTGAACCCAGGGGAGCTGATGAAATAACTGGCAGAATGGAGAAGTAGAGAGGGTTCAGGCCAGAGCTGATGTCAGGGCAGGATGTAGGGGTTGGATGACCAACCTTTAAAGGAGACTGAAAGGAATCAGTCTAACTGGTAAGGAGAGAACTAAGTGTGAGCTGTGTCAAGGAAACTGGGAGAAGGCTGGGGCATCCCGCATTGTCACACCTGAAGACCGAGAAGAAAAGGTTATTGGATTAAGCCATAAAGAAAATCATTGGTGACCTTGGAGAGAGCGGTCCTGAGTGAGTGGGGGGACTGGGGGGTGGAAGTCAGATTGCAAAGGATTGGGAAGTGAGGTAGAAGTCCAGGGGGTAGAGGCAGCAAGTCATTTGGACTATGAGAGAGATGTCTAGGACAACAGCTTGAGAGGATTTCACAATTCAGTGAAAATATTTACAAGGCAAGAGTGATCTGGGCTTGTTTGGAGGCAGCAAGATTTGGCAACTGATTCACTGAGGGAAGGGGAGAGGGGGAGGTAGAACAAAGAGAGGAGGAAGAATTTCATTTTGTGAATCTGATGGGCAGGATGTTGGTACCCTCGACAGAAACAACAAAATTCTGAAGAACAGGTGTGTGGGTGTGTTGTGTATTGCATGTGTGTGCATATGTGTATGTGTTGCGTGTGTATGTATGTGCATGTGTGTGTGTGTGTTGAGGGGTGAGGGTGGGAGATAGTAGTGAGTTTTGTTTTGGATGTGTTGAGTTTAAAATGTCTGTGGTTTATCCAGTTTGAAATGTCCATTAGGCATCTATACTGAGATCTGGGAGTTAGCTGCTTGGAGTTGATGAAATTGCCAATGGATAGAAGACAGAGGGAAAAAACCAGAGGGCCTCAGCCAGAACCCTGGGGACTGGTTAGAGTTAAAAGGTGGAAACTGAGCAAAGATGAGGCTAATGAACTAAGGATGAAGAATACCAGGGCAGGAGTGATGGCAAAGAAAGCAGGGGAGGTATGAAGTGAATGAATGCATGGTGTGGAGGAGGATCCAGCGGAGTTAGGAGGATTGAGAGAGACACAGAGAGAGAGACAGAGAGAGAGAGACACAGAGAGAGATGGGGACAGAGAGAGATGGAGACAAGAGATACAGAGAGAGAGAGAAAGAGATAGAGACACACACACACACACACACACACACACACACGCACACAGACGCAGAGAGAGATGGAGACAAGAGACACAGAGAGAGAGAAAGAGATACAGAGACACACACACACACAGAAAGAGACAGAGAGAGACAAAGACAGAGAAAGAGAGAGAGAGACAGAGAGAGATAGACACACACACACAGAGACAGAGAGAGAGACACAGAGAGATGGAGACAGAGAGAGAGAGAGACAGAGAGAGAGAGACACAGAGAGAGATGGAGACAAGAGACACAGAGAGAGAGAAAGAGATACAGAGACACACACACACAGAAAGAGACAGAGAGAGACAAAGACAGAGAAAGAGAGAGACAGAGAGAGAGAGTGAGCTGCATCCTTGATTTAAGGATATGAGGAACCGGAGAAGTCATCAACTCCAACTTGCTCATATTACAGATAAAAAAGAACAAAAAAACCCGAGTCTTATTTTGAGGCTCAGAGAATTTGTGACTTAGCAGTGAAAAAGTTGTTTGCACTTGTCTCCTTCCCTTCTCTCTCTCCTTCTGGTGTCTGACTTCTTCTGTTTCAAGGTAGATATTCATGCCTTCCACTCCTTCTCTTTTCTTCTCTGATTCACTGTGTCATATGGTTCCTAGACAAACCCTTCACTGTCCTGGCTTTTTCCTTCTGTTTTTGTGTTTTTTTTAAATAGTATTTTGTCCCCAATTACATGTAGAGATAATTTTTAACATTTTTTTTAACAATTTTAAGTTCCAAATTCTCTCCTTCTCTTCCTCCTCCCTAAGTCGGTAAGGAATTTGATATAGATTATATATGTGCAGTCTTGTAAAACATATTTCCATATTAAACATGTTGTAAAATAACAGACCAAAAGAAAAGAACCGTGAGAAAAAATAAAGTGAAAATAGTCTGCTTCGTTCTGCATTCGGATTCCAGTTCCTTTCCCTCTTTCTTATGCATTCATTTTTCTTTTCCAACTAAAACATGGCATTAGCAACCTCTGAGCACAGTGTCCATGATAAGGTTTAATCAGGCACCCAACATTTAAGTGCCTACTGTGTGCCAGACATGGAGTCACCTCCCTTGACATAGACATTGTGTTTCTACAGTTGCATCAGTATTTCGGCAGCTGCATCCCACAGTTGGCCCATTAATTTATGCTATGGACATGGAATTTTTGGTTGGTTGTTTTTAAAAATAGAACCCTAGCTCTTTGGGGACAACATTGTCTAAGAAAACAGGTACTGTCACCTGACACACAAGTGGTTAGACAACCTGAGCCCATTTATCATTTGGTATTCATGCAATTCAGCAAATTCTTATTTCTCTACTGTATGTGAGTTTCATTTAAACACCTAACATTTCTTAAAGTTCTTGTTGTGTTCCAGACCCTATGCTCTATGCTGGGGATACAAGGGCAGAAACATTCCTGCTACAGGTGTACTGTGTTGTGGGGCTCAGGTTGAATACAAGCTGTACGTTCTCAAGTATAACAGTGATGTTAGTAAGAGGGATTTAGAAGTGCAGAAGAAATGGCCAGGTGTCCTGAGTGCTGTGAGAAACTGAAAGGTTTAGAGGTGGTAGATTTCTGAGTGCTGCTGGAGTAAATATTCTGGGACCTCAGCAGATGGAGGGAGCACTTCCCCCGGGGGCACTCCAGGCTAGAGGTCTCCAAAGTAGGCACAAGTAGAGGTGTCATACCCCAGGGGGATCTGTAAGATAGTTGGAGGGAGGGAGGCCCAAGGTTCACCAGTTTCAGCCAGTTACCAGCCAGAAAAGGGGTGATCAAAGAACCTGGGAGAGCCTAGGGAATCCTTTCTCCACCAGGTTTGGGACCAGTGGTGGTAGTGTCTGTGCTAGGAAAAGGTGATGGAGGCAGGGCAGCACTCAGGTTCCCTCCCTCTGACCTGCTAGTTCTTCCCTTGGGTCTCCTACCTAGGCCTGTGCTGGTGGGGGTGGGGGGTGGGGGTAACTATGTGGCAGTAGCAGTGAAAGGCTGCTGGCCCAACAGAGTTGGTGGAAGATAACAGACAAGCAATCAGCAGATGCTTAGTAAGCACCTGCTAGGTTCAAGGCACTGTGCTAGGCATGGGGCGGGGTGGGGGGGGGGGGGAGGCGATACGAAGATGTGTACATTCATTGATATGTCTAATATCTACCAAATGATACCATTAGGGAGTTTGAGGTGGGGAGTCAGGTAAGGTTTCATGTATGAGATTACCCTTGAAGGACGCTGGTAGGAGGTGGGGCGTTGCTAGGAATTCAGACCTACTGAGTTTAGAAGCCATTGTTCTGGACAAAGTGGCAACATTAACTTTGTATGTTATGACGCCTGCCATTATCTTTGCAAATGTACTACATGAGCAACCTTAATGCATCAGAACTTTCAGACTGAGGGGAACTCCTTTAAATCTCAGCTAAAACCCCACCTCCCACGGGAAGCTGCCCCAACCTCTCTTAGATCCAATGCTTTCCTTCTATTAGTTATTTCCTGTCATTCTGTTTATAGGTTGTTTGCATGTTGTCTCCTCTATTAGACTATAAGGTCTTTGAAGACAGGGGCTGTCTTTTGCCTTTCTTTTTCTCTCCACAGTGCCTAGCATGTAGTAGGTGCTGCTTTTGCCTTTTTTTGAACCACCCCCTGCTGCATTCATCACAGTACCCAGTACATAGTAGGCATTTAATAAATGTTTACTGAATGAACAAGATTATTCAGGCTACCCCCTTCAGAGAGGCAGTGTGGCATAGTATAACAAATGGAGGACCTGAATTCAAATCCTTTCATTTCCCATGTTCCCATGTTACCAGACTGTTTTGTCTTCTGTGAAATGAGGATATTGGACTCATTGTCTTCAGAGGCTCCTTCCATCTCCAAGTCTATGATCCTTTGGCTATAGAGGTGGAAAGTGAAGGGGAGGCCTCAGAGAATACTTGAGGCTACCTGAGAAGTCAGAAAGAGATAGACCCGTGCCAAGCTGTCCTTCCTTTGTATCTATTTTGTATGTGCCATTGTAGCTCTCTGCAGATAAAATGGAAGCTTGTTGGGGGCAGGGAGCCCAGGCAGAGTATCAGGCATATCATTAGGCCTTCACAAATGCTTAGGGTTGTTTCTCAGTAAGGCACTCTTGGCACAGTGATTTAGGTCTGTAAGAGGGCTGCCATTTGCCTCCTAGTTCTGTCTGTGGGTGGGAACGGAAGCAAGTGGCCTGTTCTGGAAGGGTAGACCCAATGCTCTGTAGCCGCTCGGGGAGCAGTAGGTGGCAGGCCTGTTTGAGCAACTGTTACAGTAAAACCCTGACAATTTGTGGGTTTTCTTTATCAGAAAATGAGATCTTTACAGTGACTTAATCAACTCTCACTCTTACTGAAAGCATAAATAATGACAGGAAATAGGAAGTATGATTAGACAAATGTGGAAAAGAGATAAAGGAGATAAAATTAGAAAATACTTTTGAAAAACAGTATTTTCTTGGAGGGACATTTTGTTTTTCTTTTGAAAACGTATCCTGTGTGTTACCTTATATGGTAAGCACTGCTGGGACCAGTATTTCCTTTCCTCATAAGCTCGCCCTAGATTATGATGTTCATTAAGCTTCTGATAAGCTAGAATTTCTCAGAGGATTGTGGAATCTAGGAAAGCTTCTAGAAAGATCAGAATTAGCATTGGGAGGGCTTTATGAGCTTTGTTTAACCTAGCCTCTTTATTTTACAGATGAGAAAATTGAGGCCAAAGAGGTAAAGTGACAGGCCTGAAGTCAGAGGTACCACGGAATCTCAGGAAGGGTTAAACGGAGGCCTGGAGCCCATAGACTGCCCCTGTACCCGAGGGGAAGCCCATCTTCCTTGGCTAGTTCATTGCAGGCTCCAGTCCCTGGTCAGGCCTAGTCTGTCTCTTTACACCTTCTGCTTCTTGCACCTTGTTCTGCCTCATTTAGTCACACAGGACACATCTAAGCCTCTTGCAGGTGTGCTATGGGTATGGGGTTCCTTTTCATCCTTCTCCAAGTTAAATGTCCACAGTTCTTTTAGCCAGTCCCATCCTCATTGCCCTTCCCTGAACTTCTATAACTTACTGATATCCTTCTTAAAAATGTAATGGCCAGAATCAAATTGAATATTTGAGAATTGGTCCTACCAGGGCTAGCCATTAAGTAGCAGAGCTGATATTGAACCCAGGTCCTTGAACCTCAAATCTGGGGCTCTTTTCATTGCTTTGTGTTGCTTCTTGAGGGAGAGACTGGGGAACCCAGGGGAGCATGGGAAGAGAGCTGGACTTGGGGTCAGGGGACCCAGATTTGAGTTGTGTCTCTGTTATTTACTACCTCTGTAACCTTGTCCCTTTTTCTTCTC
The DNA here is from genome assembly GCA_028658325.1 of Potorous gilbertii. Taxonomy (NCBI): domain Eukaryota; kingdom Metazoa; phylum Chordata; class Mammalia; order Diprotodontia; family Potoroidae; genus Potorous; species Potorous gilbertii. Next base: position 671,917,968 of record CM053770.1, read on the forward strand.
GTGGTACTCGGTAAAATGAGGGGCTCAGACAAGATTATCTCTCAGGTTCCACCCACCTCTAACGTTCTCTGATTCTGTGACCAGGCCTGGCTGACTAGGGCCAAAGTCCCAGGGCTGAAATAGACAAGGTTCTCTCAGGGCTGAACTTCACTCATTCAGAACTTAATTGATTGTGTTCTTTAGAGATTTTGGACAGTCCTGTTTCCCTCAGCGTCACTTGTGGAAAAAGGGTTTGCTGCAGCCATAAGCATGAAATATAAATATAGGACCTCTGAGAGGAAGCAGGAGCAGTGCTCAGGCAGCCCATGTCCACCATTCCAGGTAATAGGAATTGGAAAGGACACACAGATGTCCTTTGGATTGTGGGTTGGTCAGCTGGAGCAGTAATTGAAGGAGCAGCAAAATCAAGAGATAACTGGAGAATGTGGCCAAGTACAGGCAAAAAATGTGAAACTCACTTCCATCATCCTTTGGTGACCACTGGAGAGGGGAGTCAGGTAAATCACTCTAGTAGCCTTTGTCTCTGCAGGGTGTCTGCCATGCCTGGGCACTTTCATGATAAGGAGGGGAACTAGGCAGAGGTGGTTATGGAAAACAGACCAAAAGGCTTGGACTCAGAGAGAAGATCCAGGGGAAGGAGGTAACAAAAGCTGGAAGAGAGCCATAGAACAGTAGTTTTGATTTCAGGTCAATATTAAGCACCTACTATGTGCAAAAGCAAATTTCCAGATATGAAGATTGATGTCCTTGATACTCAGAGAGTACCAAAATGACACCACTATGTTGGCCCCAAGGTACAGTGTGTCTAGCTGGGCTGACCAGACCAATAGGAACTTAGAGGGCTCTACCACAGATTGGGCACAAATAGTCATATGAACATTTGGAGTGGAGATGGCTCTAAATCTGTACATCTCATATTTCCTTTGAGCTACTGCAATTCTGCTTTACCCATAGAGCACAGTACCATCTTTGATGTGAGCATGTCATGCTGGATGGGCCATGCCAGTGTCTCCTTTGTCTCACAATCGAATCTAGAGTTCTTCAGAGAGACCTTGAGAATGTCCTTGTATTGCTTCTTCTGACCTTTGTGTGAGCCCTTTCCTTGTGTGATTTCTCTTTAAAATAGTCTTTTAGGCAAATATGTTTGCTATTTGAATAATGTGGCCAGCCTCAGAGTTGCACTCTCTGTAGTACAGTTTGAATGCTAGAAAGGACCTTGGTGTTCAGTACCTTATCTTGCCAGGTGATCCTCACAATCTTCCTAAGACAGTTCAGATGGAAGCGATTCAGTTTCCTGGCATGATGCTGGTACACTGTTTATGGTTCACAGGCATACAACAATGAGGTCAGTACAACGGCTCTGTAGACCTCCAGTTTGGTAGGCAGCCTAATATCTCCTCTCCCACAGAGCCTCCTAAACCCTGTGGTAGCTCTGACTATATATGCTTCAACCTTGTCATCTCTGTGTATATGCCTGGAAAGTATACTGCCAAGGAAGTGAACTTACACACAGAATTCCTATTTTTCCCATTTGTTGTAGCCAGTGGTTCCACATATGGATGGTGTGGTGCTGGCTGGTGGAAAACCTCTGTTTTCTTGTGTTACTACGGTCAGGCCAAAATGAAAAATCAATCCATACTGTGTTGCATCCCAGCCTCAGAGGTTGCATTGAGTGCATAACATCCGCAAACAAAAAGTTGCACATCAGCTCTCCCTCTTCTTTAGTCTTGGTTTGTAGTAATGAAGCTGTAAATAATTCACCATCAGTGTGGTAGCTGATTTTGATGCTCTTTTTGTCTTCATTGAAGGCATCTGACAACATTGCTGAAAACATCATGCTAAGAGCATGGGAGCAAGTGCACAGCCCTGCTTCACTCCACTGTGACTGGGAAAGTTCAGGAGCATCATTCATTATCCAGAACCTGTGTGAGCATGCCCTTGTGAAACTGGCATACAATACTGATGAACTCTGGGCAACCAAATTTTGCCCTAACTTTTTACAAGTCCTCATGACTGATAATATCAAAGGCCTTGGTCACATCTACAGATGTTATGAATAGACCTCTGTGCTGCTCCTGGCATTTCTCCTGGAGTTGTTGGGCAGCAAACACTGTATCAACCATTCCTTGGCTCTTTCTGAAGCCACACTGGCTCTTAGGTGGATGACCATCTTCCAAGTGAAGGATCAATCTGGATTGATCCAAGAGGAGGACTCTGGGAAGAATCTTACCAACAGTAACTAAGAGAAAGTCCTCCTTGTGATTGTCACAGGACAACCTCTTTCTTTTTCCTTTAGACAGATGGGCAATGGAGGCATCCTTGAACTCTTGGGGGATAACTTCTTGTATGAGCAGTGGACCCCCTGCCTTGTAAATCTCAGCTGGAGTAGAATCAGCACCAGGTGCTTTGCCACAGGAGAGGAACTCAAAACCCTTTCTTCAGTTGGAAGTTTGACTAGTCAGGTTTTAGCTTCAACCTGAGGTATATGGTCAATGACTGTAGCATTGGTTGATAATGGTGTGTGGAGAACACTATGGAAGTGTTTAGCCCATCTCTTTAGAATCATGTCCTTATCACTAGTCAGTGTGGCACCATCAGTATTGATTAGTTGAGAGGTACCATAGTTATTTGGCCCAAAAACAGCCTTCAAGGCAGGCATCTGGATTGTTACTGTTGTCATAAAACTGAATCCCATCTGCCTTCTTACTAAGCCAAGAATCGAATCTTTCATCTCTTCAAGCTTCATTTGTATTTTACTTTTGATGGAATTATATGCTACCTTCTTAGAAATGGGTGAACTGTCCTGCTGGTAAACTATGTGGAGTTCTCATTTTTCATTCTGAATTTCTCCGTCATTTCTGTCAAACCAGTCTTGATGTTTGTGAGTATTTTGGCCCAGATGAGTAAATGAATAAATGCCATGCTGTACACTGAATCTCTGAAAGCTGCCCACTCCTTTTCTGCTCTACTATTCCCTACTGTGTGTTGGCTCAGCTTTCCCTCCAAGTTAGCTTGGAAAAGCACTCTAGTCTACTGACATTAAGCCCTCTGATAATAGTCTTGCCTTGGGGACACTGCCACTGCTTTTGTTGAATGTGAATGTTTAGCTTGGAGAGGATAAGTCTATGATCAGTTTATCACTCTGTGCCATACATCACCATAGTCACTCTCACATCCTCTCTGTCGTCCTTAAAATGACATTGTCTACTAAATGCCAGTGTTTGATGTGAAGGTGCATCCGTGAAGTTTTATTGCATTAGGTAGAAGGAAGGAAGTTATAGTGACGATAAGGTTGTGAGATTTACGGGTCTTCAATTGTAAGTGATTCCTCCCAAGGACTCCCTGCCATATCTGGTAGTCTGCTTTCTCTTGCAGTGAAGTTACCTGGAATTATAAGCTTGTCTTCTTTCTATACATAGATGATGAAGGCCTCCAGGTCTTCATAAAATTTTTCTTTGATCTTATCAGAGTTCATCATGATGTGAATATACGCACTGATGATGGTGGCATGGGACCTTACTGCAAGTGGCAGTGGTGTTGTCCTGAGCTTTTCTGGTTCTCCTACCTATCTGACTGCTCCTTTTCAGTCTCCTTTGCTGGATTGTTGTCACTCACTAACTAGGAGTGTGCCCCACAAGACTCTCTTCTGGGTTCTCAGCTCTCTACATATTATTTTGATTTTTTTCTTCTGTTCTTTTGGATTCAGTTGTCATCTCTGTGCAGATGATGCTCAGATATATTTATCCAGCCCTACCATTTCTTCTGACCTTCAAACTCCTGTCTCCAACTACCAGTTAGCTAATCTACCATCTACAAATGGATGTCCTGTAGTCATCTAAAACTCAGTATCATCTCCATCCTCTTCCCCTACTCCCCTCTACATTTTCCTATTACTGTTGAGGGTATCACCATCCTCCTAGCTACCCATGCTCACCTCCTCCATATCCAGTCTGTTTCTAGGTCCTGTTGATTCTGTCTCATACATGCTCCCTCCTCACCTCTGACACAGCTCCCACCCTGGTGCAGGCCCTCATCATTCGTACCTAGACTATCTACTCATCTCTCAAATGGATCTTCCCAAAGTATAAGCGTGCTCGCTCTCTCTCTCTCTCTCTCTCTCTCTCTCTCTCTCTTCCTCTCTCTTCCCCCTTCCCTGCCCTTTCCTTCACATTCTATCCCTCTGACACCGCCACCCCCCCAAACACCCCTCCGCCCTGGATTAAAAAGAAAGTTTGACTTTTAAAGACCTTTACAGTCTAACCCGGTCTGGCCTTTACAATGTTTTCACTCATTACTCCCTTCCATCTACTCTGGGATCTGTACTGTTCTTCCCCTGTGACAGTCTGTCTTGACTCTAGGCATGTTCCCCTATGCCTGGGGTTTTCTCCCTCCTTATTTCTACCTCTTGGCTTCCTTCAGGCTTCAGCCAACCTCTCGCTTTCTGCAGACCATTCCTAGGCCCTACTCCCTCGCCCTCCCTCTGACAGTTCCTTCCATCTCTCTTTGGTTCACAGCTTGTCTCCTCCATCACAGTGTGGGCTCCTTTAGGGCAGGGCCGATTTTTGTCCTTCTTTGAATTCCTGGTGCCTGTATCCGTGGTGCTTAGCTTGCTGTCCTGGTGATTAATAAATATTTGTTGATTGGACTCTTCTTACCACTACATGGTGTTTCATGTGCACTGTCAGTTCAACAAGCATTTGTTAAGTCCCTACTACATGCCTAGTACCTAGAGGCAGCAGCATGACAGTTGATACGAAGGAAGGCCTCAGTGCAGCCTGCTTCTGACTCAGCTGGGCTAAGGGGCCTCCAGCCAGTGACTTTGCCCCTTGAGCTTCTGGTCAGCTCTTAGACCATCATTTGCAGGGGAGGTGCTGACCTGCACTGATTGGCAGAGAGTCCCTTCCCCAGTAGCGCCCTCCTCTGGTGAAATAACTTGATGGTGGCTCTGGAGATGCTGCTGCAGTACCAGAAAGAAGTGGCCTCTTCTTAAGGAGTTTGCTTTCTACTTGAGGGAAGCTACATGTTCATAGAAAAGTAAATGCTGAGGCAAGAGCATTAGGTATTGACACTGAGAGAAGGAAAGTGATTGGTGCAGGGTCACCCAGCTCTGGTGCAGCCACCCAGGGGAGGCAGGAAGAGAAGAGGACCAAGTACGGGAGGAGGCTGTGATTGGGGCAGGTTACCCTGCACAGCAGGGCTTGGAGGCAGGAGGGCCTGAGTTTGCATCCTGCCTTGGAAGCTTACCAGCTATTTGACCTTGGGCAAATCACTTACCCTTGGTTTGCCTGAAGTTCCTCATCTGTACAGGGAAATCACAATAGTCTCTACCTCCTAGGGTCTTCATGGGGATCATATGAGATAACGATTGTAAAGCACTTAGTTGTCATTATTCCATCTCAGGTGTACTTGCCTTTTCTCACCCCTCTTCTGGCTCTCATCATTTTTTGCCAGACTACTGCAGTAGCTTCTAACCAGTCTCACATCTCTCCCCACGGGATTCCATCTTCCACTTAACTGCCAAGTGGAGCTCTGACCAAGACAGCTGCACATTCCCCCACCCCCCTCAATAAACTCCAGTGTCTCCAGGATCAAAATAAAGTCTTATTTGAATATTTTCCTAACCTGGCCCCTTCCTGTTTCTTAAGGCTTTTCACCCTCAGCTCTGATCCGGTGACTCTTGGCTTCCTTACTGTCCCTCACATGTTACTTCACCTCTGGACTCGGTGCCTTTGATTCAGCTGCTCCCCATGATGGGATGCTCACCCTTCTCACTTCCCTCTCTTAGTTATTTTGGATTTTATCAGGTCCCAGCTAGCATTCCGTCTTCTGCAGGAGTACTAGATTGCTTTCCTCTTTAAACCTTTGCTAGACTCTGCCATCCCCTTAAATTATCCTCCTCTGTCTCCCCTCCTTTATTAGTCAAAGGTATTTGAAAATGGCCGGTGTTCTCTGCCTCTCCTCTTCTCATTCACTCCTCAACCTTTGGTAATCCAACTTCAACCTTATTGCTCAAGCAAAAATGTTCTTTCCAAAGTTTCCAATGATTTTTTTCTCAAAACAATTTTTATTAATATCTTTTGGGCAAAATTTCTCCCTCTATCTCTTCTTCTACCTTCTCCCTCTTCTCAGCCATCTCCAGAGGCTGTTAGATGGTATGCTGGATAGGGCAGTAGGCCCAGAGTCTGGAAGGCTTGAGTTCCAATCCAGGCTCAGAACTCATTAGCTGGCTGAACCTAGACAAGTCATCAAACTTACGTTTATCTTGGTTTCCTCACCTGTAAAATGGGAAGGATAAGAGCATCTGCTTTATAGGGTTGTTGTGAGGATCACATGAGATGATATTTCTGAAGTGTTCAGCATAGTGCCTGGTACATAGTAGGTGCTTATTTCTTTCCCCTTCCTTCCTTTCCCTTGTTTACAAAAAAAAGGAAGATGAGGGAGAAAAAAGGCAGCAAAGCCAGTCAATAGTGATGTTCTCTTAGTGGCCTTATCTTTCTGGAGTGCTTAGGCCTTTTTTGTCTAAATCTTATATGTTATTTACATGTTGTCTCTCACATCATAGCAGGAACTTCTTGGGTGGCAGAGACCGTGTTTACATCCCTTTGTGTCCCCAGAGGTTTTGGCACAGTGCTTGGCATATAGTAATTGCTTAATAAATGCCTTTTAACCAATTAATTGTTAATTTTTAAAAATTTTATTTCAAATGAATGAAGAAATTTTCCTGGAGGATGGAATGTTTAGCGAATAAGAACAGTGAAATCCCTTTTGGGGATTGTAAAATCATAATAATATAAAACAAAAAGGTTGGACTAAGTGATCCCAAGGGTTTCTTCTATTCTAGCCTCCCATTTTCTGTTCTTTTTGTCGTCGTTGTTGTTGGAATAAGACCTTAGAGATCATCTTCGGTCTAGTGCTAATTTCACATATGAGTTCATTGAAATCTAAAGAGGTAAAGTCAGTGATGATGATTGAGAAAGAGATGGATGGAGGGATGGACGATAGGGATGGGTAAGTAGGTAGACAGATAGACGGACAGACAGGGAGGTAGACGGACAGAGCGGGACAACAGCAGACAAGCTTCAAAGTCAGACTTCCTGACTCGTCTGCTGTTACCGTTACCTTCCTTTTTAAAAATTGGATTTTAAAACTTAAACCATACTTAGTGTAAAATGCTTCTCAATCCTTGAAGTGCCATACGGATACTAGCTGTTATTACTAAACTTCTTTAATTCTCTTCTTACCAGGCTTGGTTTAGATTGAAAAATAACTACAAGGAAATGGTTGAAACCAATGAGGGAGAAGTAGGGAAACTCAGCAAGCAAATATGTTTGCTCTCCCTGAAGCCTGGGACCAGGTGCAGTAGACCTACTCTACTTCATAGACTCCTAGGACTGGAAGGGGCAGCTAGATGGTGCCATAGTGCACTGTGTCTGGCCTGGAGTCAGGAAGACTCATCTTCCTGCATTCAAATCTGGCCTCAGACACTTACCAACTGTGTGACCTTGATTGCCTTGGCTTCCTCATTTATAAAATGAGCTGGAGAAGGAAAAGGCAAACCACTCCAGTATCTTTGCCAAGAAAACCCAAAATGGGGTCCCAAACAATCTGACAAGACTGAAAAATGACTAAACAGCTACAGCAACAAAAGTACTGGTGAGTCCTTCATTTTGCAGATTTGCACCCTGAGGAGGGAAGTGAGGCCAGCTTTCCCTCAAAATGTAAAACATGGATTTGGGATCCAACTCAGGTCTCTGATTTTAAGACTAGTGTTTCAAAAAAAACCTAAGATCTTGGCAGCTGGTTATTTCCTGGCAGATAGAGGGAGAAGAAATAGAAGCAGTGTCAGATTTTATATCTTTGGGCTCAAAGATCACTGCAGGTAGGGGAGGAGCCAACATGGCGAAGTAGATACACAAATGCTAGCTCCTAACCCACAGCCCATAAAATACCTGTAAAGAAGAACTCCCAACAAATTCTGGAGCAGCAGAAGCCACAAAACAACAGAGTGGAGGAGATTTCTGTTCCAGAGAGCCCTGAAAAAGCAACACCAAAGGTGTGTGGCGCACGGGACCCGGAGCAGAGCCCAGCCCTGCCTTCGCTGCGGCACCAAAAGAAGCAGACCTGAGCAGGCTTCAGGGACAGAATCTCCAGCACCTGTGCAGGTTCCTCCACCCACAGGCACCAAAGGTCAGTGAGAGGGCCTTTTCAGCTCGCTGAGAGGGAAGCGGGTGTCTCATAACTCAGGCCCCCTGGGGAGGCAGCAGCAGAGGCAGCAGTGGACAGGGGCTCACAAAGCAGGCAGGAACTCGGATCCATTGTTGAAGGTCTCTTCATAAACCCCCTGAGGGAACTGAGCCCTGTTTAGCCCCCTGCCAGGACCTGACCTATGCACCAGATCTTAATCTCACACTCAATAATAGCCCTGCCCCTGCTGAAAGCCCTGAGGCTGGGAAGCAGCATTTGAATCTCAGCCCCTAAGTGCTCCCTGGGCAGATCTGGAGGCGAGGTGGGTGTGGAGAGGAAACTCAGAAGTCAAGTAACTAGCTGGGAAAATGCCCAGAAAAGGGAAAAATAAATAAGACCATAGAAGGTTACTTTCTTGGGGAACAGATATCTCCTCCCAACCTTTCACATGAGGAAGAGCAATGCTTACCATCAGGGAAAGACATAGAAGTCAAGGCTTCTGTATCCCAAACATCCAAAATAAATATTCAATGAGCTCAGACCATGGAAGAACTCAAAAAGGATTTTGAAAATCAAGTTAGAGAGGTGGAGGAAAAACTGGGAAGAGAAATGAGAGAGATACAAGAAAAGCATGAAAAGCGGGTCCGCACCTTGATAAAGGAGACCCAAAAAAATGCTGAAGAAAATAACACCTTGAAAAATAGGCTAACTCAAATTGGCAAAAGAGCTTCAAAAAGCCAATGAGGAGAAGAATGCTTTCAAAAGCAGAATTAGCCAAGTGGAAAAAGAGGTGCAAAAGCTCACTGAAGAAAATAGTTCTCTCAAAATTAGAATGGAACAGATGAAGGCTAATGACTTTCTGAGAAACCAAGAAATCACAAAACAAA
>CM053770.1:671927538-672029626 GCA_028658325.1 Potorous gilbertii
ACAAATGGGGAGAAAATTTGGAACCCAAAATTTTGTGAAAATGAATGTAAAAAAGTTAAATAAATAAACTTAAAAAAGAAAAAGATCACTGCAGATGGCAACTGCAGCCATGAAGTTAAAAGATGCTTGCTGCTTGGAAGGAAACTATGGTAAATCTGGATAGCCGACTACAAGGCACATCACTGTGCTAACAAACTTTTTCCAGTCAAAGCTATGGTTTTTCTTTTCTTTTTGTTGGGATGATGAAAGGCAAGGCAGTTGGGGTTAAGTGACTTGCCCAGGGTCACACAGCTATTAAGTGTGTTGGATTTGAACTTGGGTCCTTCTGACTCCAGGGCCAGTGTTCTACTTACTGCGCCACTTAGTTGCCCCAGATTTCAGTAGCAATGTATGCTGTGGGAATTTGATTATAAAGAAAGCTGAGAACTGCAGAATCAATGCTTTCGAATTGTGGGGCTGGAAAAGGTTATTTAGTCCCTTGGACAGCAAGAAGGTCAGATCAGCAGGTACTTAAAGAAATTAATTCAGGCTATTCACTGGAAGGTTAGATAGTAAAGCTGAAGCTTAAAATACTTTGACCACATAAAGAGAAGATGGAATTCACTGGAAAAGACCCTGGTATTGGGAAAGATTGAAGGCAAAAGGAAAAGGGGATGGCAGAGAATGAGGTGGATATGTAGTAGTTTGAAAACAATGAACATGAACTTGGACAGACTTGGAGTAATAGCGGAGGAGAGGAGGGCCTGGCATGCACAGTCAGATGTGACTCAACAACAACAAAGCTTTTTCCTTTTACTTCAGCATCTGTCTTGGTCTTTGATAAATTTCATTTTGACAGGAATGAAAAAAACTTAAAGGAAGACAGAAAAATGATATGCAGATGAAAAAAGCAGAACAATAGGTTCCCATCCTAGAGTTTAGGGCAAATGCTGAATGGCACCATATTGAGCTTCATACTGTGGAATCTGGACCAGAGTAGGGGGAACTTGCAGCCTCGAAGCCACAGGTGACCCTCAAGTGCAACCCTTTGACTGAATCCAAACTTCACAAAACAAATCCCCTTTATAAAAGGATTTGTTCTGTAAAACTTGGACTCAGTCCAAAGGCCACACCTGAAGATCTAGAAGGCCATGTGTCCCCACCCTGGTCTGGACAGTTTGAACATCAGAATTGGCCAAGATGGTCCATTTGGTGTTCCGCCTGGTGCCACAGGTAAGGTCCCCCATTTATCAGTAGCTGTGTGACAGCGAATCCTTGAAGGCTGCCAGACCTCAGTGCGAATCCTGCCTCCAGCACTCCCATCCCACCCTTGCAACTTGGTGGAAGATACAGTGATATACCTTGAGTAAAGTGCTTTGCAAATCTTAAAGCATTATGTAAATCTTAGCCATTTTTCTCTCCTCTCTTTGCCCTGTCTTCATAGCTATTTCATTCCTCAGTTGTTCATTCAGCAAACATCCCTTGAGTGCCTCCTGTATTGTAGGGCCCAAAGTTGGCCATGTAGGGGATGCAGAGATGCCTAGGAAAGGGCCCTTGCCCCAAGGAGTCTCCTGTCTCCCACAGACCAGAGGACCTGGGGGGTAAAAGGGAATTTACCTTGCTGCTACTGTTACAGCCAAAGATAGGCTGAGAGCAGAGTGAGTTTGCACATTGTTCATGGACAGAATTTATTTGGAATGAAGCTCCTTGGGTGTCAGGGACCATCATCCTTGCCTACCAGCTCTTAGTGCCCGTGGGATGCTTCAGATCATCTTTTCTGGCTTGGTTCTTTCCTCTGTAAGGCTCTGATCCCCTTGGCAGAAGCTCCGCCTCCTCTAGACTTGCATGCTTGCCGTCGTGTTTGCACACAGTAAGCAGTTAATAAGTATCTGTGGGGTAAATGATTCAGCACTCTTTTCCTTCCTACAAACAGCATCACTGGATTCCAGAAGTGTAGCCTGGGAGTCACCTTAGAGAATCTTTAGTCCCTCACTCTCATTCTGCTAATGAGGAAACTAAGTATAGCTAAGAGGAAATGAGTTACCCAAGTTTCCACAGCTAGAGAGGGCAGAGCCCAGACAAGACTCTACCCAGGGCTTCTGGGCCTGGGCCAAAGCTTTTCCCACTTCCCTGTACTACAATACTTGTGGGTAAAAGAGCCTATTAAAATGAAATTCTATTCTAATTAGAAAGTTCTGTAACATTGTCATATCTAATGTGAATTGGTAATATTAAAAAAAGTGTATTGTTGATGCTTAAAGCAATAATAAGCTATACCTTCTTTAACAGCTCGTGATGCTGATGAGAGAGAGAAGTGGATTCAGGCCTTAGAAGAGACCATCCTCCGGCATACACTTCAGCTCCAGGTAGGACTTTTTCAATAATTCCATGGTCTCAGAACATCAAACGCATAATGGGGACAACGAGGTGAGAAATGAGAAGCTGTGTTTATCTTGCATTAGTGCTTGGCTTTTCCTAGTGTATCATCATCTTTTGAAGGTTCAGTGATGTTTCCCTCCTTTGAAAATGGAAACCTCTTGTCTAACAAGTGTCTGCAAGTTTATAGTGGAAAGTGTGTGGCCAATGAAATTCTGTGAGAACAATAAATCTTTTCCATTGTTACTAAACTGATGTGTGCATTTGGGGCCCTTGGGATGCCTGAAATAACAGATGAACATAACTGGGCCTGATGCTTAATGACCATGTGTCTGGGTAGCCAGCCTCAGCTTGGCTTTTGTGGCTCCAAGGCCATAGTCATAGATGTATGCTGATTGTGAGGAGGAAGCCTGCCTTTGAAGTTTCTGCTGGGGAGTCTTACTCTGGACCACTGAGTCATAGCACAGAGGGTTTTTAATAACCTTTCTCTTACAGCCTTGTTCCTGCTGTAGGAGTGGTTTTTCAAAAGCAGTCTCCATATTCATTCTTAATTTGGGTATTTTTGAGGTGCTCCTGAATGACAGTAGGAATCACACACTTCACTTTGTGTGCAGTTGGTTAGTGAAAAGGATGAACTATTTAATTCCAAGTGAGAGGGAATGTGGAGGGTGAGAACTTGCCATATGGCTTAGCCTGGCATTTTTTAGGGCCTTCTACTCCCTGGTTTCAGCCTTTAGGCAAGATTTCTCTGTTCCTAGGCCCCCCTGGACCAGCCACATTTGCTTGCTCTCACTGCCTTCTGTCTCTCTCATTTCTCCACAGTGTCCTTTGCTTTCCTGAATAATATGTTGTACGTACCTCCCCTTGATTGGAGCACCATACACTCTCAGATGCCCTTTACTTGGGGTCACTGGCCTACCATATTATGGAGTTGTTTTTTTCCTTCCCAGCTCATACCACTTACTGTCTATACCAGTAGTTTGGGCCATACCATACACTTACCTAGATCTTTGCATAGGTTTTTGTCTAGCATGACTCCCTTAAAAGATCACAATCTTTTATTGTAATCTCCTTGATAGCGTGCGTGGATCTGATTGGTTGGATTTTAGAATATATCAGGGCTTGGGGAAAAAAAGTCTGGTATGAACAAGTTTCCTTTCATTCTGTATCCTTTCCTCTCTCCTTTCTTTCCCTAAAACCTCCACCCTTTTCCAGCACTGCCTGTAACTTTATTCATACCACCTAATCGTGGTCCAGGAGGCAAAATCCCCTTTGCACCCGTCTGTCCCTTCGAGACTCTCTCTTTGCCATGATCACTTAACAACTGGAAGTTATCTGTGCAATGGGTGCAGTGTTGGGCCTATAATCAGGAAGAGTAGAGTTCAAATCCTGCCTCAGACACTTACTAGCTGTGTGACCATAGCCAAGTCACTTTACTTCAGTCTTTCTCAGTTTCCTCAGCTGTAAAATGGCAATAATAAGAGCATTTACCTCCCAGGATTGTTCTGAGGATCCTAAGAAATAATATTTATAAAGAACTTAGCACAGTGCCTTACATATCGTAACTGTTTAATTAATGCTTGTTCTGTACCCCTCCATTTACAGAAAGTCCCCAAAGCAGCCCTTTTCTCTGGGAGTTTAACACCTTAACTCCTTCCTTCTGGCTCCCAACTCTTGCCCGTTTCTTAGGAGACTTCAGAATTTATATGGAGTATCTTCTAAATAGCTGTACCTTCCACTTTTTCCAATCCTGTCAACTATGATCTCTTTCATAGGAATGATCACATTTTGAATCTCACCATTATTCACAGGGATTCACTACCTTAATCAGAAGCTCAGACATTTCTCGAATCTCTGCTTCTAGCCTCCTTCCCTTTTCCCCTATGCTACCCTTTCAAAGTCTATTCTTTAGCTTCATTTCAGTCTCCAATCCTTCTACCCCTCTGTACTTTCTCAGGCCAAGTATATAGCAGACACTGGATACATGCTTATTATATTAGAAGGGGTTTTAAAGGATAAGTACTGGGGGGGGGGGTAAAATTAGTTCTCTGATTTTTTTTAAGTTTTTACAAACTTCAAATAGTATGAGCTAGCTCTGACAACGCATATATCAACTTCATTGTCCATGTGTACGTTCCTGGAAAGTACACTACCAAGGTAAGTGAACATATCCACAGAATTAAAAACTTCTCTATTGGTTGTAACCGATGGTTCCACGTATGGATGGTGTGTTGGTGACTGATGGAGCACCTGTGTTTTCTTGGTGTTAATTATTAGGCCAAAATGAGCACAGGCAGCGGAGAATTGATCCCTACTTTGTTACATCTCAGTTTCTGAGGCTGCACCTAGTGCATCATCATCTGCAAACAGAAAATCATGCACCAATACTCCCTCCATTTTGGTCTTGGCTTGTAGCCTTTTCAAGTTGAAGAACTTGCCATCAGTATGGTGGTTGACTTTGATGCCATGTTCAACCTCATTGAAGCATCTGACAACATGACTGAAAACATCATGCTACAAAGCCTCCGTTGGTGACTGGGAAGGCATGAGAGCTTTGTCCATTATCCAGAACCCAGGCAAACATGCCATCATGAAATTGACAATGTGATGAACTTCTCCAGGCAGCCAGATTTTGACATAATTTTCCATAAGCCCTCATGACTAACAGTGTCAGAGGCCTTGGTCAGATCTACAGTCATTGTGTACAGACCTCTGTTCTGCTCCTGGCATTTCTCCTGGAGTTGTCGGGCAGCAAAGACCATATCGACTGCTCCTTGGTCCTTTCTGAAGCCACACTGGCTCTCAGGTATATGCCCATCTTACAGGTGAAGGATCAGCCTGTTGTGGAGCAAGGAGCAAGATGTGTGTATGTCAGCATTATATATTTAAAATAATCTTGTAAGTTACGTGGTTTAAATTAATTAGAGAAGAAACCATATATTTAAGCTTGGGGAACTGCCAGTTTTAGCCATGAACAGTCTCTTGGTTTGTTAGATAAAAATTAATTGCTGAAAAAGCAGTTATTAAGGATTAATTTAAAGGATTTGGGGAAAGGTTAAGAAATCTCACTTATTTTACTTTATTATTCTGTAGTTAGCGTCAAGTTCTCATTTCTGAAGGCAAATTCTGTAGAAAGTCTTTTAAAAAAGAGAAGACAAGTGATCTTCTGAGCGCTCTGCCCGGAGTCCTCCCCTCCTTAATTAGACGGTGACACGGCACTAAAACGCCTCTTTTTTGTTTTAACCCGGAGCTCCTGTCTCGGTGGTGCCCCAGCCGCTGGATGCCCGGAATCCGCGGCAGGGTCGGGGGTGGGGGGGGGAGGCGGCAGAACAGTCCTGCCCGAGCCTGGGGAGGTGGGGGAGGGGCGGGGGTTTGCCTGGCCCTCGGCCTTCTCCCGAGCCTGGGGCGACGCCGCACACCAATGGGCGGAGGGGGCGGGGCTGACCAGTGACCCTGACCAATAGCCAGGTGCGTCTTTTCTGGGGGACCGGAGGCGGCGACCTCAGCCAATGGGGACCCAGCCCGCCCGGGGAGGCGGGGATAGCGGGCGGTCCCGGAGGTGGGAAGGGGAGGGGCGCTGTCGGGCGCGCGTCGGTGGCTCAGCGCCCCGATCCCCGCCCCCCGCCGCCCTCGGCTGCCCCCGCCTGGCGGGACCGGGACTCGGGACTCCGGCGGCCTGAGGGGCGCCTCCGTTCCCGGATGGATCTGCTGAAGGTCTCCTGCAGTGTGAGTGCCCCGGGTGGAGGTTGAGGTGGGGCCTCCTGGGGGTGAGCGGGCGCTGTGGGGGGGGCAGAGGGCAGCTCCTCTGCTCCCCCAGGGAGCCGCGCGTGGGGCTCTGGAGGAAGAGTTCTCCCCTCCCCCTCGGCACCTGTACCCGCTGCGGGGCACAGTCTCGCCCTTCCCCTGTGGGGCGCCTCCCCGCCCCCCCCGCAGGCGGACGTGCCCCTCGAGAGCCTCGAGTCGAGACCTTGCCACGCCACGGCCGCGGAGCCTCGTCTGCTCGGTGCCAAAGAAAGTTGGTGTCCGAGGCTGCCCCTCTCAGACCTGGGCCCGAGCCCCGCCAGGCCAGGCACCCCCTGGGGCGCGTCCTGGCGCCCAGCCTGGCTCAGCCCCCACCCCCTCCTCGGGCCTTTCCCCAAGATCCTGCCCCTTTTCCATCTCCGTGGGACCTTCCCTCCCCTTCTCACGCCCTGCCCAGTGCTCATGGGAGAGGGGACCAACCCCCCCCCCCACCTCGGGGCCCCTTGCTCACGGACCAGGCAGCCGTGGGCCCGGGTCCGAGTTGAGAGCCGAACGTAGGTCTCGCAGGCCCCAGGCCAGCCCTCCCCGCACACCCCCCATCCCTGCCGTCCTGGTCTATAATTATGTATGGTGAGAGAAGCTGCCTCCACGGGAGGGCAGGGTGTCTGCGCCGGTTGGTTCAGCTGCTGGGTCTTTGGGGCTTTTGCAGGGGCCAGGGTTGCCTTTGCCTGCGGGCCAGCCTTCCCCATGGTGACTTTTGTTTGGTAAATGCTCCAGGTTTGTTGGCAGTGAGGGGTGGAGTGGGGATGCATGCCTGGGGCTGTCCCTGAGAATCACTCGTTGGAAAACTCTCCGGCCGTTTGATGTCATCTGAAGTGGATTCTGTCACAGTGGGGGTGATCAGATTAGAGAGAAGTGACAAAAGTCCACAGGCAGCTGCAGCAGCCCAGTGAGCGTTAGGTGATTGCCGTGTGCCAGGCCACGAGAAGCGCTTGGCACACGTTCTTTCTGTCCGGGAGGGCGTGCAGGTCATGCTGCTCGCCTTGCTGAGACACAGACGTCAAAATCAGAAACAGTAACAAAAAGCCGCTGCTGTAGCACGCTGGTTCTGCTACGCCTTGGGTGTCTTCTCTCCAAATTTTCCTTTGTCTAAAATGGAGATGAATGGTGAAGCACTCGGTAACCTTTAAAGCTTTACCTAAATGTGAGCTGTTGTTATCACTTATCTTGACCTTGACTCACAAGATCAGTTACTTCGTTCATTCCCCCCTCCCCCCCATTCAGCTGTAAACTCCCCGCAGACCGTGGAGTTGGGTCTTTTGTGGGGTTTTTGTTGTTGTTGTTTTAAGAAAAAACATAGAATGCTTCATAAATTTGCGTGTCATCCTTGCATAGGACATGTGCTACCAAAGCAAGCATGGGGTTGTTTCTCATCATTTTGTACCTACTGTACCTACCTGAGTACCCTCTACTCTATCATTTTTGTTGGTCTTCACTTTCTGTGCTTAGAGTACTCTTCAAAGATAATGGAGGCTTCTCATGATGAGTCCGAAGGCAAAAGCCTGCATCGTAAGAGATTCAATTCGAGGTAACTTTGCATTTCAGACGATTTCCACAAAAGAAACAGACTGGCATAGCATAGTGAATCTAGTCCTGGTCAGGGAACCAGGAAGACCTGGGCTCATATCTAGCCTCTGCCACGTTTGAGTCCCCACCCACCAGGAGTTCCTCTTGCTGCCCAAAATCACAGAGCTGCCACCTTCTTCAAAGCTCAACTCCTACTCAAGCAGAAAACAGGTTCTTGGAAGGCTGACAGGATGAGTCTTTCTGTTCATTCAGAGCATTCATTAAACTCTTGCTTTGTGCTATGCATCATAAGATGATGAGACCTGCAGAGTGCAAGGACAAAAGGAAAACTTCCTACCCTCAAAAAGCTTACTTTCTGATGAGAGGAGATAGCAAGTACACACGCATCTCTATAAGATTCAAAGAATTTTGGTACAGCGTGTGTGTGTGTGTGTGTGTGTGTGTGTGTGTGTGTGTGTGAGAGAGAGAGAGAGAGAGAGAGAGAGAGAGCGAGAGAGAGAGAGAGAGAGAAGTTCTATATATTAAGTGATGCTGGAGTTGAATCTTGAAGGAAGCCGGGGGTGGAGGGGAGTATTGCACTCCTGGCCCCAGAGAATAACTTGGTTTATGGGTAACTTTGAGCTGGGTCAAAGTTATGTGTGTGGAAGAAAGTAATGTGTAAGATGGTTGGAAATGTAAATGAAGGGCCAGGTGATGAAGAGCTTTAAATGTCCAATATAACAGTTTCTGTTTTATCCTGGAGGTAATAGGGAGCCACTAGAATTTGAATTGGGAGAATGATAGGATCAGTTGTGTGCTTAGGGTCATCACTTACAGAAAATGAATCTGGTGGGAAAGATTAGTCCATTTGAATCTAAGATACCCAAAGAACATCCAGTCTGAAGTACCTAACATGGGATGTCTAATGACATGTCTGATGAATGACTAAAATTCATGGCTGGATTCATAGGTCTGGGAGTCAACTATAAAACTGAAGGAAAATTGAAGCCATGAGAGCTGATGAAGTCACTAAGTCAGAGGGTAGAAAGGAAAGGGCTGTGCTTTGGAGTGCACCCACTAACTAGGGGGTGTAACATGGTTGAGCAAAAAAGGGCAGATAGGGAAGAGGAGAAACCACAATGTTCCTAAAATACAAAGAGATTAGAGTGGCCAGGAGGATCGGGTAATCAGTAATGGCAAATGCTAAGGAGATAGCCAGAGAAATGGGGATTGAGAAGCCATGAGATTTGATTAATTCATAATATTTAGTAACTCTGATTTTTAGATCAGACATCTTTTTTCCATTATGATTTAGTTCCACTGCGGGGAAGAGGTTAGGATATTGACTGAACTTGTTCTCGAATGAGAAACAAGCTTCTACCACCAACTATCCTGCCCTTTGCTGCTATCTGCAAGGGTCTGTGGTGGGGGAGGATAGAGATTTTGTGGAGATTAGAAGATAGGAGAGAGAAGAGTTTGGAATCTGGGAAACTAGTTAAAAGATTATTGTTTTTATATATATATATATACACACACATATATGTATAGTCTAGGCCAGAGTTGATGAGGAAGTGGTGCAGGAGTTGCCAAGATAATAGGATAGGATTTGATAAGTAATTGGTTATGGAGAATGGGAGGATATAGGGGAGTGACTGGAAGGATATCTTTGCAGTATGAAAGAAATGTGGGAGTTGTAAGCATGAGATTGGCTGGAAGAAGCCCTAAATTGTGTTATTTTCCTTTCTTTCCCTTATTCCAGCCAGCCAGTCAATTGCTAGGTCTTAGCAAGACTCCCTCCCCAGCAGGTGTCTTCTCTGACCCCTTCACTCTGCTCTTGGCTTCTCACCTGGCCTTTTTCAAGTACCTTCAAGTTTTATCCCTTCCTTAAGTCTCTCTCCACTTCACTCCATTTTCCACATAGTGGACGATTTTTCCCCCTAGTCCAAGTCAAACTCAGTAAGCTCTAATGATTCCGTCACACCCAGATCATTTACAACCTCCTCTGGGTGGCATTTAAAGCTCTTGGCAGACTGATCCCCACCCATCTACCCATTCTTCCCCTTCATGCATGCCACAGTCCTGCCATAGTGGCTTGCTGTGTTGGCATCATTTCCTGTTCTACGTGTATGGAATGCACTTCCTCCCCTTCTGCCTTTTAGGATTCCTGTTTTTGCCCCGTCTTCATGAAGCCTAAGGTTCTGATTCCTCCTGGGTGCTGGTACCCATTACCTCTTAGACTGTGTTTTGTCTGTGCTTAATGCATATGCACCATTTCTGCCACTGTTGAATGTTAGATCCTTTAGGACCAGGGAATGTTTTATTTTTGTCTTGGTAAACCCCACAGTACCTGAAACCTAGGACTTAGTGAATGTTCAGCAATTGCTGGATAGATAGGATTTTTTTAAAAAGGATCCAAGAAGAACAAGGATCTGAATAGACAGAAGGGAGTTGAAGCTTGTGTAAAGGGGAATAAGGGTCGAGATGATTCCAAAAAAGGGAGAGGCCCCAGGAGTTGTGGTCTTGGAGCTGTTCTTAGAAGTTGTTTGCTAGTGGAGTACCCCAGAGATCTGCCCTTGGCCTTGCGTGGTTTTAATGTTTTCATTGCTGACAGGGATAAAGGCAAAGAAAGTCCCCATACCAAATGTGCAGTTTATACAAAGCTGAGAACATGGGACCAGGTTGAATAAGATACAGTTTAATAGGGCTAAATATGAAATTCAGAGGGTCAATTTTACAAGCACAGGCCACAGATAAGGCCAACAAGCTGCATGATGGGGAAAAGGGAATGTGATTTAGTTAAGTAGAAATTCAGTATGAATCATTGTGCTCTGGCAGTCAGTCAGCAGGTTTTTATTAAATGACTGCCATGTGCCAGGCTCTGGAGGTAACAAAGGCATAATTGAAGTAGGCCCTGTCTTCAGGAGCTTGTATTCTAATCTTCATGCACATAAAAAGGCCTTCCTAAAACTAAGGTCTAACTGTGTCGCCTGCCTCCTCTCCCCTCATCATTAAACTCCAGTGCCTTCCTAATGCTTCCAGGATCAAATGTAAGATCTTGTGTTTGGTGTTCAGAGCAGTTCATAACTTGGCTTCTCTTAAACCAAACTTCCTTACACCTTCCTCTCCTCCACATACTTTGCAATCCAGTCACTCTGTCCTCTCGCGTGACACCAGTTTTGGGTATTTTCACTGTCTTCTCCCCCATGCCTAGAATTCTCTCCCTTCTTATTACCTCTTGTCTCCTGGCTTCATGTCTCAGCTAAAATTCTGTGTTTTGCAAAAAGCATTTCCTAGTTTCCTTTCATTCAGTTCCGTATCTCTAAGGTTATCTCCTTTAATATATTTATATATCTTGTTTGAACATAGTTGTTTGCACGTTTTCTCTCCGCTAGACTGAACTTTTCAAGAGCAGGCATGTTTGCCTTTTTTTCTTTTTCCAGCTCTTAGCACATAGAACATGCTTAATAAATGACTTTATACTAAGAACATTTATGTTTGATCTTAGTTAGAATGAGGTCTGCAGGAGATAATTGAGTAAGAGTAACATGCGCATACATGGCTTTTGGAAAGTTCCTTGACTGCTCTGGGGAGGACGGAAAGGAGTGGGGGTAAACTGAGGTCAGGGAGACCAGTTAGGTCATTGCCCTTATTCCACACGAGGGGTAATGGGTCTGATTAGTGAGCCAGCTGTGTGGGTGGCAAGGATAACACTTTGGAAAACTGACTGGATGTTTGAGGTGAATGGAAGTGGAAGGCTTGGGGAGGGACATGCAGAGGCTCAGGAGGGAAGCTCATGGAGTTTTGTTTAGGACATGTTGGATTTGAGGTGTCTACAGGACATCTAGTGAAGTGTGGTGTGCAGCTGTCTTGCAGATTGCACATGTGGATCTAAATGGAGGAGTAAGCTCATCCTGCCATGGTCAGATGTCTGTGGAGTAGTGCGTGTTCACTTCTAGGCATCGCATCTTCAAACTGCGTGTAAGGGAGAGGCAGTCCAGAAAGAAGAGGATCAGTGGCCTGATGATCAGTCAGGTGCTTTGAGTTTATGCTGTATGAGAATCTTTAAGGAAGGAAACCTATCCAGGGTCTTGTACTAGAAAAAGACTTAGGGAGAGGACAAGAAAGCTCCTGTAATTATTTGAAAGACTCGTATGGAAAAGGGATTAGACTTTTTCTGCTTGGTTCCAGAGGACAGAATTAGATATGAGATAATAGCTACAGAAAGGCAGATTTAAGTTTGATTATAAGAAAATCTCACCAGTAGTGAGAGCTCTTCTAAGGTCAAATGGGGCTTCTTTGGGAAGGAGTAAGTTCTCTCTCACTGGAGAATTCTTGTTTAGGTTGGGAACCTCAATGTCCCCCTCTCTGAACTTGATAAATCTAACCTCAAAATAAACAAAAAAGAAGTGAGGGAGGTGAATAAAACTCTGGATAAAGTAGGTATGATAGATCTCTCGAGAAAATTAAAGGGGGATGGAAAGGAATATACCTTTTTCTCAGCGGTACATGGCACATATATAAAAACTGACCATGTACTAGGTCATAAAAACCTCACAATCCAGTGCAGAAAGGCAGAGATAGTCAATGCATCCTTCTCAGATCATAATGCAATAAAAATTTTATGTAATAAAAGGCTATGGAAAGATAGACCAAAAATTATTTCGAAACTAAATAATCTAATTCTAAAGAGTGGGTTAAACAACAAATCATAGAAACAATCAGTAACTTAATTCAAGAGAATGACAGTAATGAGAAAATCCACCAAATCTTCTGAGGTGCTGCAAAAGCATCTTAGGGGAACTTCTTAAGGGAAGTTTTATATCGTTGAACACCTCATAAGTAAAATAGAGAAAGAGGAGATCAGTGAATTAATTGGGCATGCAGCTGGAAAAGAAAATTCTTGTTTAGCCCTGACTTTCATTAAGTGGTCTTTAAGGCCCCTTTTCATCTCTGAATGGTATTTGGATTCCCTCCATAAAGTATAAGATTCTAGTCAACAGATACTTAGTAAGTGTTTACCCATGTACTTCAGGAGGAGGCCCTGTTCCTCTGTTTTTTGTGAAATATCTTTTCTCATTCTAAATTGGAGTCAGTCTGGGTAAACATGAGTGACAAAAGAGGGAAGTCGGTTTCTGTATGAGGGCCTTTTTTTATTATAAATGGAATTTTACTTTTTAAAAAACATTGATAAGTGCTTTTGCTTTTATGTCATTCCTTCTCCTACCCTGTATATTTCAGCAAAACCATCACATGCACCTCATCTGATAACAAATGCAACATGCCCCATCCACTTTAGTCCTTTCTCATATCCCTTTCAACCCAAGGAAAGTGGTTCAATTTACTAATTGCTTCACTGTGCCCAAGCTTAGTCATTGTAATCATGCTAGATTCTTTACTGTCTTCTTATTCTGTTCTCACCTTGTTGTCATTGTGTGCGAGAAGATGTGCATTCTTCACTCTGCATTAGTTGGTGAACCTCCCTACAATTCTCTGATTTTCTCACTTTTGCCATTCTTTGGATGAAAAATTTCATTATGCTCAAGTATCACAGTATGGTTAGCTATTCACTCATTTCATCTGCTTTTAAGTATTCTCTCCTGATGAGCCTGTACATGTTTAAGAGGGTGACCAGGAGGAGCAGTAGGTATCTCTTCACAGCTGGTTTTTGCTTCTATTTCTTCAGTTTAATTGATTTGTATATTAAATAAATGCCTGCTGTAAGTAATGCACAGAGCTAGGTGCTGACATATAAAAACTAAATATTTTCTGCTCTGAGGAAGCTTACACTCCACTGGAAGCCATTTTTCTTTGATTCCTCTGGAGCCGTCTTAGCGTCCAAGTTGGATAGAATGCTGACTGACTGGGTCATTGAATTTGACCGTATTATTGACTGTGTATTAAAATGGTTTACCCAGAATGTAATTTTTTTCTTTCTCTGTTCAGTTCAGCAAATGCATCTGTATTTTGTTGCTTACTGCCTGTGTGATCTCTGATTTAATCTCTTTGCATAATAATTTTCTCCTCTGTAGTTCTATCCCCAGGGGATTGGACTAGATGACCTCTAGGGTCTCAGCTCTAAATCTGTGATCCTGTCTGATTGTCTGCTTTGGACTTAGCCCTGTGCCAAGTGACAGAAGGGTACCCAGAAGCTATGCAACATGATCGTTGACCATGAAGTCTTCTTGGGGACACAGTATGTAAGTGTGGGACAAACAGTGAAGCGCTCTCTGATAAAGTTCCAAAGGCAGTAATGCATTAGGATGTTAGAAAAAGGAGGTAAAGGATGTGGGCTGGAGTAACTGGGGGAGAAAGAGATAGAATAGGTTTTAGAGCTTGAAGGCACCTTAGAGATGCTTTAGAAACCTTTCCTCCATATTGCTGTCCCCTCAAGCTATTGTCCTGTGTAGGGCTTCCCTTTCTTAGCCAGGCTTCCCATTGTCATACTTCTTTTCCTCTCACTTCTCAACCCTTTAAAATTTGGTTTCTAAACTCATGCAACTGAAACTACTCCCCCTAAAGTTTCCAGTGCTCTAGAGTGGCCTATCCTTTTCTCATCCTCACCTTCCCAACCTTTCTGTATCATTTGATATTATTGATCACCCCAACCACTGTGATGCCCTCTCCATTTGGATTTTCTGAGACAAGTAGGACAGGTATGAAATCCCCGGAAGGGTTAAGCATTAGTCACATTGTCACTGCATATTTCTGTTGGATAAGTGGCCATATTTTATATAATTATAACTCCAAACAGCATGGACTCAAATACATACAGCCATTTCAGGAGGATCTCTTATTCGTGTTAATTGGCATCTGGCTCTGCTCTCTCAGATCTCCTCCTACTTGTCTCACAGCTTACTGGTCTCCTTACAGACCCATCATCCATAAATCTCATGCCTCCTGTCTGTGGGTATACCTCAGTTTGGGTGCTGGATTCTGCTCTTCTTTCTATACCCCTTTGCAGATAACTCACAAGTTGTGTCTATATCCAACCCCACTCTCTCTTTTGAGCCCCCAGTCAGATGTCTCCAACTGCTTATTTGATAGGATGAGCTAAATGTACCAGAGAAAATCTAGACTCAGCAGGTCCAAACTGTGTTTTTCCCGGAACACACCCTTCTTCCAAAGTATATGTATTTAGGGCACACTGTTCTTCTAGTCATTTTCCACCTGTCTGTACTACTTTGGACTTCACCATCATGCCCGTAAGACCAAATTGGCCTTGATAGTCACACTTTGCTAGCAGAATGACCTCGGACAAACTAACATTTCTGTTAACATTTCTGAATCTTGGTTTACTCTTCCATAAAATGATATTAAATTGGACTAGATGACTTCCAAACTTGTTTCACCACTGATTCTATAAGTAACCAAATCATCTGGTATTATCCAGCTGAAGAAAGTGACATGTTCAGAGTTACGTTTCTATGAGTATGCCTTTGGCAGCTATGTGGAGAATAGATTGGAGTGGGGAGAGGCTTGAGGCCAAAAGATCAATTTAGAGCCTGTGACAATCTGAAGAGGGCCTGAAGTAGGGGCAGTGGCGAGATAAGGGGATGTAGAGTTGGCAGTGCTTGGCTCTTGAACGGATAAGTGGGGTGAGGGTGGTTGTAAACCTGAGTGAATGAAAGTGGTGCTATTGCATTCTCCCTTGGCAGAGTTTGCCAAGATGGCCATCGAGTTCCTCCTAAGTCTTGTCCAGTTATTCATTGAACCTTCAACATGTGGCATGTCCTTCTGTAGGCTCTCTAGTTTATCAGTCTTAACTTAAAATGTAGTACTTTACAAAGAATACACATCTGTCCTGTCTCTGTTCATCCTTTCATGTGACCAGTTCCCCCCACACCCCTTTTTTGTAGCAGCTGAAGGAGAGCCCCACTGTCACTTCCTTATTCCTGGGTGTTCTGTCCTTTTTATTGGAGCCATAGGTTCCAAGGAGCAATATCACACTTTGGACTCGTGAAATTTGGAGTCCACTAACATACTAAGATCTTTCTCAGAAGAAATGTATTGTAGCCACACCTCTCCCAGCTTCTTCTTGTGAAGTTGACTTTTTTCTCAACTCAAGTGTAAGATTTAGTATTTATCATACTCTATCTTGTTAGCTATGACTTTGTGCTTTAGTCTGTCAGAATATTTTTTAATTATGACTTATCCCAATTATAAAACTAGAATTGGGATATTTATGATGTTATTTTCACATCTGAATAATTTTTTCCTTCAAATATATTGCCATCTATGTATGTAAATATGGTCAAAATAAAAATAAGATTGATATGGATGTAGTTTTCCAGTCTCAGTTATGATCTTCTCTTTACTTTCCTCAACCCACCTCTTTCCCCGTCCAATGCCCCTTGGTCATCTGTTTAGGTCAAGGGATATTTCATTTTTGTCTGGGATGTCCCCAGCCCTTGGCACATAATAAACATTCATTAAATAAATGATTTTTGGTTGATTATTCTTATTTCCTAGCTGACCATTTTATTCCTTTTCTGCCATGCCTTCCTCCTCCTTTTACATTCTTGAAATTAACTCTGCCACAATCTTTGTAACAAGACAAAACAAACTCTTAGCCTGGTTGTCATACTTGTAAAAACCTAACTCACACTTGGAATAGTTGTTGATTACAATAGACTCCATTTATTTGGTATAGGAATACAGAAAGATGATAGTCTATATTTTCTTGATTGATTTCAGACTGAGTTTGAAAGCTATGAAAACTAATGGTGTAAGTAACACTTAGCTACCTTGAATTGGATGTATTTGGATGTAGTACCACAATTTCTGGATTTTACCCATGGGGTAGTTGCAGGGAGTCTTTATTTTGTAAGCTTCCTTAGGGAAGGAACTGTTTCATTTTTGGTTTATCTCCTGTACCCAGTACTGTACCTTGAATATATTAAGCAATTAATAAATGCTTGTTAAATTGATTTTGATAGTCAACCATGATTTCTTCAGTGTGAGTTCTATGTCCACCTGCAGCAAATCAAAACTCTCTGCCTCTCTTTGAAAAATTCCTGCTCTGGTGGCAAATGTGGTGATGAACAGCTTTTGAATCTGCGTGGGGGTAGAAACCTGTCCCATGGGATGTGTGACTGACCCATCTGAGGTTGTGCTTCAGTGACAGCCTTTGAAATTATATGGAAGCTTTTGAGAGAAAAGCTTACATAAGAAAAGGAGCAGGGTGAACTAGGGACCATGGAGATCCTTCTCAGCTTGAAGTCTGTGTGATCCAATGTTGGTCATTTTTGATCTATATAAGTTAATGAGTAGAGTTCTTTTTGCTGTCATGAATATTGTCTTTTAAAGAAAGATCTGATGTTAAATTTCTGTAACACTTTCTAGTTTCCATTGTATTTTGTAGTTAACTTTTCATAAGGCATATTCTCTTGAAGTCTCACTGTCCTTTCTGATTGTTGAACCAGATTGTCATATTGAAAATTGAAGAGTTCCAATAGATCACTTTTCAGGAGCTGAGTTTTTAATGAGGTCTTAGAACTCTTTTGAACTTAGAATTTCCTACTGTGTGTTTTCTGCTTGTTTGTTTGTTTTGAGGATCAACTCAGTTTTAATGGAAGGCAATGATTTG
This sequence comes from Potorous gilbertii, assembly GCA_028658325.1. Classification (NCBI taxonomy): domain Eukaryota; kingdom Metazoa; phylum Chordata; class Mammalia; order Diprotodontia; family Potoroidae; genus Potorous; species Potorous gilbertii. Next base: position 671,944,787 of record CM053770.1, read on the forward strand.
ATGATTGGAGACTGGAGAGGTACACCAAGCAGTTCTTTCTACATCAGAGCGGGGTCACTGCCTATCCTACATACTTCCAGAAGGATGCTTCCCACATTCCAACCATGTTTTGTGTCCTGGAAGAAAAATTGCTTCTGATTGTGATGCTACCTGGGGGGAAGCATTGCTTTCTCAGGTGGGAGGGTGTGCATTCTGTTGTTCTCAGTAGATTTTCTCCCTTGGCTACTGAATCGTAGTCATGCCATTGGATGCTGGCAAAAGAGATGTACAGAAAAGAACAGAAGTAATCCAATTGGTTTGGATGACATTCCTGTTCATCTAGGATAGATGGTGTTAGCTAATTTTTAAGTGTTTTTAGAATAATCACATTTTTAGTTTAAATTCAAATTAGCAAAAAAGTTCCTGCTTTAAGCAAGGCACTGTGTGAAGCCATAGGGACCCAAGACCCCAACATTTCTTTCAAACTGCTTAAAAATCTAATTTGGGAAACATAACTGATACAAGAGAGAACTTGGTTTAGATAAAGACAGTGTTAGGCAGAGTGCTCTGAGAAATTTGAAGAGGGAGAGAGAGATTACTTTGAGTTGGGAGGGGGTGGTGTGGTGGGGTAGGTTTCACATTAGAGCCATGGGAGGCAGATGAAGAGATGGAGATGAGGAGAGCCCCATACCTGGGTGTTGGTGAGCAAATGCATGGAAATGGGAGATAAAAAGTCCTCTGGTTTTTTTGAAATGTAGAATAAAATATGGCCTGAGATAGTTGGGAAGGTAAATCGGAGCTTTAGATGTCACAGTCCCCAAGATCTGGACTGTATTCAGTATACGTTGGGGAAATATTAAAGGTTTTTGAATATAAGTGCGAGATAAAAGTACCTAGAAAAGTGAATTTAAATGACGTTTCCCTTCCATTAGTTGAGAGATGTGCATCAAAGCAGCTGCCTGAGAACTGCAAAATTCTCAGTGGAGTGTAGACCATTTTAATCCTTTCGAAAATACTGAGTTGATGCTTGGCACTTTGGGGTTGGGGGAGGGGAGAGATGGGGAGAAAATTTGGAACTCAAAATTTTGTGGAAATGAATGTTGAAAACTTAAATAAATTTTAAAAAATTAAAAAATAATAAAAAAAGAAAATATAGAGTTGAAAATAGTTTAATTTTAACACTAGTGATGTTCATGCACAAATGTCTTTTTAAAATCTTTCATAAATATTACTATCTTTTGAAATAGATTTATACATAACTTTCCACTGTGCAGTTAATTGGAGCATCTATTTCTAGGACTTTAGTTCATCTCCTGAATTCTGATCCTGTTTTTAAATAAATGAATATATGGATCCAAACTAACACATACATTAAGATAGTAGAATTCAGAATTATTGCCTTTGCTACATTTCTGAACTTTTTTGGACTGGCTCATATAAGTGACTTAAAATGCTTTTTTGTCACATCACAGCCCTTGAATATTTTTTGCAACAACTTTTCTAAAGTTGAATTCTGTGGAGAGAGCCTTCCAGTGCCAGCTTACACAGAACTTGCTTTGCATAATTATCACTAGCTCTTTTTTAAATGAGTGGTTAACCAGCAGTTCTGAAACCCTTAAGAACTCTGATCTGTACTCTGATCTGCCGTGCTCCTAAAGGACCTGTGAGGAGGAAAATATGCCACCCCTAACCCTGACAGAGGTGGGATGGGCTCTGGAGCAGAAGGAGACCTCATTCTTGGACCAGTGGCCAGTACAGGAATTTATTTTGCCAGACGATACATATTTGTTGAGAGCATTTGGTTTTGTTTTCAGTAGGGGGAGAAAATAGATTTTTGTTCAACAAAAAAGTTACATTTTAAATTTTAAAATGGTTTAATATGTAGGGGAAACAGGATTAAACCTTTGCTCCTGAAGCCCTCTCCTCTGAATGGTCAGTCCCTAGCCAGGACCACCATTTCAGGAGATGCCCTAGCCAACTATGCTCACTTCCCTTCTGGCTCCACTCCTGACCTCCCACACAGCAGCAGGCAATTGCCCTAAATCTCCCATTCCATCAACCTTTTATGTGTCTGTCTTCACCTTCTAAAAGGGAAGTTCCAGGAGGCTGGCTTTTTTGCTTATGTACTTTAATTATATATTTTGTGTGCATGAGTATGTGTGTGTATATACGTATATATGTGTGTATTCAAATATGTGTATATGTATATGTGCATATATGTGTGTATACATATATGTGTACCCAGCACTTAGCATAGGGCTTGTCCTCCAGATCCCATAAACATGGCGGCAATCTCAAATGATAATCCTGAGTTGTCTTTTTGCTATTGCTGGAGTCTGGTTGAGCATAATTTCGTGGAAAGAACATTAAACTGGAAAGCAAGAGATTCAGGCCTGACACTCAGTAGCAGAAGGACCCTGGTCACATCAGTTAACCTTTCTGAATCCCATACACATACATACACATATGTATTATACACGTAAGAGGGCTATGAGCAGCTTTAACAAAGTATTTTACAAGGATTTTTATATTTGGTATAACTGAATATATACAGTTTAGTCTGACATTTGGCAGTTTTTCTTTTTTTAAATTAGGGACTTAACATGACTAATGAATTATTTGACTCCTTGTTAGTATAACAGAAAGAACTCTAGTGTTGGCAACATAAGAACTAGGTTTGGATATAATTTCTGTTGTTTTTTCTCCATATGAACCGGGATAAATCACTTAAACTTTACAGTTTGGGGTTTCCTCCTTTGTAAAGTAAACCTGTTATTACTAAATAACCCCTTTCATGCTTCGTTTGAAGCTGTGGGATTTGACTGGCCAGGTCTTCATTCTCTACAGAAAATACACAGTTTCAGGGAGCCATCAGTCAACTGTAGAATACAGATGCATTTAGTAGAAAAGAGACAAAAAAAAAACCTAAGCAGGTGATTGCTTTAATTCCCAATAAGGCACATATGACTAAACTAGAATTTAATTTGAAAAGATGAGCACTTCCTTTCTTCCTTGTGGTTGAATGTTTAACCACCAAGCCAGTTGATGGATTTAGGAGTATGGGAAATCCAAGAGGCCCAAAATAGGAGTCTCCAGACTTGGTTTCCAGTCTCACTGACTATTGAGTAGTTTGACATCCTGAGTGAGTTAGTGCATTCATTTGTCCCTTATTTAAAATTGTACAATTCCTGACTTGATTACTTTGTAAGGTTGTTGTGAAACCTAGATGAAAAAATGAATGTGAAAATATTTTGTAAATTGTAAATATCCATGGTATAATTCTTTGTATTAATGCTTGCTTTCAGTAAAAGTTCATAGACCTAAGGATTTAGAAAGGGAAAGGAACATTAGTGATCCTGTAGTCCATTCTTCTCATTTTTACAGATGGGAAATGAGACCCAGAGAAGGGAAAGGGACTTGTCCAGGTGGCAGATCCTCTAGGTTTGAACCTATATCTAGGTAATCTGAAATCGTGGCTGCAGTAGAAGGAAAACTAGGAAAAGCTTCCAGCAAGTCAACCAAGCATTTATTAAGTACCTACTGTGTGCCAGGCATTCTACTGAGCTGAAAGAAAGGCAAAAAAACCCTACTCCTTGTTCTCAAGAAGTTCAAAGTCTAATGGGGGAAGCAACTTTGTAATACCTATGTACATAGAAAATAGAGACAAGATAAATTGGGATTAATCAACTGAGGGAAGACACTGGAATTAAGGGAAAATCAGGAAAGGCCTCCTGTAGAAGGAAGCCAGGAGGCGCTTCTTAATCACTGACTGCATCAGTGCAGTGTAAGTGTCCATGGACAGAAGGTGATGTATGGAGAGATGTCAGTGGAGATGTCAGCAGGACGTGGCAGCAGATTGAATATGGGGTAGTGAGAAGGAATGAGGAGGTTGGGATCCCAGGTGGCATGGAGGATGATAGTATCTTCAGCAGTAACAGGGAAGTTAGGAAGGGCTGGGCAGGGTTTGAGGGAAAAAGGAAAGAATTCCCTTTTGGAGGTATGGAGTTGTCGACAGGTGTCCAAGAGTCAATTGGGGATGCAAGCGTAGGGGGTACAGGAGAGAGGTGTTAAGTGGATTTGAGCATGCTCATTCAATCCGTGGCAGCCTTGTCACCAAGTGGGAGAAGAAAAGAGGACTCCCTGCTGAGCTCTGTGGGGCACCCACAATTAGCAAGTGGGCATGGCCTATCTATAATTCATTAAACACCTACTGGGTGCTAGGCATTGTTCTAAGCTCTGGGGCCACCTGGTATGGAGGTATAATGTTCCATGAAATTGAAACCAGGTACAATGGAGGAAACTGGGTCCAGTGTCTGTCCCTTCTAAAGGAAGGCAGTTTGGTACTCTGCCCTTTCAGTCAGAGGGGAGAGGGTGCTGAGGGAGGTGGTGTTGACCAGGACTTGTGTTAGCAGCTTGGTGAGTTAGAAGTGATGAGCTTGTCCTAGGAGGGGCACCATGTTCCACAGATATGAAACTAGGCAGAGCAAAATGAATGAAGATTCAGCAGGGGAAACAGAGGACTTGGGCAGACAGGGGGAGGAGAATCAAGTGAGTTCTGTGGAAGGTGGGCTTCGAGCTAAGTGTTGAAAGAAGCCTGAGAATCCTGGATTGGCAGGTTAGGGGAAGCATTTTGGCCTTCTTTCCCCTGCATTGTACAGTGCCCTTGTTGATACAATAATACACACTGCTTTGGGTTCCAACTCAAAGTTTTCTGTAGTTAGGTGGCTGTGTTCAGGCAGACTCCTAAATAAATGAATACGAAGTATTTATTAAGCAGTTGTTCTTCAGTCACGTCTGACTCTTTGTTACCCTGTTTGGCAGAGATACTGGAGAGGTTTGCCATTTCCTCCTCCACTTTGTTTTATAGATGAGAAAACTGAAGCAACGAGTTAAATGACTTAACTAGGATTGCACAGGAAGAAAGTGTCGGAGGCTGGATTTGAACTCATGAAAATGAGTGTTTCTGATGGTAGGGCCCGCATTCTACCCACCATGCCACCTTCCTGCTCTAATGAAGCAGTTACTATGTGCCGAGTCCTGGAGATACAAATGAAAAATATCGTAATGAAGGAGACAGCATATTTAAGAGAGAGGTGGCCCAGGAGAAGTAATCACATCAAGCCATACTATATGGTAGGCACTTGGGGTGCAAAGAAAGAGAGAACCTGGGCCCTGCTGTGAAGGAGCTCAAATTGTAAATAGGGAGACAACCTACAAATAACTATGTTCATACAAGATTAATACACCTTCTGCATGTGGGGGTAATCTCAGACAGACGCTCCCCTGTGGGGGAAGAGGGAGGGGACTAGCAAAGGCCTACAGAAGATGGTATTTGAGATGGGAAGCAGGGATGTGGGCGCAGTCAGTGAAGGGCACAGGATCAGGAGATGGGCATGTGTAAGAGGCAACAAGAAGGACAATGCAGGGTGTGGAGCTGGATCATCTAATGCCCAAGGAGGGCCATAAAATGTAAGGAGATTGGAGGGGTGGGGTGGGAAGGTGTGGAACAGCAGGGCAGTCAGTAACTATAAAATAACATACTATGTGTGAGAAACACTTTAGACACTAAAAAGGTATAAAGGAAAATTTGTTACAGCAGAGTTTAGAGGAATTGAACACTTAGGTCAGAGCAGGCCCCCACCCTCTTTTCAGGAGGTGGGAGCACTGAATACAGAAGCTAGATGAGCTATACATACTGTAGTTCAAGACAGATCCTCCCACCAGGAGGTGGATTGGTTCATCCTCCATTAGGTCCCCATCTTCTCTACATTCCCATTACATAACCCCCCCTTAGTGTGATTCCCCCTCTCAAACCTGCTTTAACGTAGGACCCATGGTCAGAAAATGGAGGGATAATTTTATGCAGGCTCTGTCTGCTTATATGCATGAGGTTCATTAAGCAAACGCAGTGAAGAAAAGCCTTCTCCAGGTAACTCCAAGTTATTTTGCTTGTCTAGTTCCAGCTCGCTGTAGATTTGGTTCCTTCATCAAAAACTTTGTAGTTTTCTGAAGGCCACTGTCTCTTTTGTTTGGTTGTGTCCACCTGCAGTCTGCCAGCCTTTTTATCTAACATTCTCAGTGACTTACTGTGGAAACTTAACCTTTGCAGTCTCTCACGCCGTGTTTCATAAGAACTGTAACAACTGATCCTTTTACGGTTCTGAGGCTTTCTGATCTAACCGTTAAGTCCAGAAAGTACGATGATACTAAATGATATGAAGCTAGTCACAACAGGTACGAGTTACAAACATAAGAATGATTGAAATGAATATCTAGGATTCAGGAAATCGGGAGTGTTGCGCCTGACCTCTGGTACTGTTGGGTGTCTCATCTCCTGATATTGTCACCATCTTTTCAGATTTCGTTGATGTTAGGTACAGCGGTTCTCCCTGGCCCACTTTTATTTGTTTCTTGTGTTTGTAGGCCAGTGTCTTGGGCCGACCGGGTCACTAGGGGTGAATGTAAAGTCCAGTGCTGGGATTCAAGGAATCAACTTCACAAGGCCATGCAGGGAAGGGATGATTGCACACATTTGCTGTAAAAAAAAGGCTAGGGGTTTAATGGACTACAAACTCAGAATGAGTCAACAGCCTTATGTGGAAACCAAGAAAGCTATATGGGCTTTTAAGACAAAGACATAAATAACTTCCAGCAATAAAGGAGTGCTGACCTTGGTTAGACCCACATGATACTTGGTTCTGGGTGTGACAATTTGAGAACAACATTTTTAAGTTACAAAATGTGTGGTTCAGCAACCAGGGTAACGAAGGACCTTGAGTCCATGTTGCACGAGGATTAATTGAAGGAACTAGGAATTTCTAACCTGGGAAAGAGAAGACTTGGGGAACACAACAGCTATCTTTAAGTACTTGGAACCAAGAGTAACAGGTTGAAGGAAGCTGATTGAGGCCTGATGTTTAGGGTTAAATCAGAAATAAAGTGAAATAGATCGCCTTGGGAGGTGGGAAGTTCACCTTTGCTGAGAGCTCTCCCTGCAGGGGCTGGACAGCTACTTGTTAGGTATGGTGCATGCTATGAATTTTTTTTCCAGGTATGTGTTGGGCTAGGACATTGAGATCTCGTTCAGTCCCCAAGCTCTTTGATTCTGTGGCTCTGCTTTGCTGTATTCAGTAATGACTCCATTGTATTGGTTCATTCCTTTTAGTCGTTTCTGACTCTTCATGACCCTGCTCTGTGTTTTCTTGGCAGAGATGCTGGAAAATGGTTTGCCATTTTACAGTTGAGGAAACTGAGGCAAAAGGGGTTTAGTGACACACCCAGGGTCACAAAGCTAGTGTCTGAGGCTGGATTTGAAATCAGGTCTTTTAACACCAGGCCCAGCACTCTATCTACTGCACCACCCTTGACCCCATTATGTAAGAGTCCCAAATTAACCATGCTATCCCATTGAAGGGCCCTGGTTTTCTTACAGTAGCTTCAGTTAATGATATGTGTTGCACATATTCTTAAGAAGGGGTATTTGTTAACTAAGGAATAAAAAAGAGTAGGTTTTCTCCTCCCAAGGGATCCTGGTTTTCTGAGTTTTTCATTTGTCAGAGACAAGCTCAGTCTGATAGAGTTCAGACATTGTTATTATCTCTAACTTTTTAAGCCATTTTTGAGTCATTGTTTTCTTGGATTACATTTCTGGCATAGTAGGCCAAATGATACGTACCGTGTCCTTATGTGGAATTTTAGTATTCTAATGAGAACAAAGCTGTTTATTTGTGAACTGAGTGGTTTTATTCTTTTAAAAACTTCCCATTTACCACTGATTTATCTACTTGTCCTTATCTGCTCTAAATATTAGCAGCGTTTTTTTCCTCTTCATTGTTCCATTGTTTATTTATTACTGTGAGACTTACAGAATGGTAACTTTCTGTTCTCTCTTTCCTTACCTTCATTGAAGATCAGTACCACACTTGCTTTTTTCCAGTCTTCTGGTATCTCTCCAGTTCTTGAATTTTCAAAAATAATTGTAAGTGATTCAGTAAGTATGTCCTCTAATTTTCTTGGGGTAATACTTTCTCTGTGATGCATGTCATCTTGAGCTGCTAAATTTTGTACATAAACTATCCAGGTATTCTCACCTCTGCTTTGTCATTACTGCATTTTTGCAAGGCTTTTATTACTTTCTCATTCTGGACTGTTTGATATTTTGCTTTGCCAGAGAATTTTTTAGAAAGAAATTTTGTGACTTGTATCTATTTCCATACTATTCATGTCATTTACTATTTAGTAGTCTGTTTTCTCTAGCATTTCTCATTTGTTAAAATTTTAAAATTCATGGCTTCAACAGTTTTCCTTCCTATTTTCTTGGTGTTTTGTACTTTTTTGAGTCTTGACTGATACGGTACGGTGGGTTCTTCAGATTCTGTGGTTCCATTTTTTGTATATTTTTGGTCTGTATATAAGAAAACATCCAATATAGAACCACATATGCTTTCAGATTTTAGTATTAAAATTTGTTATATGACAAAAAGTACTTATTTGTGATGCTTGCTAGGCCATCCACTTGTTTGAGAATTTTCATTTACATGCTACATGAGGGCAGATATCTTAAAAACTGTTGCCTTTGAGTTTTCTTTTTAAATTGCTACTTTTAATTTAAAACCATTTTCAAGGTCATTTGAAGCCATTCCCTTATGATAGTATAACTGTAGATATCACAGTGAACAGACAATCAGGTATTGACTTCTGAGGCAGAAATCTTCAGTTATGCAATAGGACTAAGTATTGCTTCTTAAAGCTTCTTTTATCATATATACTGTGGAAAAGTGCAAACACTGGCCAGTCCCCACAATTGAAGTTATGTGAGATCTTAGAACTCATGCCTTTTATTCATTAAATAAACTTAGAAGAGTATCATTCACGTACATATAACCAGCAATTACTAGTACTTCCTTTATATTTTTATTTTGAGTTATGAAGATATTAACCAATGCTGACAGACATCAACCTATGTATGTGTGTACACACACACTCAAGCACCATCTTTATATTCTCCCTTTAGCTTTAACTAAAATCATGGTGGGAGTAATTTTCGTTTCATTTCTTCGTGTTGGCTTGAAATGTTTAGTCCCAGAGACAAAGCAGGGAAGTTGTTTTGTGGATGATTGAGTAGTGCTGGAGATCTCTGCAGAGGCAGTTGGATCATCTTCCACCTAGCTTTTAGAACTCAACTCTGATGAGCCTAGTAAGTTCCTTTTGAAACTCTCTTTAGCACCGAAAGTGTCTGTCCCTCCTCCTTTTAATGCTAAATGATTAGAGTGCCCTTTATGATTCAGTAACCACTGTAGAACTTCATTCCACAATTTACTTCATTCAAGAAGTACTCATGACCTGGATGTGGCAATTTTCCTTAGGCAGTGGTCTCTGCTGATCTTGTCCCTTTACAAATATGACGCACATTTGCTTATTCATGGTACAAGATCCCTGGTTTTGTTTTTGCATGAGCAGGAATTGTTTCATTTTTTGTTTTTGTAACCCTAGCATCTGGCACAGTTTCACGGTACCTTGGCACATAGTAGGTACTTAATAATTGGTTATGACTATGACTGTGTAAGTAAGTTCTGGTCATTCCCCAAACCACACCTTCCATTGTGTTTTTCCATGTTTCTATAAACCATTTGCACTGTCTTTTTTTTTTTTTTAGTGAAAATGTTTGGAATTTTTCAGTTTATACTGCTGCCTTTTTGCCCAATGTGTAGGGTTTGGTTTGTTGATCTATTAAAACAAAAGTCAGCAAGCTTCTTTAATCCTGGCTGCCACCAGCAGTGCCAATCCATGCCCATGAGTATATGTATAGAAGGAAGAAAAAGAACTGGAGGGAAAGAGTAGCTCAGATGAGAATGCCTGTGAGGGCTAACCTGAGGGTCAGATCTGTCCTACCCATAGAAGCTGAATTCACCTTTGGATGCCTCTGTGGGGAGAATGAATCATCCATTTGTTTATTTTAAAATAGGTTTTCTAATTTCTCTATTCATAAATGCCTATGGTACTCTAAATGGTTAAGCTGAAAGGGTCTAGATAGTAGGCTGCTCAGTGGGTTGCATCCTCTTTTGCTGAGATAGTGAAGAGGCTGAGTGAGCAGATGGGGCATTGTATGTGGAAAGGTTTGGGCGCTGGGTGTTTGCTGGCTTGAGTTCTGTGCTTTCAAGAGGGCTATTCTAACTGTGCATCTGTTGACTCCCCGCGGTAACCTAAATTTTTATTAGTTTTATAGAGGGAAAGATAACTGAGCATTCAGTAAAATACCAAGCCCAAGTTTTTCTAAGTTGAAAGTTTTCTTTATTTGAAGAATACCTTTAGGATGAATATCAGCAGACTTTTGAAACTTGACCGCTTTGTTTTTATTTGTGGATATACACATATATACAAACACATGGGGGAATTTGGGGTGGATACAGGTGACTGTGCTTGTGAACATTAGTGTATATTTAATAAAGAAGTTAGGTAAATTAATAGGAATGATGGAAAGGGTAAAGTTTTCATAGGAATAGGTGAAAGATTTAGAGACAGATCTGAACGTTCTTATAACGACAGTCATAGGAGGCGACTGTAAGGGAAATTAATATAAGCGATAATATAGTATGAGTTATTTGGATTTCAGGCATCTAAGGGCTGGAGGAGGTTGAAGGGTTTGAAAATGCTGTGGGCCTTCAGACTGAAGAGGAGAGATGGGGGAACTGTTTTCCGGGTCTCTCTCCGTACTTAGATATCAGAGACTAAAGAATCTTAACCTGGAGCTCCCAGAGGGGTCCATGGATAGATTTCAAGGAAAATATATATTGCATGTTAATTTTCATTAACTTCTAACTGAAGTTCTAACATTTCCTAAATATTTAAAAACATTATTTTACAAAGGGTGGAGTCATTCATAGGTTTCTCCAGACTGCCGAAAGGGCCTGCAGCCCAACAGAAGTTCAGAACCTTTGCCCTGTATCAAGAGAGTAGGTCTGACGTAGGAAGAAGAGCAGTTGAGGAACCCTCAGGAAATGAAAGTCCGACAATGGAAAGATTTGGACTAGACAGTAGGTCTACTATAGATAGATCCAGCCTAATTGAACAGCCATTTATAGTGTCCAGTGAAATACCCCAGAATCAGTGTTTGGTCTTTCACTGTTGAACACTTAAAAAAAAAAAATCAGTGGTTTGATTAAGGCTGAATGGCATTCTAATCACATTTGCAGTGACACTTTTCTGGTAAGAGGATTGGCCAGACCCTGATGACAGTCAGGATTCAAAAATATTTTGACATCAAATAAGATGAAATTGAAAAGGATTAAGTGTCCAATCATAGACTGGTGGTCAAGTAATTGACTTTCCAAATAGAGACTAGGAAAGTCTGGTTGGTTATACTTACTGAAGTTTTTCTGAAAAAATGTAGATGTTAAAGGAACAACTCCGCTCAATATGGGTCAGCAGTTTGTGGAAGGTGAAGCTGTCCTATGCTGCAGTAAGAGAGGACCCAGCATTTTGCTGACCTCTGCCCTGGTCAGACCATATCTGGGAGTCCAGCGTTGAATTCTGGACACCATTTTGTAGGGGCGGATATTGTTAAGTATCCAGAATAAGACAACTAGGATGGTAAAATTGATGCCCTAGGAAGATTTATATAAGGAACTGGAATATTTAGCCTGGAGATGAAAAGATTTAGGGAAGATTGGCTAGATTTGTTCAGATATTTGGAAGGCTGTTGTTAATGTAGAAACAAGGTTAGGATTGTTTTGTTCGGCCCCTACAGTAGGGGATTCTTGGTCAAGTATGGATTATTCTTAGTGTCCTGAGAGGTCTCTAAAGCTCTAGAGTGCTTTGAAATGGCTTACTCCAAACAATAGGATTGATAGGATTTTTCAGGGTGAGATGTTTGGAAAGATGGGTAAATAGGAATTTTGATAGGATCCAGGAATCAGTCAAGAAATTTACTACACTAAACACATTCCCTACCTAAATTCTGAAAAATCCCATTTCTCTTTTTTTTTTCATCTTGGATCTTTTATTTAATTCACAAGTTGGATATATACTGCTGTTCATTAGCTATTCTACCAGTTAGATAGCCCATTTCATGCCAGCCTGGTTTTCACCAAGTTTACTTTCTAATTCCCTATGTTTTACTGACTGGCTCTGAAAGTGATTGATCTCTCCTGTCTAGCACGTCAATGTAGTTCCTTTTACAGCTTATAGATTTGATGGTTCCAGTTACATAGTCTAGACCTTCATAGTTTTGTTTTTCTGGCTATCTTTTTGCATTCTAATTTTCTAATGGAAAACTATCTTAGTCTTCCAATGAGATTGGTCAGAATTTTATAAGCATGCTTTGGTTGCTCTAAAGTGAGCCTTTCTACCCTTGGTGTCCTTTCTGGCACATAGTATTCCTCTTTCTTCTTCTACACTCCTTCTTCCCCCCACTCCCACCCCACCCAATGAACGCAGCAAAGGTCCTGATTGTAAGCAATGCAGTTTATGAAAAGAGCAAGTATCATCCCTATTTTATATTGGGGAAAAAAAATTAACAGCAAATGAAATTTTAATTCCCCAGTGACCTAAGGTACTGTGTAACTGATAGTGTTTAGAATTCTTAAGTTTTCTTGTATTTGGTTAAGTGTTCATTGAAACAGAGAGGGATAACATAGTAGCTGTGTTGAATTATTTTAAAAGTTATCTCAGAGTAGAGAGATTCGCTTTGTGTGCTCGCCTCCACAGGGCAGAGCCACAAAATATTGAGGGGGGCGGGGTTTGCAGAGAGAGACTAATTGAGGAAAGCTGTCCCAGGGAAGACAGGTGAGTGGACTGATCTCTGGGAGCAGCCACGGCCCTTTCCTGCCCTGTTCTTGGGTGGTTTTGCTCTACACGTCTCTGTTCAGGGCACTTGTAATTTATGGGACAGCTCTCAAAGGGCTGTGAGACAAACTCCGGCTGCTTTTGTAACCTAGCGTCATGACAGATTTCCTCGTAGGCTCTGTCAGCTTCTGCAAATTCTCCATCAAGTTAAACATTGATGCAGATCTTTCCATCTTAACATTTATCATCTAAATCAGGCACGATACAGGGCATTGGACAAATACAGGCAATTGAGCCAACTGAGCAATGAGCCACTGGGCCTATGTGTAGATAGACGTTCCCAGTACACAGGTGTAAGAAGGAAATGTAGAGGATTGGTTGAGAGAGAACACTTTTTATTTCTGCTCAGATAGGGACAACTTTGTAGACAATGTGGGCTTTTAGGATTTTGTTGAAGAGTAGGAAGTGATCAGTTTTGAAATGATGGATATCTCTATTGAGAAGAGAATTGAAAGAAAAAAGTCAAAGAGTGACATAGTAAGGACTCAGCATTGGGAGGATCAGAAAGCAGAGGTGCTGGAAAATAGCTCATTTAAGTTATCCTTAGTAGAAATTTCTTGAGGGTAAAGAAATTTGGTCAGGGTAAGTTGGTGATTGGAAGCCAGAGTAGCATTCTGGAAGAGAAAAGTTGTCCCATCAGCAGGTTCCCCTGGATTGTTGATTGATGCTAGGTGAAGGATTGGTGAAGAAGAGGTAGTACCATTTCCACTGGGAAAAGGCCAAATCCTTGGCTAGGAATTTACCTCATATATGTACTTTTGGCATTACGGGACTGTCATCTCATGAGAAAGATGCATGCTGCTTTTGTGCCATGGAGCCATGGGAAATTTCCAGTCACCCTTTCATAGACACTGGGAATTCCTGAAACAATCAGATCACACACCTTTTGAGTATTCATAGACATTACCTGTCATCTGCCATTCTGCATCTGTGTGTTCATGAATGAGGATCACAGCATTTTGTGTAATATTAGTGTTTTTTATGGTTAGATTTGATACCTATGTGATCGTCATTTTTCTTTCTTTTTCTAGGGTGTAGATTCTGGATTTGTTCCCAGTGTTCAGGACTTTGATAAGAAACTGACAGAGGCTGATGCATATTTGCAGATTTTGATCGATCAACTGAAGGTAGGGCAGATGAAATTGAGCACTGAGGTGGTTGGTATACAAGTGAACCAAATGTTTGAGAGTCTCCACTTCTCAGTCAGACATTTATGGTTCTCCTGCTAGTTTTAAAAAAGCCAAAAAAACTTTCTCTAGCATCTAGCTCTTCTTTGAAGTTGCCTATTTCAGAGATTTCTTTTGATAATCTGATTACTTTGGCAATAATATATAGATGTTTATGATGGTTTGCAACCTTTGTGGTTATAAACAAGTACTCAGTTCTTGCATATGTAGACACACCTATAAGAAAAGGGTGAAATTTGAAAGGACGTGGCCATTTTTAATTCCTGTGGAAGCAGGTGAGTTCCAGAGGAAACTTATTTTTGGAACTACATGTTTCTCCCCACTTAGTACCCTTCCTTGACATTTGCAGGGGAGAAGAGTTCACACTAAGCCATATTCATAATAAGCTACAATTTACAAACTTACAAAACCATAGGAGTCTTTTCCTCCTTGTTTCTCCTATTCCTTTTTCTTTAAAACAAAACACAGGAGAGGTTGAGAAGCACCTATAATAGCTTAGACAGTCTAAAAAGGCAAATGTTTTGTTCTTACTGGTTCAAAAAGCAAGATATACTGGTGAATCTTAGATATCTTAAAGTCCTCAAAGAAGTGTTTGACTTGGAGACTCACCAGCAGCATTCTGTGGGAAGCCCCTTTTTCACCCAGAATCACTCTGCATTGCAGCATAGTGTTGGCTTTTAGTTTGTTTTCAAAAACAAGACATCAGTACAGTAACCTACCTAGTGCACACATCTTTGAAAACACCCGTTCTCTTTTGCAAGTTGAATGAATGCTGTTTACATAATAAAGTAGCTTTTTAGACTATAACTCTGATTGATATGTATAGTTTTTCTTTTATAGCTCTTTGATAACAAACTTCAGAACTGCAAAGATGATGAACAGAGAAAGGTAACTAACCTTTTTCACTTCAATTGCTGTTTCTTCTGTATTATTTGATTAATTAAAACAATTGTATTTGGGTCTGCTACAGTGTTTAATTTAACATCATTAAATTCACTGAAGGATTTCTGTGGGCCCATGGTAACTGTGTCTTGGAGGCTCACCATCAGTGTTTCCTGGGAAGCCCAGGAGGACTTCTGCCACCCCTGTTTCATCCAGAATAGCTCTGCATTGCAGCGTAGCATGGCTGCCCTTTGCTCTGGAGGATCCTCATCCAGGATAGACGAGGGCCATCCCACCATCCCCTAGGTGGACATGGGCTTTTTGATCTCATAGAAAAGCTCAAGTGCATTTTTTAGAGTATCATGTCAGGGAAAGCGTGAGCCCTGGATACTAGCCCCGACCCCTTGGAGTTGGGTTGGGTTTGGGTTTTTTCATTTAATTTAGGGCTGTAAGTCAGCTTATCAGCTTTGTTGCTGTTTTTGTTTTGGAGAATGGCATCTCCTTCTGTTCTTTTATAATGTATCATAGCTGTGACTCATTCTTTTCTTTTTTCCCCTCTTAGGTTTTATGTTTTGGTTTTCTCCTTTGTTGGGGGGTAACTAGCCAAATATTTCATTTTAAAACAAGCCTTTTTAAGTTGTTTATATAAACTATGCAAAATATCTTCATGAGAGAGCAAGCATTAAAATAATGACGTTTTCCTGATCAACTGAATCCAGGCTTTTTTTGGCTTGTTTCTAAATACAACCAGTCTGTCAGAAAGGCCTTGTTTGTGATCTTTCCCTCCAATTATCTTCAGCCTGCTACTGGGTTTAATTACTACCTGTTGGTGGAGGTACTGGTGTTACTGACAGGCCTCAGACCTGAGCCTGGCCCAGTGAGTAGTGACCTGCTTTTGCAGTATTGGGAATTCAGACCACCTACAGAGGGAGTCTCAGTGTGTTCTCTAGGACAAGGTGATCAGTTGAGATGAACGCATAGAGCCCCATGAATAAAGTGCCTAAAATGACTGGTCATTACAGTATATAAGCATAATTTACTACAATTAGTATTGAGTAAATATTTTCCTATATGCTTCTCATGGTTTATATTTTTTATTTTATTTTTCACAGAGAATTGAGACTCTCAAAGAGACCACAAATGTAAGTTTTATGTTTTACAAACTTTGCTCTTGCCTTAGGCTTTGTAACAACTCATTCCATTCAAGTTATTTGTAGCTATAATAGTTGAGCGTTAATTTTAACTTTCAAAGATTTGTCTCATTAAGGCTGTTAAGAATTTTACCATAGAGTTAGAGTTAAAAAATTGCCAAACCAACATTCACTTCAGATAGTACCTGCTCTGTTTCCTGTCTTAGAGGTCTGAGATCCTTGTTTAAAATTTGACATTTTAAAAAAAAGAGCATTGTAATTGTGAACGTTTTTCTTTTTCCCAAATTTCCTTATGAATGTTTTGGTCTTCTGTCATTGTGTAATGAGCAAGCCATTTGGAATAGCTTGTCTTTTTATGGAAATAGTAAAGAAATATATATGAATCATAAAGTTAAGGGGGAGCATCACATTTCAGGCCTACCAGTTTTATGAGAGTCCTTTCCACTGCCTGTTTCTGTCTAGATCTTTTGTAGGAATTTCTCTTTAACTGAGCCTATTTTAGAGAAATAATGCTGATACAGATCTAAGAGCTTTAAAGGGAATCCTTCCTCCCCCTTCTTAGAAGACACACTCACCTTTCAGGTGTATGTGATTGGTTAAAAGTTAGCTTGTGTTATTTTCTGTTCAAAAGAAACAGCTCCCTTTGACATTGCAGGCCTTGCTGTTACTGTTTTAACTCCCTTTGCTTTCATGGGCTCACTTTGCCACAGGTGACTTGGGGCCTCCAGACCATATTATTTCCTAACATTGTGTGATCATCTTAAATCTTAGAAAACATTGGCAGAGTTATTATTATTTGGATAAAATCCTAAAATCAGTGTTTTGTTTTTGTAGAACATGGTAGAGTCAATTAAACACTGCATTGTGTTGCTGCAGATTGCTAAAGTAAGTAAACTTTGCTTTTGATTCACTTAACTTAATGGGGATTTATTATTCACTGTGACGTCAACTTTTCTGAGGGGTCAGTGACATGATGGGATCTGCATTCAGCCTGGTCACTTTCTGCAAGAAACTGATTTGGCAGGATTCTGGATTCCTTGTGCTTTGGGACATTTTCTGCCTGGTTAACCCCTTGCCTGCCTGGGCCTGCTGTGGCGAGGTCATTGTTGGTGGTGTTGGGAAGGAGGCGAGGGTTTCTGTGGGACTCACTCTTCCTCTTAGATTGATACTTGATGGAGTGAAAGGTTTCTGGCAGGTCTTTTCTTATTCTCATAGGAATGAAAACATGGAATATAGGGTAGTTCTTTTTCCCTCAGAAAAAGCTAACCAGAAGATGGTGTAGAAATGAATTAGAGATTCTTTTTATTTTGTTTTTTATTTTTAAAGGTAACTTCTAGTTTATTTAGTATGGAATTAAATTGAAGAACTAGCTTAGCTGCAGGAAATTAGCTTGCAACATATGAACTGACTTTTGTTCAAATTCTTTTTGTTATCTAACTCATTTGGACATCACATTAAATAAAATAAACATTCTGAATAATTGCAAAATCTTTGGAAATGAAAAAACCCAGCACAACATTATCAACTGTTCTTAACATTTTTGGTATCATTTTGCTTGGGCATTTTTCAGCCATTGAATCTTTGGTTAGCATTTTATCATTCAGTATTGGTTGAATTAGTGATTATCACAATTTCTGTCTTTGTTTGCCATCCCCTATTTTGACAAAGTATGAAGGGTTTGTTGCCTGGCCAATCAAAATGGTATTTCACATGACATTTCTTTCAGTAATTACCTATTATTGGGTCTAATTTTCCCCCCGATTTTCCAAATCAATATTTAATTATAAAGGTTTTCAAAGAAAATCTTTGAAGGATCAGGATTTTTCTCGGCTATAAAATTATGCAACAAATAGTACTCAAATTGGCTAATGGCCTGTGCATTCATCCAGTGGCTTCCTCACATACTACATATTGTCAAAAACAGATTGTGGGCTGTTGCTGATTCCATTTTTGTGTCTCTTGGAATGGAGGGAGCAGGAGCTTCCTCAACCATATTATGGTTGGAATGTTCACATATGTGCAACTCCATCATAGGATTGTTGGGGCATTGGGACAGTAATCCATCCTGAAGATGTACACAAAATCAAGTGGTGGTTTTAGTTGCTATCAGAAAACCTAACATTGCTTCCTTGGTTCTGCCTTTGAAATGTATTTAGATTCGGATGGCCTTACCCAGAGCTAGGCTCTCCCATCACCATCAGTCTTCTGCTGATAAATTATTAGCTACAGTGCTAGGCCCACTTGATAGATCTGCATTTGTGGTCTTTTGGCTTAGGACCTGGAGACGTAGTAAGAGGATTTAGCTATTTATTCTTCAAATCAGCTTTTGTAGAGATAAAACTGTTTTCTCTCAGTAACTGGAACTCCAGAATTGCGAGGCTTAATGGTAGAGACAGGGAGGAAAGAAAGCCAAGTTCAGCACTGTCAGGTCGTGTTTAGGATAACTATATTTTTAGAGAGAACATAAGGACACTGAGAAAAGTAACAGAAGAGCAGACCCTGTCATGGAAAATTGTCCTGGTAAGTTTTTCACTTAGGGATGGATTAATTCCCTAAGGGGGCTGCTGACAAGGGATGAAGTGTTTTCCTGCAGGAAATGCCTAGTAGCTTTCTTCCATGTTAAGGAAAAGTGAGCAAAAAAAAAAAATGGGCATGATTTAAAAATGTTTAACTCAAGAAGAAGGCCAACAGGTTGCTAAAACATTAGAGTTGGCTTTTTTGAGAGAGGTTGTGCATTCTAAATACTCAAGAAGCTAGTAAATGCCTTGCTCTGTGGCTTAGTTTAATCATTCACCTGGCCAAAGAAGGGGATTAGAATCCACTCTGGTCTCTTGGAGTCTCTCTTCTAACTGCTCAATTACATAATTTTAGCTGACACATATAGCTAATGTGGAATTATAATGATAATCCTGAGGTTCTCCACAATCAGAGGCTCTTATAGATTTGTGGACTCTCCCAGAAGCCTTCACTCCCTAGACTTTTTCAGGAGCCAGATGGAACTTCGCAGGTTTGGGGAAGAATCTTTAAGTTCAAGGCTCTGTCTGAGGAGTGAAAAGCATAGAAGAGGAGTTCCTTGGCCAAGCTCTTGATGATGCTGCATCTTGATGATAATTGACTTTGCATGTCACGTACTTCACTAGATAGTCTTTTCGGTAGGCTTATGTTCCTCATCTGGAATCTAAGGGAATGCCAACATGAGAAGCTTTGTGAAGCTTTTTCGGCCATGATCTAGATCTGGTAAAAATGGAAACTGGAGTTTCATGAAAACCCCACATCACATAATTAACAGGTTTTGGTACTTGGAATGGGCATTCTTTATAAGAAGTAGAACCTGCCTGGGTCACATATCATGTGATTGGTGACTGTTGATTGGTAATAGAATTTAAGAATCTTTGACCTAGCTTTTTTAATTGTTTGGATAATGTAGATTTGGAAGCCAAGTTTGACCATTTGTGTAGTAGTTGACAGAGCACTTCCTCTTCAGTGAGGTGGCCTGACTCTCAGTATCGCTGTTAGGTAGATGAGAAAGTTCAGGCTCAGTGGTGCTTGTCATTCAGGGCTTAATTCAGGTGTCACCTTCTACACAGACCTTTCATGTTCACCACTTCCCCCACCCCCACCCTGCCTTGGAAGAAGATCTTCTCTCTTCCTCGCCTCACCTCCCATTCGCCTATTTACTTTGTGTTTATGTCTCAGTGATTTTAGGACATGTCATTTTCCCTAGAATAATGTCAGCTCACTGAGAGCAGGGTTCACTGAATTTTTATTTTTCTATCCCCTGTGCATAGCACAGTACTTGGCACGTAGCAGGTGCTTGTTGAATAGAACTGAATCAGATCAGTGCTGGCTGGGTCTTGAACCTGGTTTTCTGACCGAGCCCAGTTCTCCGTCCCCTTGAAGCTCATGAGGCCTGTGTGCTTTTTCAGTCATGACATGGTAATAGAGTGAGGTCTCCAGATGCTCCCTGCCCTGCCCAAAGTACTTTCTTTTCCATGAGCTTCTTATATAATTTCCTATCTAACTTAAGTGAGAAATCCCCCTCTACCATGTTGTGTTAGACTTTTATGCTTCATTTTATTGAAAAGTGTACATCATTTTACTCAAGAAAGCCTTGGTAGAATTATCTTGCCCTATTAGAAGGAATAAAGAACACATTTCTGTGGAGAAATGAAGCTTCATTTTTCAGACAGTGGCACCAAGATTCAGATACTCAGGTCTATAATGCTGGTCAAAAGCCTGCTAAAATTTGTGTTTGACCTGGCTTTTAGACATCCAGTTCTCAGGCATGTTGCTACAATCAAGGAAGGAATGGCCACCTCTGGATGGAGTCACAGAGAGGGCTAGTGGTCAAGACTGGGAATGACTGAGGGGGAGAAACAGCAAGGCGAGGGAGCGTGTTCTTTGCCAGTTCAGATAGGGAGAGGAGGGAAGATGTGGGAGTATGCTGAGGGTGATGAGTCTGGAGACTTGATGAGGAAGGTGCCATATTGCCCTGCACTGAGGTAGTAGGCCTGGCTCATGAATGGACACACCTAGCCTTATTTTCAAGTCTGAAAGCCCAGAGAGCAGGCCTGACCTTGTGGTGCCTCTATCAGTCATGAAGAAGGAGTTTTGTGTCCATCCTCAGCACAACTTTTTTAGAAATGGAAACTGACTTCAAATATGTGAGTGTTTGGCCTAGAGAAGAGAAGCCTGGGAAGGATGTAGTGTCACCAGGCCCGTGAAATAGATGCCAGACCCATTGTCCTTGGTACCCCGTAGTGGCTTGAGAAGTAATGAGTGTCCCTTCAGTGTATGTCTTCATGCAAAGGTTGGTTGACCACTTGGCAGGACATCTCTTGTGGCTTTGAGTTGGACTGGGAGCTTCCCTCTAATTCTGAAGTTCCATAAAGATGGTTGGAATTTTTGGCCCGAGAACACTTACTAATCCCTCAGCAGGTTAAACTAGATTTGTGCTTCTCTGCTCTCTCCTCAGATCATTTGTCTGATTTATAAATATTGTTTATATCGCCTCTGAATTTAAATCTAGTCCACACTCTTGACTTGAAACTCATAGCCACCACTGACATTTTAACATCAACATCTAAATATCTTTTCAACACTTTTCTTTGATATGTGACCATTGTGGTTTAGGTTCTTAGCAAATAAACATGTAAAAATGAGTGCGTGTGAACTTTGTCACCTGAACCAAAAGTAACTGTTGTCTTACTATCACTAAAAAAAGAAGAAATCCAGGGGAATGTTCCAGAGAAATGTGTGCTATATAGAAACTAATCTAAATAACTGATTCAAAGTTTGCCATCTAGTTGATTGTATTATAATTGAATTTTAAACCATCTGATTTAAGGCTAAGTGTTACATTTTTTCTGATGTTTAGAGAACCTTTTTCCCCCCATAGCATATTTAACTTACTGATTTGGAGAAAATTGACTTATTCCCTGCTCTCCACAAAAGGTCCACCATCACTTGAGGCATTCAGAAACTGTGTGGCCCTCATCAGGCTTAGTGTAGAAGAGAATCTTTTGTGGATTGGGGGGACTGGACCAAATGCACCCTGGGGATCATCTCAGCTCTGAGACTGGCTAGTCAGTTACTCCACAGTTTTTAGGTTGTGTTGTGATTCCCATTTCCAAGTCCTTAAATTGATGTGGCATTTACATTATTTTGAACTTGAGTGGGGCAAATATCTTGACACTATATAATACTCTCCTATCCCTTAGCATGACTAGCACCCAGTCATCATTTCCTCCATCTACAGTACTCTGCTTTCATTTCCACACAAATAGTTCCCAAATTTGTATAGGCAGGCATAGTCCCCTCCCTGAACATCAGTGCTGTATCTTCCTCTCCTTGCTAGACAGTTCCTCTTGAATGTTCTGTAGTTACCTCAAAATCAGAATGTCCCAAATGTAACTCATCCTTTTCCTTAAGTATTTTCCTCCTCTACTATCTCTTTCCACATCTTGACATGGACCTCCATGACATCTCTCATATGTGGCCCTTTCTCTCCAGTCTAATTCACACCTTCTTCACCTTTTACTTAGACCACTCCTAGTGACCTACGAATTAGTTTCCCTGCCAGGAGTCTTTCCTGTTTCCCTAATCCATCTTCTCCACAGCCACCCAAATAAATTTTCATTGGCATAGATCTGACTGTCACACTCCTCAAAATCCTTCAGGGGCCCCTTATTGCCTATAAGATAACTCACAGACTCCTTAACATTTGGCATTTAAGACTCTCTATAGTCTACATCACATCTATACATCACATTTACCCTTCATCATTTCCCTTGACCAACCCTAAATTCCAGCGGAATTGACTTGCTAGGTATTCGTGAAATGTAATACTTCATGTCCCACCTCTATTTTTCCAAGCCATCTCTTATTCTTGACTTTATTTCTGCATTATCTACCCTCTGTGAGCCTCTCCTCTGTGGTACTTCCTGCTTTCAGCATTCTCTTCCTCTCCCACTTTGCTTATTTGTGTACAGTCGAAACTTCTTGAGGATAAGGACTCTTTCTTTCGTTTTTGTCTTTCTACCCTCAAGTGTAGCAGTATTTTGCACAGAGCAGACACTTAAGGAATGTTGGTTGAATCAAACTGAATGAAATCATGTTTAGTTGCATGGAAATATATATTGCCCTACCCTCTTAGCTCTTTCCAACTCATGAAAAGCAGTTGGTTCTCCCTGGGATACAGTAAAAGCAGAGTGTCTTCACACAGGGAGGAGAAAGTACAGGATGGGCATGGAGAGAGTGTCATTGGTTTGGCCGTGAGGGAGGTGGACAGAGCATGAGTAATGAGTGTTTCTGTGCACAGTTGGCTTGAGTCATTGGCATGAGTATCTCCGTGTAGTCTATGCTGTGTGTTCTTTGAGAGAACTTGATTTGGAAAGCCCTTGACCCATGGCAGCATTGGTTGTGCTCCTGGCCATGCCTGCTTGGGTGGGATTGCTTGTCTCCACTTGAGTCGCCGTCTGTGGGAGGAGGGGAGGATGCTTTCTGTGACTTGTGAATGGTTGTTAACGTATGAACGTTTTTCCTTAAGGACCAAAGTAACGAGGACAAGCACGCACATGGATGGATAGTAAGTTTTATCTGATCTTTTGCATTCCCCTTTACCTCTGCAGACCATTAAAACCCATCATCTTTGCCGCAGAGACCTGCGTTTCTGTTCAATCGCAACTTGTCGTCTTCTCTTTTCCAACTTATGCTCCTTGTCCTTTTCTGGTGCCTTTCCCTGAGTTCCTGAAGTTGACCATCTTTCACTAATCACTACACAGCGAATCGTGGTTGCTGCTTTGCTGATTTAGGATTTTAAATGACAGGCTTATACATTGGCTTTAACTTCCTGTTGAATCAAACTATCTTGCATGCATCACGTAATCATGGTGTAGAAATCCAGCTTTTATGGACAGATATAGGCATGAGGTAGAGAGCTGTCTGAGGGATTAAATATCTGTACCATAGCCATGTTCAGTTTGATAGGAAGCTAATGGTAAATGAGGTACTTTTTTTTTTTAAGAAACTGTAACCAATTCGATAGGTTTATTTATTTTTATATTTCCTTATATATCTTGGTGTTGTGCTTGTTGTGGTATGTACTGTGATTTTTTTGGAACAAGTTACAGCCAACATTTTCCTGTCATGTGTGGGCTCAGCCAGCTCCTATGCTGGCCACAGGAGTGACTTGATGTTGCCAGAGTGGAGGGTATTAGGGATTTATTGCTTGTCTCCTCAGTTCCACCCAGGATCTCGGCCCCCAGAACCTCCACTCTAATAGTTCTTCTTGGCTTTTCTTTCCCCCTCCTTCTCAACCATCCACCTTCCTCCCTTTTAGACAGAAAGCAGAAAACGTTGATTATTTATCAGAATCTTAACCTTTTGAGGCTAGAAGTGAAATTTAAATTTGCTCATTTCATTACTTTAAAATAGCTCAGTAGATAATTCCAAGCACCTCATTAGCTCCTCCCATACCACGAGGTCTTCAGTAATGAACTTAATAGAGGAAATGAATTTTTTTCTTTGAAATACAATACAAGTAACAGTACATCTGTGATCTGGAAATGCATGCAAGCTATGCTCATTAAACTTGTCAAGATGAACATAATCTCCAGAGAGACCCTAGGGAGCAAAGAGATCACGTAGCCCGCTTCATTGGCAGGGTGAAATTTTTACTTCCCTGCTCCTAATTCTCTGCTTCTAATGGCTTGTTGGTAATCACTGTGATAGATACAAAACCCTGGACAGGGACCATAGCCTGATCTGAAGACAGACACGGAGAGAACCATTTTGAGGAATTACCATTGTTTTAAAAGGTCTCCTATGTCATTGGTGTGAGCACTTACTGACTTGGAGCACCTTCACACCATTGGGTAAGAGCTGCATGAGTTCATGTGATGAATCCCCCACCTCATGAAGGAGTCTGGCATGTGTGGGGAAATCACACTGGACTTGGGTTTCTCTCCTGGCTCTGCCTCTTACTAAGATTTCGAGGCACTCTTCTTCATCTTATGCACGAAGGGATTGGGCTGAATCAGTGACCTCGAAATGCCCCTTTTCAGCTCTCCGCAGCAGCAGCTTTCTGACTAATGCGTCTAGGCTTCGCCTTCAGGACAAATTGTGGTGCTGGCCCCATTGTCACCCAAAGCTTTTTTAGCCTGAAGAGAAAGTGATAGAGGACAGCTGGTGCTCCAGATGAAAAGGGAAGCAACTTGCTGCTGATGTTTGCAGATGATGCCATGGAAGTGCATAGGACATTTCTAAGATGCCTCAGTTGTCTAGATGAGATGGAGGGGAGTGAGGATATTTAGACATATTTTCTACTTTGTGCTCAAACTCTATGTTCTGAGTAGTTTTTACTTTTGGAAATTTAAATGGTGGCAATGAGAGGTTGTGGATCAGGGCTCTGACCTTGGAGTCAGAAAGACCAGGGTTCCAGATCTGTTATTGAGGCATAGTAGTTGTGTAATCATGAACAAGGCATTTAACCTCATAGTAGCCCTAGGGGGTTCTCTGAAACTATAGAGTTCCTGGTCTTTGTGGAAGGCATTTCCACGTTTTGGGAGGGTTTGTCTGAAATCACAGGTCAGGACCCACTCTGCAATAAAGATAGGACCTGTGATGACAGCATTGGCGAAATTTCTCTTGGGGCGTTGTTGGGAGTGCCAAATAACTTACTTAGTTTTAAAACTTGAGAACTCTGTATTTTAATCTGAAGCAGAATGAGAAAAAAACAGTTATGGAGTATTTGATTCCTTTTTTCATTTCACTAATAAATTATGATTATATTATACATGTAGAAATGTCTAATTGTGTTTCTTCTGAAGATAGAATGTTCAGGGACTCTGGCTGACCCTAATTAACTGGAAAGAGGAGGATCCCTCAGTGCCAGATAGTGAAAGTTAAGAGAAAGTGGTTTCCATAAAATCTCTAAGGGTGTGTAGATAGGGCGAAGAGTTGATTTAATAGCAAAATCCCCAAATTCTTGAAACTAGAAAAAAAAGTAAATTTAGGACAAATAAGATGAAATTAGACTGTTTCACATGTTAGACATTCAATTTATGAAGCTCATTACCTCCAAGTTGAAAATAAAAACTTCCCTCCAAAAGGTTTGGTGGATGATAAAGGCTTAATGCATAGGAGGAATGTTGGGGACCAGCAGGCCCCCTCCATAAACCATCCCTTGGTGCCACTTCTTATCGGAAGGGATACTAGATTGAGTGAGCCATCCCCAGGCCTGCCCCAGAACACAGGCATTGAGGGATGCAAACCCCTGGAGCATGGTTTAATTCATCCCTCTATTGGTTGTAGGCATGCATACATAGGAATGCCTAATAGTGACAGATATAGATCCTGCTCTCCCTCCAATCTGTCTTTCTTTAAATCATGGACTTGTAATCTGGAGTTTCTGGATAGATTCCAGGAGGGGATGAGCATGCCATTGAACTTGGATGGGAAGAGAATTGCATCCTTATTTCACTATCTTTGGTTTCCTTTGTAATACTAGATATTTTAGGCATTTAAAAACAAGATTCTGAGAAAGGGTGTGTACAAGTCTGAGCAACTGCCAAAGGGGTCCAGGACCCACAGAAGGCTGCAAACCCCTGCTCTGAAGGAAGTACTCGAACATCTCCCTCCTCAT
The DNA here is from genome assembly GCA_028658325.1 of Potorous gilbertii. Classification (NCBI taxonomy): domain Eukaryota; kingdom Metazoa; phylum Chordata; class Mammalia; order Diprotodontia; family Potoroidae; genus Potorous; species Potorous gilbertii. The sequence goes on from CM053770.1 coordinate 671,970,973, forward strand.
CGCTTACCCAGCAGGTGTTTCTGTTTGGCCGAGGAGCGTTGGGGAGCCCTTGGCAGCCTGTGGCCTAATTTCCATTGACTTGTTTCAGCCTTTGTTGGTAAAGCTGTCTGTGTGCCTGTGCATTTAGCTTCAGTCAAAATAAGAGGGGTTTTTAAAATTCTTAATGATGGGACTTGCTGGCTCTGTGACCCCAGGCAAGCCACTGCACGCATCTGTCTCGGTCTCCTCATCTGTAAAGTGAGGACAAGACTACCACCTACCTCACAGGGTGATTGGGAAGGTTAAACGAGAGCACAGACAGAAGGTCTTTATTTTTTCACCCATCATAATCTGAAAAGAGAGACATTCTGAGTCCCAGGAGCTTGAGTGTTAGCACTTGTTCAGGTATCTCAGAGCAGAACATTATAGAAACTCAAGGAGCTGATTTTATAAGGACTTGGGTGTCCATCTTAATTAGTCCTATCAGGGCTAAGAGATAGGGTGTTTTATTTATTTATTTTTAGGGAAATAACTGCAAAATTTTTTTCAGGTGGAACACTCATGGTACACATTGTAACTTAATATCAGGCATAAAATCCTCATTGTCTTTTCTGAAACCATATAAAGGTGTCTGTGCTTTATAAAAGTCTTTTATATTACCAATTACAGGTAAAATCTTAAAGTGTCTTAGGGTTTTCTTACTAACTTTTGTAAGTACCATTTTCTCTAATTAATTAACACCACCGTCTGCTGTGTCCCCACAGTGATTCCTTCTCCAGACACTTTCAAATGTGTTTTTTAAATTGAAGTTTTCATAAGGCCAAGGCAAGTTAAGGGATGCTTGTTGTTTCTTGGTTTGGGTCTACATTCCCCTTTGCAGGTAACAAGGTCTCAACTCTTGTGTCTAACCATGATCTTCCTTTAAATTGTCAGCACCAGAGTTTTTCTTTTTCTTTTCTTTTTTTTCTTTCCTCATTACAAATTCTGTTTCTTAGATGGGGATGCAGGGACATTGGGGAAAACTACGATGATGTAAAATACAAATGATACCAGTAAAAATTTTTAATGAGGAAAAATAGCGTCAGAGAGAAGCCATTAGGATCCATTCTAGGACAGTGGGCCTGTCCGTCTGTTTGCTGACATGAGGGATTTTTAAAAATAAAATCTTGGTAATGAAATACCTTAGATGGCATGCATGTTTATTTCTTCTCCCTCCTGAAACTTAGAAAAACATGTCTTTTTCTTCATTTCAGAGATTCATGTCTTCTGCTTTTAGTGCAAAGCTCTGCTGTCTGAAGCTTACTTCGTGCATCCACAATGATATTAGGTAGTAATTGGGTGGGACCAGGTGTAAAGACAGCTGGGGAGCCATCCAGGTACACTACTTAGTTCTAGTTCTAGTTCATTTTAGTAGGTTAAGGCCAAGAACTCAAAAGAGAAAGTGTTCTTAGAAATGTTTGCAGCAGAGCACTGAGAAACATTGTGATATATTTAGAGGTGGTATCTCTTTAAATCTCTGCACCCCATTCGAAAACCCCTTTCCATGTAATTTTAATCCTCTTCGTCTGAGGGACGTTGATTTGTGGTTTCCCCCTTTTACTATGCTTTCCTTCATTGTAACAATTGCTTGTGCCTCTTTTGTGGGAAGAGGGTTTAATTTCTTCTTTGCTCTCTTGTATATGTGTATCTGTGTAGCTGGCCTTAGGATTTTGCTGTCATTAATAGGAGTATTTCTTACATGGGGAAGGGACAGTGTGGGAGAGAATGTGAATTCAAAATGACTGTTTCTTTATCTCAGAGTACCATCAACCCTGTAGATGCAATATATCAGCCTAATCCCTTGGAACCAGTGATCAGCGCAATGCCTACCCAGACTGTCTTACCTACAGGTACAGTATTTGGGTGTGTGTTCAAGGGCGTTCATTAGAAGACCTCATTTTGTATTTCTATGACATAGGAAGATAGCACAAACTCACTGTTGCCTGTTGTTTTATATCAAAAACCGAGGTAGAATGAATTAGGGTGTTATGGGATTTTTAAAATTGCATTTGGTGTTCTACAGAATTAATTATAGCTTCAGAAAGAGGCTGGGGTGGCCAGAGAGGGTGGTGGGCGGTGATATCTGTTTTCAAAGTAAGAGACAGTTAGCTAGTTAACCAGAATTCTACCAGGAATATTTGTGTGAGACAGAAGTAGTGCCCTTGTATAAGGCACCCTTAATATCCTCAGAGGTCATTCAGAGAGACATGACTGCCCCATCCCTGGAAGCATTTAGTAGCACATGAAATAGTTGTTGATACTGAACAGGAGGAGCACAACCTTGGACCAAGGGGGATTGAGGAGTTATTCGAAGGCTTTGGTTGGCCTGTGGTTTGTGAAGCAGCTGCCCTTCATACTCAGCTGCTTGGAGGATGGGAGGAAAGGGGACTGGAAAGATTTAAAGCTGGTCACACCTTTCTGTGGCACAGTTGGCATTTTCTTACCCTTCTGGGATACATTGTTTAAAAATCTAAAAACTCCTTGTTGACATTTATAATGGCTTCAAAGACAAAAGAACAAGCAGTGTAACGAATCCCCTGCCTCATGGCTGTATCATGAATGCTAGGGATCCTCCTAGAAGAGTACCTGGATGTGGAACCAAATCTCGTGTGTGTGTGTGTGTGTGTGTGTGTGTGTGTGTGTGTACGTGTGTACACATATATGTACATACATAGAGTTCCAAATATCCCCAGGAAACACCATATTTTTTTTTTATCCTTGTCCACATCTCTTAGAGTCTGCCCCATTGTGTAAATCAGAGCCACGTCCATCCTCCCTGCCTGTCGGACCTGGAGTCACTTCTTTGGGACATCCTCAGACACCAACGCCCAACAGCACAGGTACAGATAGGTTTAACCTGTATCTTTTCATCGCTTGCCTAAATTCAAATGCATTTTTTTCTCTTTACCAGATAAAGGGAAGGGGAAATTGAGGGTTAGTGTTCCCGCCCCGCTGGGACTGACCCCCTTTAATTGTGCCAGTTTCACCTGGGATAATTGAATACTTTAAATTGATAATTGTACTTGAACTCCAAAGCTTTAGACAAGTGATTGTAATTGAAATACTGCAGCCTTTCAGGATATGACTGTGTTCTTGTGGCTCATCTTGGGGGTTCCCCTAACACTGTGACAGTGTTTTTCTTCATGGTAAATCTGGTTTTCTGGTTTTTTTTTGTTTTGTTTTGTTTTTTTAACTCAAATAAGAATTCCAATTTTTAATGGATTTTTTTTTAGAATACCGAACGACCATTTGTGGTTACTTTCACTTTTGAGGCTTAGCCTTGGGCTTTCTCCTTTTTTTGGTGGACTCATTGTCTTTCCCTGTTGACAGGGTTTTTATTCTATGGAATGTCAGGTTGGTTTTGGATTTTAAATGTGAGTTATCCTGTCTTGTTGGGCCCCGGCTCTCTGAGGGAAGCTTCAAGCTTTCTCCTCGTTCACCTCATGAATCTGTCCTTTGCTGGAGGCTTTGGAAGCACAGCCTGGTTTGCCAACCATGGGCATCCTCCCACTCAGCTCCATTTCCTTCTGTGTAAATTATTTCCGTTTATTGTATGTGGTTTGGCTTAGTTTTTAAACAAGGCTAAGTTGAAGAAATTCCTTGATTGCAGATAATAAGCGATGCTTTGGTCCCAGTTTCTGAGACTTTCAGTAAACATTGATTATTGTCTCCTCTGCCAAAGGTCCCATGCTAGGTACATTCAGAGTTAAGCAAGATCCATTCCTCTAGAGTAGATAACTGTGAGAGCTTTTCATCCATCTAACAGGTATTCATTAAATGCATACTGTGTGCAAGGTTTAAAGGATCTCTCAGTATGTTGTGTAGATAGATTCCCTGTGGCAAATTTCTCTGCACAGATGGCCAGGCATGGCTGGCTTGCTATCCACATCATGGGAAGGAGGGATCTTCCAAGCCATTGAGTATGTGCCAGGCATTGGGCATGCAAAGAAAGAGAATCCTTTCTTGCCCTTAAGGTTTTCTGGGCTTCTATCCCTCCCTTCCCTCCTACTCTTTCCTTCTGTCTTTCTTAGCACTCTCCCTGCTCCCCAAAAAACCCCACGGTTAATAGATTTCTCTCCACTTAAAACATATCAGGAATATTATTAATAAACCAAAGGGAAAATTCAGGTCACTTAATTTGAAACTCATTCAGTCACCTGGCTTTTTTCAATTACTTGGGCACTTATTTTTGTCTATAATAAATAGTTCCATGATTTTAAGGTTCTCTCTAGCCTCTTCTTGGAAGGAAAGATTCCTCAAGTCTCTATTTACAAGGCATCTTTTCGTTCTGAGTACCTGTGGTCACTCTTGAGATGAAATTTCAACTGCTAACCTCTGTTTCATGGGAATTGTGATTTTAAGGTTTTTAGAATGTCCTCTTGGTTGTGCCCCCTAAGAAATGACCTCAGTGAAGCTCTGGGTGCTTACTCAGTTTGTTTCCCCAGGGCCTGTGCGACAGAGCCATGCGTGAAACATTCTGATCCCACCCTCAAGGAGTCCTAGTGACTGAGGCCAAACCAATTTCAGACATGGTGTGAGTGCTTGGAAGCTAACTGCCAGGCTTCCCTAGTCGCGCTGAGAAGTCTTTAGTGTAGTAATAAATCGTTATTCTCAGTTTTAACTTGCACAGTGTCACAGAACTCTTGTTTTACATTTCCTTTGGAATAACGTGGCTCCTTTGTTAATCATTTAAAACTATTTATGCAGTGCAAGCTGGAACTCTCCGGTACTCTTAAGACAGTAAATTTCTACCTGCTTGCTTGAATTAGAATCGAATTGACAGAAGCAGAAAGATCTGCTTTCCCATAACTGAAAGAGGAATTAATCTTTGATTGTTTTGAGTATGTATATCAGTGACACCATTATGAAGTGTTCTGTTAGCTGCAGAAAGACTTTTCTTACTAATTTTGTGTGTCCAGGAACGATCTCATTACTTTTTTCTTTGCCTAGTGTCAAGGCAATTTGATTTTGAAGGCAGGGCTTGTACATCCAATCAATTCAACCAAATTTCCTGCCCTTTTCATAGCTTAACTTAACCATTTCCCCAACACTCCCTCCCCTCCCAACTTTTTTTTTAACTCAGCATTTTTCACTCCCTAGGAAGCGGGCATTCAGCACCTAGTAGCAGTCTGACATCTCCAAGCCATGTCAACTTGTCTCCAAACACAGTCCCAGAGTTTTCGTATTCTAGCAGTGAAGATGAATTCTATGATGCTGATGAATTCCATCAAAGCAGCTCATCCCCAAAGCGCTTCATAGAGTAAGTAAGAAGTAGAAAGGAGGAGATCTTGAAGTGGTTGACTTATTTTTAAGTATTTGGTGCTTGAGAGGTTTTTGGGCCAGCTCTACGGTTTGTTGGAAAATGGAGTCTCAACTGATTTAAAATAATCCAAATTATATAAAGAACGGCACCTTCAGGTGCCCTGAAGTGCTTGTTTTAGAGATGTTTGAAGGAATTAAGGCTTATTATCAAAGCCTAGCCTCTTGGCTGATGGCATAGATCTCTGACATTGGCACACCCCCTTGTCTTTTTCTTCCTCACAACTCTGGAAGTACTTGGGGTCATCTTTTCATTTTGCAGATGTGGAAACTAAGAGACAGAGAGAGAGGTCCAAGTGATGCCCAAAAAGGTCACAGAGGAAGTCACCATCATGGGTAACAGTCGGATCTAGGTCTTTCTGGCTTCAAGCCCAGCTTCTGTTCTCATGCCCCATGGGATGAGGCTGTCTTTTGCTCAACCCCACAGAGCAGAACTAGATGGAAGAGGGAGTTGTTAGGAGATGTAGGAAGCAATTTTACATTTAGAAAATCTTTCTAAACAAGTAAGCATTGCCCAAGAATGGCTTAGAATACTTCGGTAAGGAAGTAAATTACCTTTCAGGGAAACTTCAAAGGAAGGCCAGGCTGCTGAGTGTTGGTGGTAGGGAGATTTAGGGTTGGTATAGGGTCTGGAGGCCCTAAGAGCAATTATTGTCACAGCTAGTGGGATTTGAAATATTTCCTCTGTTAGCTATTTTTCAAATGAACTTGAAAATTGACATTGATCATATTAGAATTATGTTGATGAGAGTCCTGTTTACAGTACTTGGCAGTTTCTGCAAAACAGATGAGCAGACTTTGTGCCTGCCTATGGGACTCTAGGTGATCTCCATTTCTAGTTACTCAAAGGCTGTTTGTTGTGTTTCATGGCGCACTGCTCTTTCGCAATGTTGATAGAATGTTGGGAATAAAAAGATAGGCCTCCGTTTCCAAGGGCAACTTGGGATCATTTACACTTCCTTAAAGATATTCCCATCCCATTTTCCTCCTCTTGTTCAATCTAAGCCCAACTCATCCTTCTGTATTGTTTCTCCTAAGGATGCTTGATGAAGTTCCCCCTTCCAGATAAGTACATGTCATGAGGTGGTCAAAAGCACTCTGTTCATCCATTTGATGGATAGTCAGAGCATATCTCAGAAGAGGGGTTACAGATCTCTTCCAGGAGACTCTGCCGTGTTCTGAATCTAGATATACAGTTGATACAATATTGTCAGCAAAATTAACATGTAATGTGCACCAGCGGGTCCTCTTCAGCTGTCCTCTGCTCTAGATTTCATGTGCAGCCTTTGGTAGGCATTTCCCTGTTTTATGTCTCCAAGGAATCTGGATGAATGATTATGATGTATGATTAGGAAATCCCTTCTAGGAAGAGATTGTTATTTCTTGCCTTCCCAGTGGTTTGGGAAAGGGGTGGAGGGAAGGAGAAAACGTAGAACTGAAAATAAATTATTTTTTAAGAAGGAAGAGTCTTTTCGGGCATTGGGGGGGAGGTAGGGTGGTAGTGGATAAATACTCAGTCCGGAGGTAGTTTGTATTCTCTCCAACTGTTGTAGACAACAGTCTGCCCACTGACCCCTTCTTAGATTAATGCTTTGAAATGCATCTAATGCCCAGGACTCCAAATGAAATCGAGTCAATAAATTACTTAAAAAGGGAGTCCACAGAGCCTCAGTTGAGAACATCTGCTCTCCCTCTCTAAGTCAGTTGTGGACAGACTGAGATGGAGCTCCCTCCTGCTGCACATCAAGGCCATTTACGTCCAGACTTCACTGTCAGCTTGGTCACCTTCACTTCCACTGTTTATAAGTTCTGAGATGTTCTGAATATCTTTGACATCTTCCTTCCTTTCCATGCACTTTGTATATTGATCCTAATCTGACTGATTTTCTTTTCTAAACTCTCTTATTGGGAGATCAGCAATCCAGTGGGGAAGAGGACAGTACAAGAAAGTGTAAACAGTGGATTTTGTTTGTTTGGCTTTTTAAATGTATACACTCCACGTAGAACCAGAATTTGAGAGACAAACTATCCAGTCCATCCCATACACGAATGCCATCCTCTGATATCCCTGAGGAGCACTCGTCCAGCCTCTTCTGAGCGGGCCACTCCTTTTCAGTGCAGCCTACTCCACTTGGACGTATTTCTGATTCTGAGATAATTCAGTGTTTCTGATGTCAAGCCTAATTCTGTATCTTTGCAGCCTCCCCCCATGGCTCCTGATTCTGCCTCCTGGGACCCATAGAGAACATTCTGATCCTTTCTAGCTGTCATCTCTCCCCAGAGTCTTCTCTTTTCCAGTTCCTTTGGGCCAGCCTTAAAGGCCCTTCATCATCCCCCTAGCTGCTTTCCTCTAACGTATAGCTTAGCTTATTTAGCAATATCCTCCTTAATCTGTTTCCAAAACTGAACAGAATATTCTAGATGAGGGCAGAGGACAGTGATGGTTCCCTCCTCATCCCTGGAAACTTGTGTGGTTCCTGTGTCCCATTGCTGACTTGTTGACCTTGTGGTCCACTTAAACCCTCAAATTTTTTTTCAGAACATCAGTGCCTCCACTGTTGTATTTTTGTTAGGTTAATTTTTGGTACCCAAAGGCAAGACTTTAGATTTGTCCTCATTGAATTTCATGTTAGATTCATCCCAGGGCTCTAGCTTTCAAAGACTCTTTTGGATTCTGACTCTGTCATCCACTGTTGGCTTTCCCTCCCAGCTTAGTGTCATCTGCAGCTGTGGTGAGCAGGCCACCAAGGCCTTTAATCTAAGTCACTAATAAATAATGTTAAACAGTCCAGGCTCAGATTCATGAGGGTATTCCACTGGAGATAGCGTGAACCTTTGCAGTTGAGCCATGAGCCCAGCATTATCCCATCACCTTCACAAAAATAGCATGAGACACCTTCCCATAAGCTTTGCTAAAATCTAGGTAAACTGTATTCCCAGTGTTCCCCTCTCATCTGAAAAGGTGCAGTGAGCTAGCATGTTCCCAGTGAAGCCTGGCTGGCTTTTGGGGATCTCATTGTTCCCCAGAAATTGAAATACAACTTGTTGGCTTCATGTTTGCAGCTTCTTTTTCCCTTCTCTTCTTCAGTATCAGGTCATTGGTCCTCCTTCAGTTTAGTGGTTCCTTTCCCTTTGCCTTTGATCTCCACTACCACTGGCAGTGTCTGTTTGAGTCACATCTGCCTGTTCTTTCAGGCCCTGAGGATGCCATTGTGTCCATCAAGGGTACTCCTTTGGCCTTGGGTCTCCACTCCTATTAGGGGATTCTGTTCTGGCCTTTCCAGGATGTACATCCTTCTCTGACAAAAAAAAGACAAAACAGGCTGACTAGGAAGGAAGCATTCCAGCATGGAGGGCCGGCCCCCCATGGATCTCTTTCTTCATAGTGGACTGTGTCATGTTTTTATGTTCATCTTTGCCTTCAGTCTGTCTTCTCTGCATTCATCTTGAGAGTTCCCGATGTGTCGATCTCTTTAGTCAAATCCTATTTTTCCTCCTGATTGAAGTTGTTTCCTAAACTGCTCACAGTCCCAGCGGACCCTGGAGGAAGTATATTGCCCACCTGCCAAAACCATTGACGGATTCCTACAGACTCAGAAATGGCGAGTGCAGTCACTGGTTTTGTTTAATCGTATCCATACTTGAAATGAGTGTTGTTTTTCTTGCCTTCTTAGTGGGTAGGAGAAGTGGCAGGGAGAGAATTCAGAAATGAAAATGAAAGGAATTTATTATTTCCCTTTGTGTCTTCAGAATCTCGTTTTGGGTCCTCTCCCATCCCTTCTGGGCTGACCATCCCTGAGAAGCTGCCTCTTTTTGCTCTGCAGTTAGCTTTTTCTAAGTCTGAAGTCCATGTTGGAGCTTTCCCTGCCTTACATGTCCTATACTCAAAGGTTCCCATAAGGCATTCAGAGGAGAAAGACAGAACAGAAAGGTGGGGTCTGAGGAGAGCAGCTTGTTACTACATTTGGCCCACAGGCTTGATTTGGTGTCATCTGTAGGGGCCCTTTTTGCCAACAGCAAAAACAGGTGACATCTCTTGATTGTCTTAGCAATAATGTGATTCTTTAAGCAAAGGGAAAATGTGTTCTAGATCTGATTTTCACTAAAAGGGGAAGTGATGGGAACCTTGAGAAGGGCACCTCTCCCCCCCCCCCTAGAATTTGAGAAAGAATAAGAATCTGAGCAGAGGCCCTCTTCTCCTTTTTTGTTCATGATCTCCCCTGGGTTGTTGGCCTTTTGCTCTTTCAGGTGAATTGTAATGTCTCATCTAGATCTCTAAAGTCAAGCCCTGGTAATTGTGTTAATAAGTACAGAATCTGGAGATTAGTCCAGGTCGCATCCTTGTCTGGCTCCCTTTCTCTGCCCTCTCTCACTGCCATTTCTGTCTCCTCTCTAAGCTCATGTAACATGTTAAAAATCTGTTGTCACTGGTCATCTTGGTGTTCCCCATTTCCTAGTTTTCCCATTTATTGCCTTTCCTTGCCCTTCTTAGAGAGCTGTTTCGTAACTTTTTTTAAAAAAGAAAAAGTGAAATTGATAAAACCAATCAGTATATTCACAGAGGTATGGAATACTGCAAACATCAGGATTTTAAAAAATGTATTGATTTAAAAGCCCCAAGTCACTTGGAAGTTTTCTTGCAGCCTCCAGTGGTAGTTGATTTCCCCTCGGTTGTATAGACGTGTTTATAAATATTTTCACAGCTCTTGAGGTATTTGGATAAAGGTGTGGGAGTGGATGATTGTCATCACCAAAGAAATAATGGGGAAATTAAAAAATATTTTTGTATAATAGCCCAAAATAAAGTGAAAGCACTAACAGGCCAGAATTGGACCTGACTATGGATTCATTTGCTTTGGATGAGAAATGTGATTTGAGATTTGAAAATCCATGAAGATCTTCATAAACTTTGTATAATTATTGTTTTATTTCACGTTTTCCTTGGTCCCAGTGCTTTATTATTCTTTGTAAACTGACAGTAGCAGAGCGACTGATCCCAAGTTCTAAAAGGCCTTTTGGCTCTGTCTGCCCACTAAGCCCTTACTTAGGAATCACCAAGCTGAGTTTTGCCTTGACTAGCCACTGGACTGAGCTTAATTTGAGCACTTGATTAGTGCTACTGAAAGGATCTTCGAAGTTTCTAAGAGACTGAGCCAAGTTTGTACTCAGATAGGTTGTGCCTGAGGGTGTCCAGCCCAGGGAAGTAGGGTTATTAGCCTCTTGGGGCTTAGGCCAGGCCAGTGGGTGGCATGGTTTCAGATTAGGTTTTACCTTGCAGCTTTTTTAAAATTGCTTTGTTATCTTTTAGTTCTTCAGGATCAGCCTCAGTATTGACCCACAGCAGTTCAGGGAACAGTTTAAAACGCCCTGATACCACAGACTCCCTTATTTCCTCCATATCTAATGGGATGAGTGATGCAGGTAAGTGAACCCTTGTTAAGGGGCAGCCATGTTGGCTTCCCCTGAATATTGGGTTGTTGGCCCTTTGTACTGCAGACAATGTAGTGAGTGGGGTTTGCTTTGCAGACCTGTTTGACTCTCATGACGACCGAGATGATGATGGGGAGGCCAGCTCTGTGGAAGAACATAAGAGCGTCATCATGCACCTCTTGTCCCAAGTTAGGCTGGGAATGGATCTGACCAAGGTGAGCAGTTTGATACCCTGATTGCTGGAGAATTCCCATTGTATGGAACATTGACCTGTCACCACACAAGTGGGCTATTTTAGAGTGGATTCCATTCAGACATTTATTAGGCACCGACTGCATGCCCTTGCATGGGGTGGGGATGGGGGAGGGCAGTGGCTGCAGGTAACTAGTGTAAGAATGAGTGATTGATAGAAGATGGAAAGGATAGGAGAGAAAGGAATCATCCAATCCACACAAAGATGGTGCTGGACTGATACATTTTATTGGCAGAAGAATAAACATGTCAGGAATTGAGCAGGGGAAGGAATAGGAAAGGAAAAGGAGGAAACACCTTTGATTTGATGTGGTATTGAAAGTGAATTGCATTAGACCTTGTTACTAATTGCCTGGAGAAAGAGGACTCGCCAAGAAATGAGTTTGAAGAGGGGCAGGGGATATTGTGCAAGCAGTTTTCCACCAGAGCTTAGTGGGAGGAGACACTAATTTGTCCATTCCCTGGTTGCCCTGGGCAGGCTGACTTGAGTGGCCAGGCCTCCAGCCCCAGTGACCAGTCCAGATGAGGCTGAGCCCTGATCTCAGGTTCACAAGGCATGGCACTATGACCTCATCTTTGGTATTGCCACACACCTGTTAGTCAACGATAGTAAATCATGTGCTTAGAGAGAGGAAGAAAGATGAGTTATCGGGCCTGAGGAAGCCCATGTTCTAATGAGTGAGTCAGCACACAGACAACTGCGTATTTGTAGGATAGATACATTTTCAATAGAGGTTCTTTCTCTTGGACAGGAAAGCACTGGCAGTGGGTTATACTGAGAAAGGGCTCTCTTATAAAGGGGGATGTGATCTGAGTTTTAGGACCAGAAAGTGAGGTAGGAAAGTCTTCCAGGCATGGGGTACAACCAGTCAGCCTTGGACTCAGGTCCCTTAGGAAACCGTACTTTCTTGGTCCTCCCTGGAGATAGCCTCCTGTCCCCTTCCCCAAATCACTGCTCAGTATAGAGTCAAATAAAGCTACTACAGACTCCAGAAGTCTCCCAGTCCTTAGGTGCATCAGCAACTAGGGCTGACCTCCTTTTCATCTCCCTTTCCTAACTCCCCTTGCTAACTTGGCCTCCTGACAGTAACCTTAGGGGCTTCATGTGGTCCCTGGCCTGGATATCAGCTCAGTTTGTTGGCTCATGGATGCTCTCCACCTGGACCAAACATGCCTGTGGAACAATTTGTTTCTCCCTCTTGACATAAACATTCATGTAAATTCTGGTCATTGTGCATTCTGCTTAATAAAGGGTTTTCTGTGTTGGGGCATGTGTGTCTGTGTGTGAGACAGATATATATATATATATATATATATGTATGTATGTATATGTATATAGATATATATCCTGGAAATTCAAATGTGTATCTTCCTCAGGTGGTTCTCCCAACATTTATTCTTGAAAGATGTGTGTCTGTGTGTGAGACAGATATATATATATATATATATATATGTATGTATGTATATGTATATAGATATATATCCTGGAAATTCAAATGTGTATCTTCCTCAGGTGGTTCTCCCAACATTTATTCTTGAAAGAAGATCGCTTTTGGAAATGTATGCTGACTTTTTTGCACATCCAGATTTGTTTGTAAGGTATGTTACAGTGTTTTTGAAAGTTTTCCATGTCCTTGGGGGGTGGGAAGGGAAGAAAATATGCATTTATGAAATACCTATTGTATGCTAGGCATTGTACCAGGTGCTTTTACAAATATTCTCCCATTGGTTCTCACTACAACCAGCTGGGTGGCTCAGTGGATAGAGCCCGAGGCCTAGAGTCAGGAGGACTTTGAGTTCAAATGCAACCTCAGACACTTACTAACTGTGTGACCCTGGGCAAGTCACTTCACCCTGCTTGCCTCAGTCTCCTTATCTTGTCAGATGAGCTGGAGAGAGAAATCACAAACCACTTCAGTATCTTTGCTTCAAGAAAATTCCAAATGGGGTCATGGAGACTCAGACACAACTGAAAAATGACTCAACAGCAATACAGTTGAGGAAACTGAGACAAACGGAGGCAAAATGTCTTGCCCAAGGTCACAGAGGTCTTGCCTCTCAGAAGCAAGATCTTTTGCCTGCAGGTTCATTGCTCTGTGAAGTGTGACCCCCCCCCCCCCCATGTTTTGAAAACAGACTGAAGGCTGTAAGATGTGTCCCCCCCACCCCCCACCCCTTCCACTTGTTTGCCTCTTTTCTGGTTACATCTGGAGAATGACTTTGAATCGTTGACTTGCATTTAAGGCAGCAGTGTTAGCTTTAGCTTCCTAACTCTCCCTGTGTCTTCAACACTTGAGCATTTCCAAGCATCCCAACCCTGTGACTGATGTAACACAGTCATTGAGCATTAACGTTTTGTTCAAACTTAGCTAGGGTCTGAGGGCCAGGAACTGAAGGTAGCCTTGGGCTAGCTGGTTCTACCCTTTTATTTTACACAGGTGGGCGTAAGACCTAGGGAAATTGCAATGACCTGCTCAGTGTTCTCTAAGGAGAAAGTGCCAGAGCTGGGACTCAAGTCCAGTTTCCAATTGGAAGCCATTCCTCCCCAGGGTGGCCTCTCATCAGTGACTGAGTCTGTGGTTCCATTGGGGCTTCCACATGATCCAGTCCAGCCCTTTTTAGTCCCTGAACATAAGACTTTACGAATCTCCACTGCAAGACCTCAGCTGCTTGTTGGTAGTTTGTACCTCAGTTTCCATCTGTTAACCTACATCAGTCTAGGCCCTGCCCCACCTCTTCTGTCTTTCTCAGCTTCTTCTGCTCCCTCCTCTGGTCTGTCCCATTTTCCAGGTCCTTAGAATGTATCCCCATATCCTGCCACAGAAGGGTTACAGATGACAGCAGCTCATGGGTGCTTTTATCCTCGGCACCTTTGCCTTGTAGGCCCCAGGTGTTGGAGCCCTCAGCCACTTTAATGGTGTCAGGGCCTCTAGCCAGTGATTCCCAGACCTCTGATTTCTCCAGGGGCCTTTCTGAGTTCCGGCGCCCTAATGTGCACAGAAGGCTGGGCCCTCAGTGTCGGCTCCTGAAGCCTATGTCCTCCTGCGGGGGAGGGATGCTTTTCTTTGCAGAGAACATGAGTGATAGGAAGGAAGCTTCGGATGCTGAGAGCCTGGCTGAAAAATCTGGGGCACTGAGGCCCCCGTGGAGGGGGTGGCTCTGCGAGCTGGGGGCCCTGGACACATGGGGCCACTGATGTCTGGTTTTTTCCTTTTAGCATCAGTGATCAGAAGGACCCCAAGGAGCGAATGGTACAGGTCGTGAGATGGTACCTTTCTGCCTTCCATGCAGGAAGGAAGGGGTCTGTGGCTAAAAAACCTTACAATCCCATTCTGGGTGAGATCTTTCAGTGCCACTGGACACTGCCCATGGAAAATGAAGAGAATGCGGTGAGTTCCACAGACTCCCCCAGCTTGTTACAGGGGCAGAGACCCGGCTCCTCAGCTCCCTTTCCACGCTGGCACAATCTTGGCACCAGGTGTCTGATTTTTCTGAAAAAGGCAGTGGAGCATGGGCCTTGCCAAGGAAACCAGTGATCTAGCCAGAGCATCTCTGGGGTTCAGGATGAGCTCATGGGGCCCCTAAAGCAACCCAGGCTGTTGTGAAGTGACTCTGACTGTTCATTGTGTCCTGGACCAGGGTTCAGGGCAGGCCTTGCTTGGCTCCTCTCCAGAGGCAGACACGGATGGGGCATTGGCAGTGATGTCCTTTGTGTCTCTTGTGCTTGTGTTGGCAGGAGCCAATGTCTGAAGGCCCTGTGCCCTGGGGCTCCAAAAACTGTGTGGCATTTGTGGCAGAGCAGGTCTCCCATCACCCTCCCAGTAAGTGGCTGCTTTCTCTGTGACCTTTACTCATTTGCAGGGCCTGAACCTCCAGAGCAGTGAATGTTAGCGTCCATAACTTCAAACCATTTTGACATCTACAGATACTACAGGAGGAATCACTGCTGCTCCCTCTCATTTCTTTGGGGTCCCTTGAGCTGCAAACTTACCACTGTGATGTGAGGGGAGGGACAAGAGAGGCAGCATGGGACCGTTAAGAGGGCATTCTCTTCAGCTCTCTTCCTCAGGTTTAGCACCATTTGTCCTTGTTCTCTGCCCTGACTAGCCTGGCTGCCAAAAGCTGGGTATACCAGTCTTATGTATATACCAGACTTTTATTGATATATATATATGTACCAGACTGGCTGACCAGCCTTGGCAGGGCCTTGCAAAGCCATCTGCTTTTGGCCTGCCTCCCACGCTGCCCAGGGCACTTCTTTTGGTTGCTTTGACCAAGGCTCCATTTTGGTGCTCAGATCCTGGGCTCCTGGAACCACAGGAAAGCCATGTTGCCATTCCCCACTGTTTAATAGGTCCTGTCATGCTGGGTATGGCATGGGTATCCATCCATCCATGGCCAGGAGAGAAGGCAGCTCTTGGGGCCCACATCACAGCCCTGCCTAATGACCCTGGGGGAGAGGGCAGTGCAGAATCAATGTGGTCATTGGATCTTCGGTGATGCCAAAACAGTCACCTTAATTCTTGGGATAAATTGGCCAGCCCCCATTTACTAGATCCACTCCTACATGCAACCTCCAAGGCTTATCCCTGAGCTAATGTGAAAACCCTCTCTGATGCCAGTGTCTGTATAGCAATCCTGGGCAAGTTCTTTGTCCAACATGGCGAGATGGACACACGATGGCAATAAGTTGATGCATCTTTGTTTTCAGTTTCAGCTTTTTATGCCGAGTGCTTTAACAAGAGGATCCAGTTCAATGCACACATATGGACCAAGTCCAAATTCTTGGGAATGTCCATTGGCGTACACAACATAGGACAAGGTGAGGGGCTGGGCTCACTAAGAGCTGCCTGGTTCTGGCTGAAGCCAGCTTCCATCTGGATGTGGTGCTGTCCTTATCTCCAAACTGCTGGGGCTGGGGCAGGGGGTGGCGGGGAGGCGCAGGGTCTTCTTAACCTCGGGTGCAGGTCCTGGGGCCTGCCTCATCTCTGCTTTCTGCTCATCTCTCCGCAGGTTGTGTCTCTTGTCTTGAATATGACGAACATTACATTCTTACCTTCCCCAATGGCTATGGAAGGCAAGTAAACCTGTTTCCTTCCTCTCCCCATGCCCTCTGCCTTTTTTCACCCTGAGCCCAATCCCCTTGCCTGGTGCCTGCTGCACACAACCACTTCCTTAAGCCCGTTTTGGGTTTAACAGGTCTATTCTCACAGTGCCCTGGGTAGAGCTGGGAGGAGAATGTAGTATTAACTGCTCCAAGACCGGGTACAGCGCCAACATCATCTTCCACACAAAGCCCTTCTATGGGGGCAAGAAGCACCGAATCACTGCTGAAATCTTGTAGGTATCTCACCGGGGCCCTTCCCCTCCCTGGGGGCCCACAGATACTAGGGCTTGGGCTGTGGGCAGAGCTTCCAGCCCCACACGTGGGCAGCATGGCTTGTTGGCCCCTGTGTAGTTGGGAGAAGGCCCTGGGCCACAGTTGCTATTTCTGTTTTACAGATGAAGAGACTGAGGCTTACAGAAACTCAGTGACCTTTCTTCAAGCAACTTCAGCAAGGGATTGCCTAAGCCTTCCGACCTGATCCCCCCTCCCTGCCCTTGGCCTTTATACTTTAGTTCCTTAGCTATCCTTTGGCTCCGTGGTGCCTTGACCTTAGCTTGTCACAAACTGACCTCATGTCTTCTTTCTTTAGCCCTCCAAATGACAAGAAATCCTTTTGTTCAATCGAAGGGGAGTGGAACGGTGTCATGTATGCAAAATATGCAACAGGGGTAAAGTACCCAATGAATTCTCTCTTTGCCCCAGTGATTCCCCACAGACAGCGGGTTCCAGTGGGGTTTGGTTAGGCATGAGCCCAGGAGCTGGACCTTGAGCCACATGTGTAGGCCTGGGGTCCTCTGGCAGGCATGTTCCTTCCATTTTGGGGAGGAGGGGGATGGACATGGGCTGGCAGGAGTGGGCCCAGGAGTCACTCTGCTTTCTAGGAAAACACAGTCTTCATCGATACCAAGAAGGTGCCTATAATCAAGAAAAAAGTGAGGAAGCTGGAGGACCAGATGGAGTATGAATCACGCTGGTGAGGAGACTGCTGGGAGGGAGGGGGCAGAGCGCCTTGGGATCATCCTGGTCTCCTCATGTCCTTCATGTGTGGGGCTTTGAGCACCTCGAGCCCCCGTTGAGTCTCCTTGAATTAAACAGGGGAAAGTGTATCTCTTGGTGCGGGCCAGCTCCTCTGCTGGGCACAAAGATGAAGACAAAAGCCATGCTGCTCCCCTCAAGGAGCTGCCCTTGGACCACCGTGGGAAAAGGTGGGAGGAGGAACCAGAGCTCAGGCAGCATACTTGCAGCCTCTTCTGATTGGTCCCTCAGATGTATGAGTGAAAGACCTCATCACATGGTCCCTGATCGTGGCTCTAGTATCATTGGGTAGAAACTGCAAAGAAGCAAAGTCAGAATTGATGTTGGGGAAAACTTCTTGATGCTGAAGGCTGTCCCCAAGTGAGATAGCTGCCCCACACTAGAAGCTTTTGAGCCAACCCTCCGTGGTTGCTCACAGTTAGCTTCTAGGGTGGGGGTGGGGAATCTCTATAGACATTTTTGGAGATCCCTTCCAAATCTGCTTCTTTGGTTCCACAATGGAGGCCCAAGAGCAATCTGGGGACTCTGCCAGGCCAAATGCTGCAGCCTGATTGGGAGCTCCTATTTCCTACTCATAGAATCCGAGTCAGAAAAAGGCCTCTGAGGCCAACACCTGAGTGGGGGGTGTTGCTGATCCACCAGCCTGGGAATCCAGAGTCAGTTCCAGCCATCTGGGTACTTGGTGCTTGGCAAATGTGGGGAGCGACCTGGAAGCTGGGGCACCTGGTAAATCTTGTGGTCGCTAAGTAAAGAAAGGAATAGCCAGTCACAGGCAGAACAAGTAGTCCTGTCTCCAAACCCAGCGTCCCTCCACTTGCCCACCACTGCTCTTCATCCTATGGGGGCAAGGAATGAGAAAGCCACACCAGAACTGGGGCAGGGGAACAGACGGTCACTGAAACCTAGTCATAGACCAGGAGACCAGACTCTAACCTGCCTGGGGGAGGGTCTCTCCACTTACCTCAGCCAGAGGAACCAGGCAGATTCTCTTGTCTTGCCAAGCCTCAGGCTCTAGATTCAGCGTTCTTGGTTCGAAAGGGCGTTGGAGCTGATGTTTCCAGGCCTGTGACCTGCCGCCAATCCTCACGTGCCTTACCCTTTTCTTTAGCCTCTGGAAGGATGTCACTTACAACTTAAAAATCAGAGACATCGATGCAGCTACTGAAGCAAAGCACAGACTAGAAGAAAGACAGAGAGCAGAAGCCCGAGAAAGGAAGGAGAAGGACACCCAGTGGGAGACCAGGGTGTGTTCGGGCCTTCCACCTTGTCTTTGGTGGGCGGGGCTAGGGCTGGGGCCCAGCAGAACAGCTTCTCAATCTTTCCCTTCCCTTACAGTTATTCCATGAAGATGGAGAGTGTTGGGTCTACGATGAGCCTTTACTGAAACGACTTGGAGCCAGCAAACATTGACCTTCAGAGGAGCCGAGGGCCTTGGTGCTGCCCACCGGCTGTGGCTGCCTTCTGTGGGGGCTGGGGGGAGCCCCCCGTCTCTTTGCAGTGGTTCCTATCTCAGGGATACTGGACTTACTGATGCAGGTGAACAATTAAAGCAAGACAAGTCTCCTTTATTCTCTTGATGGCGGCCACTAGAGCTTGACATCAGTTTTAAGAATACATTCAAGCTTTGAAAACATTTGTTAACACTGGGCTCAAACAGCGAGTGAGAGAGTGCGTGTGTGCGTGCGTGCGTGTCACTCTAGTGCCACTGCCAAGGTACAGAACAAGTCTCACATACTCTTTGGTTCTATCTATATAAATACATATATATATATGCATATATATATATAAAACACATAATGGAGTCTTCACTTAGTATTCTTTACATCTGTAAATAGAGATTCCTTTGGATGGACACTTTATTAGAAAATTATTTAGCAAACTATAAAATCGAATGTTTTAGCATTTCATTATCTCACTCAAAATAATTTCTGTATTTTTATTTTTAAATTGAACTATCCCTTGGCTATACTTTAATTCCACTATGGGCAGCATCTTAAGGCTTCATAAAATAATTTTACAAACCTTTTGGTGTTCTTACCTTCTTTGAACTCAACTTTTGGGCAGTCAGCCCAATTGGCTAGAGCTAGACTTGACCTTCCAATTTACTTGAAGAAAAACCCAGAGTTAAGTGACTTTTCCTTGTCCATGTGGTAGAGTGGGAAAAACACCAGCTGGGAATTCTGCTCATGGTATGGCCAGCTATAAAGCCTGGCTATCATCAGCCTTTTGTATTCCCAGGGGGGCATTCCCAGTGGCCCGCAGCAAAGCCATGAGATCTAATTTTTTTAATGGACACCAGTACAGAAACACAAAGGGCTATCTTTATTTCAATTTTTTTAAAACATTGTTCCATTGGCCCTAGCAAATAGTGGGACAGGGATGAGGAAAGGTCCCCCGGGGGGAGTTGGGGGAGGGGGGGGTCAGGATTTGTCCATACCAGTTTATCATAACATATACACCATAAGTCTGTTAGTCTGAATTCAAGAGCATGATGTAGCAAAAACTTTCCTTCAGAGGAAGATTTAAATAGTGTTACTTCAAAAATACAAATTTCAAATACACACTGCTTCAGGCCAAAGAGACTGCAGTTTATTTGACTATTTTATGGTAGGGGAGAAGGTTAAGAGTTGATGTGAAAGCCCTGATATCAGTGATGGGGACAGTGGAGTCTGCCAGCAGAGGAGACGTTGGCAGGTAAGTCAGTTGAGCCACTTCCCCGTAGGAAGAGTTGGAAGATTCACAGGTGGCAGAACCTTCATCTTCTGTCTCATATTTTCCGTAGCCAACAACCTGAAAGGGACCAGGCCCATGATGAGGGTCTCTCCATGACACCCCCCCACCATGAGCTCCCAGGGCTGCAGAAAGTCTGGGGCCGAGTGGCCTCGAGGTGCAGGGCAGATCTATACTCACATGTACACTGACTATTTTGCTGCCGTTTCCTCTATGAGACTTGAACCAGTTCACCAGGTCTACTTTGGAGAAAGACTTGAGAGCTTGAATCTTCCAGAGGAGAAAAAAATAAAATTTAAAGTTCAAAAGTTCATATTTTCCCAGAAAAATCTGTTCACTGAGATAATCCAGAAACCATTATATGAAAAGGCCTCCTAGCTTGAGGGGGGAAGGGGTCCCACAATTTAGCCACAATTTGAACAGAAGCAGGGACCAGAGTGTTGTGGCACAAGCCTACGGCACCAGCTCAGGTGTGAGGAGACAAAGGCCTGCGCAAAAGGGAACGTGCTGGAGAGATGCGCAAGATGCACAGGCCGTGGCCACGGCTTCAGGGAGGGGGAAAGTGTGTAACTTCAGCTCAGGACCCAGAACGTCCATTTTAAGACACGTACCAGGTAATCAGAACAGGGACTAGATCCTTGTCAGATTAATCTGAGGCTCCTCCACATAAAGTTGAGAAGGCCAGACACTCCCAAAATCCTCTGGCTTATTTTCAGTCATGCTTATTAGTGAAAGAAGCACTTTCAGAAGTGCTGATTTTCAGAGTTAACTACATGAATGGTCGAAAGAGGTGGGTCAAATCCTTTCCAAGATACATCACCCCCCCCTCCACACCCATCCTTAACTAAAAGCTCAGGTACTGCACACCACTCCCCAGCTGGGCCTCCAGCTGTTTCTACATCTGTAAAATGAAGGCAATGAATCCTTCTTGCTATGGACACAGAAGTTCCTGGCTAAGCTGAGGGTCTGTTTGGCCTTTCTTGATCATTTAGCACTGCCCCACAGACCTCAAGTTGACGCAATCATCAGTATTGAGGGATCACTGACCTCCAGGCCTGGCCTCCTTCCTCTGGGACATTGTAATCACACCCTTCGGCCTTTTCCATTCACTGCAATCAGTCACACTCTGGGATCCTGGTGTTCTCCCATCTTAGCCCTCATGCTGTACCTGAACCCTGACCTTTTTGGATGCTTTTCCCCCACTGGCTTCAGTCATGATTTGCCAACTGGTTTGGAGAATCCCCACCCCCTCCCTTCTCCTAGGCCCTCCTACTATTCTCCCTACCCTGGGAGCAGTAGTCACAAACAAGCTGCTTTTAGCCTCAGCCTTGTTTTAATGTAATTTCACTCTCAGCCTCCAACTTCATCCAGAGAAGAATGAACCAGCAGGGAAGTGGCCTCCACTTCCCTCCATGACATCACTCCCACATTCTAGGCCGGCCCTGCCTGGCTCTGCCACCTATCATTCTATCCTGGCCTGTCCCCATCATGTTTCTTCTTCAGGGTTTTTTCTGTGTTTCTGACAGTCATCCCAAATTCAACGAAGGCCCACCTCTGGCATCGTCCATCCCCTTGTCTCCCCACAGAGCCCCGTCAGCACCTCTATCCCAAGTGGAGCTTGTCTCTCTCTTCCCGGAGTTTTTCACATGCACCTTATGTTCCTACAAATCCAGCCTGTTTGATGCTTCTGGGTCTCACACATCCTCCCTTGTTCTGTTTGCTTCTTGGAGGCTCTACTCTGGCTATTCCTTCCCAGAGGCACTTGTGAATCTCTCCCCTTCCCTCCCAAAAAAAGTCTACTCCATAGGTGAGCAGCTCCAGCCATCCAGGTGAGATGTACTCACCAGGTAATGCTGTGTGGTCTGGATGCAATTCCATGGTTAATAGGGATTGTCTTATCTAACTTTGGCACTAACCTAGAGCCTTGAACAGTGATTAATAAATGTATGTCAACTGACTGAACCTGCCAACTCAGGTGAAGTAGGGTTAAAGCCAGGATCCTCTTCCCCTCCATTTTACAGACAAGAAAAGCGAGGCCCAGAAAGGAGAAACAGATTTTCCCAGAGTCCCCTGGTGTGGGAGTGATAGAGATGGGGTCAAAGATCTCCTGGCCCATGTGAAGCAGACCAGACTTGGGAGAGGTGGGCTGGTTATTACCTCGTGGGCCAGACGGTCGAAGAGGTACTGCTGAGTGGCCACCTCATTCCAGTTGCGGTCCACCTCCTCTCCGAGGTGCGTGTCCTCACACTCCTTCAGCTTGATCAGAGCTACGACCTAGCACAAGCAGACACGCATCTGAGCTAGATGCTTGCCAAGCCAGATCAGACTGTCAAACACAGTGCCCTAAGAAGCCCAGAGATGGCCCAGGAGCTGGCCCTGAAGTGAGCAGCCTTCTCCAGGAACTCCCAGGGCCAGGGCATCCTTCCAGCAGGAGGGTGTGGGGTCAGCTAATGCAGGCAGGGCAAGTCTGAAGAGAAGGAGGAGCTAGGAAGGGACTGGAATCACGCAAGTGAGACAGGAAATGGGCTTCCCTCCCTCTGAGCCCACCCCTCTCACAGGCCCAGGGAGGTAAAGGAAGCTTGCCCAGGGTCACACGGACAATGGGTAGGAGAGGTAGAACTGCTCTGGGCCTCAGCCTGTGAGGCGAGGAGCTAGAGACTGCCCTATTTGGGGAGTGAGAGGATGGGGGATCTCCCCAGACCCCGATTACCTGAGTATGAAAAGCATCTTCTGTTAAGTTCTCCATCCTTTCTTCAAAAGAGCAAAGAAATTCCTCTATTTTCTTATCGACAATTTCAGAGCTGAAACAGAATGTTTCAAAAACAAAGCCAGCCTTAGGACTCCGGATATGGAGCTAGAAGGGATGGCACCTGTGAAACGGAGCTGGGGAAGCAGGGCCTCCGGGCCTTTCCGTGACCCGGGCCGGCTGAGCCCCTCATTCTTCACACGAGGAAGCCCCGGTCCCAAGAGGCTCTGACCCCTAACCCTCTGCAGCACCACTCTCCCACAGATGTGCTTTTCTGAAAGCCCCAGGAGGGGCCCCTTGACCCCGCCTCTGACGGAAGACCCTGCCCCTCGGGAGCCTCCCTGAGCGGCTCCTGCCCAGCTGATACCTGCTGCCTCCTTAGACCTTCCTTCCCAGGTCTCTCATTTATAGGCAATCAGAGAGCAGTCACTCCCATTTTCTAGGTAAGAAAACAGGCTCAGAAAAGGTGGTGGTGAAATGGGCTCGGCCTCTCCATACACCTTCGGCCAGGGGCCGGCACTCAGGCTGTCCAACTGTCAGACTGCCTGCTTCCCTCACTCTCAAGAAGCTATGCCATGGGCTTGGGGGGCGGGGGGCAGCCCACTCAGGACACAGAGCAGCAGTAACCACCGGCACTTACTTGAATTTGGTGGCCTGAGTCCCTACAGTGACGGAGAAACCCAGAATCCCTGACGTGTTCCTGCAGGTCGGATAGACGTGATACCTGCAGCAAGGAGAGATCTTCATCAGGGCCTCACAGCCACCGCAGCATCCATGCAGCCAGAAGGGCAGAATGCTACCATCCTAGCTGGCGAGGAGGGCTGGACACCCAAGGGTCTCCAACATCAGCTCCCACAGGACAGGCTCGCCAGGAGGGCATCCAGAGCCAAAGGCTGCCTAACCCTGCTCCCCCTGAGCCTCCTCTGCCCTGGGCCCTTCCACTCACCCAAGAGTCTGCTTGGTTCGAAGGAAGTCAAAGCAAGGCTCTTCCATGTGCATCTGCAATTCAACATGGAGGCCCTCAGGGAGACTGGCCCAGCCCTGCATTTCCATCTGCACATCCCTTACTCCCTAAACAACCCTCCCAGTCATCCACATGCTTCCTGAAAGCTTCTCCTCCAGCCAGGCTTAGACAGGGTGCCCTCCTCAGTCTCCATCCAGCCCCTATCCCTGCCTGCACACTCACCACAAGCAGCTCCATGAGGGTGTACTCCTTCAGGCTCCGGGCACCTGACTGAAAAGGGGAGCTTTGTTAGTCTACAAGGGAGCAGCTGAGGGAGCTGGGGGACAAACAATGCTGAGGAACTGAACGTGTAAAGGACGAGCACAGTCCTCTGCCTAGCCCCCACAGAGACACAGAGTTCCCTCATGTCACAATCACACTGACACTGCATTAGCCCTTCCTGTCTCCACAAGAGAGCAAAAGGACTGCCACTGGATGACCTGGGGCACCGGGCAGGTCACCTCCTCTCTCTAAGAGGCTCGGAGAAACCTTCCCTAGTTGCAGGAAAGCAGACGGGCCCCTGGTGCCTCACATTTGTTGAGGTGTGAGCTACAGCAGCTCTGAGGCTGGTTGAGCCGGAAGGACCCAGGCTGGCCCTGGATGCCAGCAGGAGGAGGATAGTTCACTCTAAAGAAGGTTCGTCCTCACCTTTAGCCCCACCCCCTGACTGTGTCTCCCCTTCTCTCCCCCACCCGCACCTACCCAGCTCAGAGTACATGGGAGTCCTCTGGTGAGATGGAAGCGGACCATGCCTGGCCACATGAAAGGCCTGTTTCCTCCTCCATCTCTCCAAGGAGAGAGTTGATGCAATTCTCAGGTCACTCCTGGCTCCACTGTCTGACCCTGAGTGACCCTCAAGGAGCAGCTCCAGCCCCTGGGGACCCCACGCCTCCCTCATTCTTTGTGTTCTCTGGTGCTGCTGGCACAGCCCATGCTAACCCCACTCTGAAATGTCTAGGATGAAAAATGTCATGGCTTCCAGAGGATAAACTGCAGCTGGGTCTTTGGCCCCACAGGAGCTGCAGAGGGTGCCACCTGGGGAGGGGGCCAGGGACTCAGAAAGAGACTGACCTGGTAGTACACAGTGACTTCTGAGTTGGCATCCCCTTTATTAAGGGCCTTCACTTTGCACAGATGGTGGGCGCCAGGCAGCTCGACTACTCGGAATTGAACTGGGATCTCCTTCTCCAGGGGCTTAAAATCCAGCTTGCTAGAGGAGAGCATGGCCATGAGGCCTAGCCCACAGCCGCCCTGCCCCCCATGCATCCCTTGGAGAACACCCCCCTTCCCCCACAGCCCCGGAGCCAGATACTCACTCAACCACATACTTCACAAAGTCCATGGACTCCTAAGGGGGAAGGACAAGGACCAGCTGAATGCTCCTTCCTCTTACCTCCACCCTGCCACAGACCACCCTGGAGATAGCTGACCCTGGCCACAGTAGCTTGGGGGCATGGCCCCATTCCTCACCAGCTACCCTGGTCTGTCAATGGCCAGTAACACAAAATGGAAAAAGGTTCCTGTCCTGCCCTCCACAAGCTTCCATTCAACTTGTTGGGGGTGGTTGGAGGGGGCAATGAGAAAGGTAGTCTCTTGGACCAAAGGGCCAGGGAAGGTTGGCAGCCCATGGCCTCTGAGAAGGACTAGAGAGGGCTGGCAGGAACTCTAGGTGAGCCTGGGAAGCAGGCCCCCAGGGGTGGTTTGGGCACTCACTTTGCTCGTGAAGTTTCCTTGCACTAAGCCCTCCACAAACAGCTGTGATTTGAATTCCTTCACAAAGTTGAGCAGGGCCTCAATGGTGAAGCCTTGGAGTAGAGCCTGGTACTTGTCGATCATGGACCACCGAGAGTACTCCAGGATTAAAAGCCGCACGTCTCTGGAGAAAGGACAAAGGAACAAGGGCATCGCCATGAAGGCGGCATGTCTGGCCATCTCTCAGGGTAGAAGTGTGGAGGCTGAGGGGCCACATCTCATGCCACCCAGCCTGCCCCCCAACGGCGGCACTCACTTGGCCAGCGTCTCCGGCTTAATGAGGATGTTGAAGTAAGTCTTCTTCAGTTGCTCTGCTATCATTGCAAAGACAGCAGGTGTAGAATTGAAGTCGGTTAAGTAATCGATGATGAGCTGAAACAGCAGCTGAAAGGAGAAAGGGAAGAAAAGCCTGGCCCAGGCGGCAGCTGCAGGGCCGGCCCAGAAGCAGCTACCCGCCCAGCCCAGTTCCTGTGGGAATCTCTCTAAGAGAAGCCGAGGGCTCTCCTGCCCCTCTTCTCACTTGTCCTTCTCCTCAAACTGCCTTCTCTTTGCTTCCTTCTGTATCTGCCTCTAGAATCAGGGGAAGCACAGCGCAAAGCAGGGCCTGCTGGTCCGGGTTCTTGGCATCCCTGGGGCCTGGCACACAGCAGGCACAAGTGAAGGTGGGCCTCAGGTTTCCTTCCTGCCAACCCAATGCTCTTTCTGCACCAGGCTCCCCACACACAGGAGCTGCACAGAGGTCCGGAGTTCTTGCCAACAGGATGAAAGCTTCTGAACAGTGTTGGTTTTTTTTGTAAAACAAAACCTTGGACTGGTCATCATCATAAGAGGCCAGATGACAGATTTAGAAACTGCTCCTTGCTCAGTTCAAACATCATCATGCTCCTGGACACCGTCCCCGACACTGCCACCACAGCCACACCAGAGCCCAGCAGAGAAGCCAAAGGGGCTCCCAGAACTGCCCCCCATTCCCAGCAACACCCCCACCTTCCTCGCAGGAGGAGGTTCTTCCCCTGATAACTCTGCTTACTTTAGCTAACTCACAACTTAGATGAGGCAGAAATGCTGCTAAAAGCAAGCACACATCCACCAACAAGGAATGGGATCCAGAAGCAAGGAGGACGAAAGAGAAATCTGATCCCCTCACTTCCTCAGCTTGCACAAAGCACTGCCTCTTCCTGGCTCTCTCTGGTCCTCCCAGCTCCTCCAAACACCAGCTGAGAGCCCTCAGCCTACAGGAAGCCTTCCCCAGCCCTTCTATTTGGGCACTCTCCTTCTGTGGACATTTCTCATCCTTCTGGGACAGAGCCTACTTGTCTGTATCTGTCTCCTTGGTGTCTCCCCCATTAGCTGGTTAATTTTTTTCAGAGCAAGAGCCATGTCTTAGCACCGTGCCTAGCACATGGTAGGGACTTGGTCTTTTACTTCTCCCAAAGTGATCGTTCTTTATTCACTGCTTCCTCTCTTTAGTCCTGTGCATGGGATCCCTCCCCTCAGGCTGGCTGGTGACAGGATGGCCTTCTGTGGCTCCCAGCACAGCTTGAGTTCCTTCTGTTTCCTCTGTGGCTTCCTCCATCTCTACACTGAGCACCAGTTCCCCTGAGCTCTGTCCTGGGTCCTTTTCCCCTTTAAGTCCATTGGCTTCCATGGGTCCAGCTTCACCTCCTGCCATCCAATTACACATTTCTGCTTTCCCATCCAGGCCTGCTGCCCCACAGAGGGAGAGGAGGCCCAAGCTTGGAGTCCAGAGATGCTTGGATTCCAGCTTAGCTTTAGACACTTCTCATCTTCTTGTCCCCAGCACCAGGAATGGAGCTTTTCAGAGAAGGCCCTGAATGCCCTTCAGGCAAGCAGCAGGACCAGGAACAAGTCACATGCCCACTTGCCCTCCCAGGATACACTTTGCCAACTCCACAGCACTCCATCAATGTTGGTGGTGAGTGCCACTGCTGCTGTCAGGTGTTACTGATCCTTCAGTGAGTGCCATCCTGCCCCCGCAAGGAAGACAGTGCTGCAGCCTGAGGCCTCTGTGGCTCCCTCAATGACTACAGGGCATGGACCAGGCCACAAGTCACCTGGGTCAGCCTTGAACAGCTGCCTAACCCTGCACAGGCCTAACCATGTCACCCAGACCCAATCCCCAACTCCTTATCCAGCCTGGCACAGGCACAGGCCAGAGAAGCCTCACCAGGCCAAGCTGGGTACTCACAGGTAGCTTGTGGTTGAAGCCCTTTACTCGCACAATCAGTCCATGCTCTCCAGCCACCAGCTTGTATTCCAGCTGAGCCACATCTGCTTCATAGGCGGGTTCAGCCAGGTTGTGGGTGAGGATGTTCACAAAGATGTCAAAGAGCACCACACTGCAGAGGGACACAAAGAGACACAGGAAAACATGTCAGCCTCCCTGCAGCAAATGGGGTCGATGGGAAGCGCCAGCTCGCCTCTACTGTCTGGGGGCTGCGCACTGGGCTGGGTCTGTACACTCCCTGCCTTCAAGGAGTTTCTCTGTCCTATGATAGAGAACAGCTGTCTCCCATGTGTTCTCCATCCTCCACTGTCACTGTTTCCCTGCGATCAGATTGTTTCAACAGAGGTCACACAGCTCCTAAGTCATGTCCTGTAAGCTAGCCTCAACACCAAGTCTTCTGACTCCATGCACCACGTGGTCCCCAGCTGCCTGGTCTTTGGGGTGGCCTCATTTACTCGCAGCTTCAACAGTCACCAAGGTCCAAGAGGTTCCAGGCCATGCCCATGGGGGCCACAAAGGTGGAAAGGGGCTCAGACACCTTCACAGTGACAGACGGTCCTTTATTCAGCTGATGGCATCTTCCTTGAAGTCCTGTTATCATCTTGTTGACTGAGCTCTTAGTTAAATATCTATTTGTTTAAAGGAGCAATTAAACATTGTGCCCTGCTCTAGCTCCCTCTCCAGGATGCAGGCAGACAAGGCAGCAGCCTGCATGGATGAACACCTGCCTCAGAGTCCAACAATTTTTTAAAACTTTTCCCCTGGGCAATGGGGATAAAGACCCTCCAGTCATCAATCAGCAACCAGGAAGAGGTCCCATTGGAGTCAGCAGACCAAAGTGTATGTTATTACACTCACGATTTAAATAAAACAAGGCCCACTTTGATAGGGGAACACTCCAAGATCCAAGATCAGCCAACCACGGAAGGTCTCATTGGCCAAGTCAAGTTACTTCTAAAGGGGAACCTTTGGTCCTCTCTTTAGAATCTTCTCTTCTACATAATCAATATACCCATGAGCATATTGTTATTAATTAGATGAAATGAAACCATGCCCTGCACCCCCGTGACCCCAGAAAAAGAGAAACAGGCTTACTTGGAAGCAGACTTCTGGATCAAGGGCGAGATGAGATGGAAGCGGATATAGGCTGAAAGGAAAGATGAAGGTCAGATCAATGCAGGAGAAATGCTCTGAGCCTCCGAGGGGATTCTCAACAACACTGAATTATCAAGCAGCACGATTTCAACATTTGTGGCTTATCATGCTCCACCTGACTCCTCCTCCAGGGCAGCCCCTCCTCAGGACACAGAGGGGACCAGGATCCTCAAAGTTTGTGCCAACAAAGAGAAGCCCCAATGGAGGAGGAGGAAGGAGAGGAAGAAGGCAAAGGAGCATGGAGCAGATTTTAAACAACATTTCTAGTCACTTTAAGGCCTACCAAGCACTATGCAGGTTTTCTGCATGACTCCTGCACCAGCACCTGGGGCTATGAGCATTATGAGAAACCTGAGGCTGAGAAAGGGTCATGAAGGATTAGCCGCCAGGTCATCTGGACTTTCCTCCTGGCATGTGAACCCTCACACCAGAGTCAAAACAAGAGTGGATGAACCAAATCACCTAAGTATTAACATTCTCAATATCAATGAAACCAGGAGATGTAAGGGGTAAGGAAGTCACGGCTAAATGGAAAGATAGCTTGTCCCTGGAGACAGAGAGACAAGAACTTGGAGAAGCAGCTTCACTGCACATTCAAAGGCAACACAAAACATTTCACATCTTTTACCTTGTTGTACTCTCGATGGCCATAATCACCCTACCCTCCTACCCTCAGCCCTCAAGTAATTCCCCCCCCGCTCCCCACCCCTAGCCCCCAAACTCAAGCTGTTCTCTCTGGTCAAGTCTAAACTCTACTATTTGGCCCTGAAAGCCCTTCACACACTGGCTCCAGGGCTGCCTTTCCAATTGATTATACGTTTCAGGTTTATAGACAAATTTTCAATCAAGAAACTGAATGAAGTTTAAGGAGACTAGTAATAGTGAAGGCAGGAGAACTCTGAAGAACAAATGCTGTTTCTTGAATACAACCAAAAATAGGGAACAAGGAGCCAACACAGGTCCGAAATCTACTTAAAGTGGGATCTGTAAACTTGTTTTTTAAAAGCTACTTGGCTCCACCTGTATTTCAGAAGCGCTCACTCCCCTTGGGTGAATCCTATAACCTTTATTTTATTTTAAGCATTTAAAGACAGAGAGGGGATCCATTCCTAGGCCTCCCAGAGGGGCCCCAAGATACAAACTAGGTTGAAAAAAGACACCAAAACTCTGAAACGGTCAACGGTCATAATGGTAAAACCAGAAAGACTAGAAGTTTCAAGTTTCTTTTTAAACTAAGGAGACCCTAGAACAGATACAAGAGGAATTTGTTGATCTTCAATTCAATGATGTCTTAAGGCCTCCCAAATGGAAGCATTAACCTCAGGGTGGACCCTAACCCTCAGGATTTGTTGTGGTGGTTTTAACTTGAATAACAGGCTCAATTCTCTCAGAAGTAACAAACGCTGGACTGGATTCCAACCAACTGAAAGGAAAACATTTAAAACAATCTGCTTCCATAGCAGTGGCCTTTGTTTACTTCCTGCAATTGGTTTCACGAGGAGCTTTCTTGGTAACCAAGAGAAGAAGGCTGACCCAAACACAGTCCCCTCCCCATAGCAGCCTCTCAGGAGCTATCAGATGCAAGAAAACATTCATTTCAAGCATGTGGTTCTCTAAACAACTATTTCTGGACAGGGTCAGGCAACCTGAGCACATTTTGAATGGAAAATAATGAGTTTCCTTCCATTTGCCTCCAAACCCCTGAATGAATGATGCTCATCAGGTCCTGTGGGCTGTTTTCATGGCCTCCCAACTGGTTGCATTTTTTCAGTCCATGCCCCACCCAGGTGCCAAATGAGTTTTTCCAATGCCCAAGTGTGACCCCCAAGCCGGGTAAGCTTCGGGAGTTCACTGTTGCCTCAAGCCCTCATCGAACTTCCCAGATATATTTTATGTTACTATTCCCCATGCTGTCTACAGGTTGTTCCCAGGACAGCAGGATGAGTCATTCCAAGCACCTCCTTCCACTGAACAAGGAAGAGGCTCCAGAGTCTGAAGGAATGGACCCACCCCTGCTAGTCTGAGCAAGAAGAAGGCTTGTCTGTGTGGACACTGACTCCTGGCCGGGCAAGGGGAGGAGGACTAAGGAGGGACTGACAGACAGGGATCCAGACATCCAATCCCCGATTCGGTCCATTCATTTGACAAAAGCATGTTTAGACTAAGGAAGTCCTCAGCAAGAAGGGTGCTACTGCTGTTTCCAATGAGTAATATAGTACTTGACACACAGTAGGTGCTTAATATAGTCTTCTTTACAATTTCAAAATTGAGGCTTTCAAGCAGAAAGACAGATGTGAGGAATGAATAAGTGGCTAAGAACACAGGGTCAGAGGACACAATTTGAATTGCTGAGGTGCTATGACCCAGATGGCCCCCAACTGAGAACGGAGGAGGGGCGGGAGGGGTTGAGGAGAGGAAGCAGCCTCCCCAGAGACACCAGCCAGACCTGGGAGGGATCCCATCAGCAGAAAGGACTGAAGAGAGAAGTCCTTGAGGGGAAGAATGCTATGTCCAGGTGCAAATGGCGAGATGAGGAACCAAGATAAACGTGGGACTTTCGTGGTATCACTGAAGTCCACTGAGGCATGATGGGATAACTGAGATTCAACAGTGGCAAAGCACCCGTTATCCAAAAGGAGCGGATGAGTTCAAGGGCAGTGGAACACAACTGGAGCTCAGCAAAACCCAACTGAAGCAACCCTGGGCTTTCCCCTCACACCCAATAAACAGGCAAAAGATCCAAACAGCTGATGTTGGAAAGGTGGTGAAAAGACAGGCACATTAATGCATTGTTGGGGAAGCTGGAAAGTAACGTCATCATTATGGAAAGCAATTTAAAATTATTCTAATAAAGTGACTATATGAAAAACGATGAACAGGAAGCTTCGGAGAGACCTGGAAGGACTTGTATGAACTGATGCTGAGTGAAAGGAGCAGAACCAGAAGAACTGTGCACACAGCAACAACCACAGTGTGCAAGGAATTTTTCTGGTAGACTTTGTACTTCATAGCAATGCATGGACACACAGCTACAACAATGAAAATGGCAAGATTGAGCAATGAGAGAGGAAGCAGGCCTGTGTAATTATAACCATAGATCACGAGGCCCTCTAAGAAGAGCAGTGAGAATGCGCCTTCTCGCTCTCTATGGGAGGTAGGGGGCCAGGGGTGAGTGACGCTGCACATCCTGTCACTCCGATGGTTCGTTCTGATGAATGGCTTTTTCCCTTTGCTTTCTTACTTTTTTATTCTGTTTCCATGAATGCATTTCTTGAGAAGTTGCTGAGTTTTTGTCAAATGTGTCTGACTCTCCAGGACCCCATTTGGGGTTTTCTGGGTTTGCCATTTGCTTCTCCAGGTCCTTTTACGGATGAGGAAACTGAGGCAAAGAGAGTTAAGTAACTTGGCCTGAGTCTTGCCTGAGGTCGGATTTGAATTCAGGTCTTCCTGACTTCAGGCATGGTACTTTACGCACTCTTCCTACGGCACTACCTGGCTGCTCTTCTTGAGAAGAGAGAAGAACTATTTGGAAATGCAGGTAGTGTCTGTAGGCAGATGAAATTCAAGGATCAAAACCATTTCTAGGTGCTAGGATCAGTGCAGAGCAGGGGGAGGAGGTGGAGACAAAATCAGCTATGTACAGAATGAACAGGGACTACCTAAGAGGGAAATGGAGAAGATTTCCTGTAGATGGTAAGACTTTAAGGAGCCAGGAAGGTTACAGTCCCGGGAGAAGAGGAAGGACAGTGTTTTCAGACATAAGAAGCAGACAGAAAGAACACCCAGAGCCTGAGAGATGGAGGGTCTTCTTCATGGAACAGCCAGGAGACTGGTGTCCCTAGATCAAAGAGGATTTGTTCCGGGCCAAGGTGGAAGGAGACTGCAGTGGTAGCAGGCCAAACTGAGCATTTTGTATTTCATCCTGAAGGTAACTGGGAATGACTGGAGTTTATTAAGCAAGGGGCTGACATGGTCAGACCTGCACTTTAGGAAAATCACTTTAGTGACTGAATGGAGGATGATGAAGCAGGGCAGATCTCCCCCTCCACCCCTACCCCCAGCAGCTATCACAATAGTCCAGGTGTGAAGTCTGCACCAGCATGGGAGCAGGACTATAGGACAGAAGGGGGCAGGCGTACTGGGAACAGACTACAAAGCTCAGCAACAGCTTGGATGTGGGAGAGTAAGCAGGCCAGGATGACCCCTAAGGGATCAGGGGATGGTGCTGCCCTCTACATTAGAAAGGAAGATAGAAGCAGGGGAAAATTTAGGGGAAAAAAATTAAAAACTTATGGTTTAGATACCCTGAATTTAAGATGTCTACTGCACATCCATTTTAAGATGTCTGAAAGGCAGATAAAGATTAGAAGTCAGCAGACAGATTGGGGAAGGAAAGGCAGATGTGAGATTCACCTACATAGAGATGGTAAATCGATCTTTGGGGGCTGATGAGAAGTGAAGCAGAGGAGAAGGAAATGGACAGGTCAAAGGTTGCAGAGAGGTCAAGAAGGATGAGGACTGAGAAAAGGCCACTGGATTTGGCAGCTAGGAGACCATTAGTAGCTTTGGACACAGTAGTTTCGGTAGAATAAGATCAGAAGCCAGATCCTAAGGAGTGGACAAGAAGAGACATCTTAAGAAGAGACAAGAGGAGAGTGGAGGCACTGGTTATAGGTGACATTTTCCAGGAATTCAAACTACAAAAGGCAGAAGAGATACGGGACAATAGCAGGAAAGAAGGAAACAGAGGAGCGGGCACATGTCTGTAGGATAGCAGAGAAGGAGCCAGTAGAGAGGAAGAGACTGAAAATAAGTGAAGAATGGGGATCACCAAGAGGGCAATCTGCTGAAGGGCATGGTGGAATGGGATCACATGTACAGGGAGAAGTCTTAGCTCTTTGTGTGACACAGGAGTTAACGAAGACCGAGCAGCAGAACGCAGCTGAGTCAAGTGACAGAAAAGGAGGAAGAAGGGAGGGGAAGGAGCTCAGAGCTAATGGCCTCAATGTTTTCCATAAAATGTAAGACAAGGTTCCCCTCTCAGAGAGTGTGGGGAGGGAGATGCTGAGGTTCGGAAGAGCTGCTGGAGAGAGTGGGAGGCAGAGCAGCAGAGGGGGCCACCTCCTGACAGACAGACACACACTTGGGAGGATTTATTGTGTTTGACTGTGAGTCTTTGTTATAAGGCCCTGCTTCATTTTGTTCTCATTGGCAGCCTGGGGAATGGTTGGAAGGAAGAAGAGAAAGGAGGCTCACTGACAACACAGGAGAAAAGCCACAAGGAAACAGGTAAATAGGACACCTGTGGGAGTCATTACATACCTACATTATTAATTCCTAACAAAATCAATATCTATCATACACCTAGAATAGCACTTGTGTCCTCGGCCCCGGCAGGTGATGAGTGGGTGATGACTGACTGACTGACTGACTGACTGACTGACTCTGGAATCTCTCGTTTCCCTCCAGCTTCAGGCTCAACTTCAGTGCCATCTTCTGCAAGAGGCCTGTATGGGTCCAGCCCAGTGCCCTGCATACAGTAGGCACTTAATACTTGCTGACACAGAGATTACGAGGCAGGCCTGGCTGCACTGCAGAGAGATGCCTGGTTTCATGTATTATTCTCTCTCACTTCTACTTTGTTTATGGAAATGATTTTTTTATTTGCTGTCAAATACTCATTTTATTCAGTAATTAAGTTCAGAAAAATAATTTGTTCAAAAATTTTTAAAAGGGTAAATGAAAGTGATGAAATCAAAAAATATTCAAGCACGTAAGTTTTATTTAATTTTCTTTTATTCTGAACTTCAAAACTCAACTAAAATGAACACTTCCATCAAAGCTATAGATACGCTAGTGTGTAGGGCTGTGTACCAACTGTGATTAGACACAGGGCTGGAGGCTAGTGAATCGATGGCGATAATAGCAAGAGAGCCCACTTTTCCACTGGTGTTTGGGGGTGGGAAGGTAACAGAGACAGTCAAAGGAGCCCTGTGAAACAGAAAGCTCAGCGTCCCCCTGAGCAGAAAGTATTACCTTTGGGGATTTTGAATTTGTTGTCTTTCTTATACCACAGGCAGCCTTGGGCGGTGCTCACGATCTTGGCAGGATACTCCGTCTCAGGGCAATCAAAGGGCTTCAGAGCAAAGTCCGTGGCTAACGGAAAAAACAAAAGGGGGAAACCAGCCATGATTCCTTTCAGTGGGATCCACCTGGAATGGACAGGAACACCTTTACAGCCCAGAGCTGGGGACCCACACTGGCCTCCCAGAGCTGTTGTGCAGGTGCTCCGATGGGATCCTAAATCCTCATCTATAAAACCACTCACATTGCCTTCTTCATTGAGGTGGTAGTGAAGGAAACACTTGGAGAAACAGGGTCAAAGTGACACAGGCCTCCAGCGTACAGCACAACAATGCTTGTTCCTGCGCACTGGTCGTCCCACAATGGGACACAAGCAGGGGCCAAAGAAACGGTGACTTGGGCTTGGGGTGGGCATGGGGGAACAACAACCAACAGGTCACATTCAGTTTTAGCTCAAGCTGCAGCAAAGGCAGCGTGCAGGTGTGCACAGTGCCAATGACTCCATCTCACTCACCTATATATTTGTTTTCAGCAGGAAGATGCAAATCTGGATTTAATTCAAAGTCACCGTTCCACAGGTCAGCCCACTTTTTCTCAATATCTGCACAGGAGAAAGTCAGACAGAGGAAATGAGCAGCTTCAGGACACCAAATAACTGAGTCACCTTTCTCACCTTGGACACAGGCCTCCTTTCCATCACCCAACTCTCACCAATCCTTAATGCCACTTCAGTAGCCACTTCCGGCCAGAAGCCGACAAGAGCGCAGCCTCCCTCAGCAATGCCCAAAGAATGTTCTCCTATCTGTGACTACACAGGAATACACCCAAAGGAGAGAGAAGGCCGTGGCTTGGGGCGCTCACCCCGAGGGGACAGGCTCAACAGCACAATGTGAGTGGCTACCTCCTATAGGGGTGGGAACCACTCTTGCAGTGCGATCAAAGCTTAAGACCCTGTGGGTTAGAGACAGTCTGGGCCCAGATAAGGGAAGGGAAAACCTCACTGGGTGAAGAGTGAAGAGTCTGCCAGAATGCTAACAGTCCACCTAGTTCTAATGCTTCAGATCTAAAGCAGGACAACATGATGAACCTGCCTGGCTACGTCACACAGCAGGGTGCGTTACCTTCTATGCTGTAGTGAGTCCCAAACCACTTCTCCCGGAGGTCACACTTTCCCTCGTTAGCAGCAGACAGCAGGACAAGGTTGGCTCTTTGCGGGATCAGCTGATTAAGGGCGTCGGTAATGATCTACGGCAACAACAAACAGCAACAAAAACAAATGCCGCCTCACTCTCACCCAGCACACTCCTACTGGAGCAAGCTGGTGGGGTCCCAGAGGTGCGTCAGGCCGAGTCACTTTCACAAACCTCTGCTTTCCTCACCAGCACCGTGAATTAACATGATGCTTGCTGACTGATCCCAAATGATGGTGTGGGTGAGGAAGCACAGCCTAACGGGCGGTGTCCTGGGTTAAAATCCCACCTCTGAGCCAGCACCTCTTGGTGCCCCAGGCTCTCCGAGCAGGGACAGACTGGGACGAGACAGGACATTCTGGAGGCGCACTGCCTACGCTGCTGATTTACAAACGATGACATAACCCAGCTGGACCCAACGTGCCGAAAGGCCATTTATAGGCCGATAATGGGTATTAAGAGTTCATTTCCCATAGAAGTGATGCTGTAAGTAGCAATCAAGGTTCCCCAGCTAGCTCACAAAAATGACAACCCATGAGGCAGCAATAGTTAAATAAACACTTTCTACCCTGGGGTGACCTAGTATAATGCCCACTGCTTAGATGGATCTTGTTCACTTAGAACTATGAATACTCTAAGGTATATTGTGTA
Source organism: Potorous gilbertii (assembly GCA_028658325.1). Classification (NCBI taxonomy): domain Eukaryota; kingdom Metazoa; phylum Chordata; class Mammalia; order Diprotodontia; family Potoroidae; genus Potorous; species Potorous gilbertii. The sequence goes on from CM053770.1 coordinate 672,007,693, forward strand.
GGTGAGCCCCAAGAAGGCCAGGTCCAGGAACCTGTGACTGCGCCCTCAGCCACAGGTATGTGGGGGAGCAGGACCGTCACCAGTCCCCTCTTCTGGCAGCTCCTGACATCTCCAATGAGAAGACTATGGACTGAGTGGCCCTGCCTCCACAGGTGGCTAGCAGCTAATGTCCAGAACTCTGAATTTGGGGATCTGCAGGAGTATTTTTTACTGTTAAAACTGATTTCCCCAAAGCCCAGTTTCATTCAATTCTAACTGAAGGGAATCATGGAAGTTTGGAAAGGTGAAATAAAACTATAACCACAGAATCCAAACTGACGCTGGCAGACACAGCTTCAAAGCCAAGTAACATCTGGGATTTCATCTGCCTTTCTAAACAGATGGGGAAACTGGGCGAAGACTCCTCCAATGTGCCAAGGCACTGCATGCCTATTCTAGGCCTCCCCTGCTCTCATAGGTCTAGCCAGGCCCCTGTGCCATGTCCTCACAAGCTCCTGGGGCATCCTGGTGGCAGCCTTTTCACCATCCCTCACCAGGGTTCGGGCCTGGGGGAGCCAGAGGCCTCTGGATCTTAATGACTTGGAAAGGAGAACCCAGGGCCCCTCAAAGCTCAATGAATCACTGGGAAAGGACTCCACTGGTGGGGAAGCAGTACAGACTTCTTGTAAAACAAAACCACACATCTGTTGATAAAATGTTTCAAAAGTCTTATGGACAACAAAGGCCCTTCTGATGATGTCAAATTTTCCTATTCCACCAATTCCTCAGGGAACTATGGTTTTCAGCCATCCCCTCTACAGTCCTTTGCCCTACCTCTTTTTTCTTCCCTCTCCCTTTCTCTCCACTCCCTCCCACCACCTCCCTCTCTCAGCCCCACCCCACCAAGTAGAAAACATACCTCTGGCTTATACTCGAACAGAAGCTGGTCCCCAGTAAGGAAGTCCTGCAGAGGATACAGCTGCATGTTCTCACACATGTTTTCCACATATTCAACCGGATCTGTCTGTGGACAAGCAGACTCCTTTACTGCCAGAATATCCCCACTGGCATCTCTAGTCACCTGCCTATTGTCTCCTCACATCCTGAAGATGTGACCAATAAACTGACCCTCGACCCTCCTAAGTCAGCCTCTGCCCATTCCAGAATACCGGAGCAGCTGTTAAGAGTCATACTGAACCTTTTCAAAATGTATTATGGGTATTTGAGCTTGGATGCAGAAACGTCCTGCCCTCTGGGCCTCCCAGAAGCTTCAGCCTCTGCCCGCATCATGGCTGCACAGCACCAGAGGCTACAAGGCAGCAATGAGTCCAGCATTAGACTTTAACCAGCTGGGTGACCCTGCTTCAGCTCCCAAGAACACCTCCTTCCCAGGGCGGTCAGGAGGATGCAATGAGAAGCACAGTGCCACCTCAGAGCACTGCAGAACTGCCAGCCACAGATAAGGAGTCCCCCCTTCTGACCTGCACTTAGTGCCTTTTGTTTGCTAGCACTACCTAAAGAAATGTGGCCGGGTTTCCATGTGATATGCAGATGGTGACACTTTATGACACTCCTATTACCTGAGGCAAAAACCTGAGTTCCCTCAACTGTTCATCTGTCTTATGATTTCCAAACTTCTAAACGTCTTTATTCTACTTTAGACTCCACACTGAGCATATTCACCTCTGCCTTAAGACACGTCGCCTTCCTTGGGTGTTCTTAGCACAAGATCCTCCCCTCTCCAGACTAAGGCTAGACTGCTCGCCATTCATCTACACCCCCATTTTAAATCCCACTAAACCCCACCCCCTACAGGAAGCCCTTCCTGGTTAGGATAAACTGAAGTAATTAATAGTGGGAAGGCATTTATTCTGTCTATATCTTATTTGTCCACCGTGATGTGCACGTTTGCACAGACTCTCTGGCCTTTCGTTGTATCCCCAGTGGTTAGCACAGGCCTGTCTGAGACACAGTTGGCATTTAATAAATGTTTACTGATTGATCCCAGACGAACTTGTTCTGCTGGTTCTATTCACTTCACTCTGCATGGGTTCACTTAGGACTTTCATGTCTTTTTTAAATCATCCATGTCCTCGTTTCTTCAAACACATCCATCTAACACAAATTATCCAGTCATTCCTTAACTGCAGGACATCCTCTTGGTTCCCAATGTTGCTAAGAGTTGCTTTAATAATTTTGTACATCTCAGATTTTTCCTCTTCCCTCGGCATATTTAAGGTAAGTACCTAGCCTAAGTGTGTCGGTGCCTAAAGGCACACCCTGTTTAGTCACTTCATTTGCATGATTCCTAAATGTTTTCCTAAACAGTTGCATTCATTCATATGTCTACCAACAGCCTTAAACTTGAACTCACCCACCTGCTCTGCCTCTGTCACATACACGCATACACTCATGCACGCACACGAGCACGAGCACACACGCACGCACGCACGCGCACACACACACAGCGCCCTGGTGAAACGACGTCTCCTCTCCTGGCCTATTGCCAACCCTTTCTACTTGGTCTGCCTCCTCCAGGCTTCCCCCACCCCATTAAGCACAGTTCTGACTTCATCACTCCCTCTATCAATAAGCTGCAGAAACGCCTTATTAAAGTTGACACTGAATATAAAATCCTGCTTCCCTCCCAGCCCCACCTGCTCTGACCTTTCCAGTCTTCTAGAACATGCTGTGGATTCAGCTACTCTGGCCTCCTTGCTGTTCCTCAAACACAAAAACCCATCTCCACATCTCAAGCATCTTCTCTGGCTTTTGCCCATACCTGGAACTCTCTTTCCCTCCTCACCAAACCCCAGCTATAATCCCACCTGCCACAGGAGACCTTTTCTATACAGTGCATATTGAACACATAGGGAGTTACAAGCAATCTTATAAGAAACTGAGCTCCTTTAGGTTAGGGATTATGTTTTAGCCTTTCTTTGTATCCCACCACCAAGCACAGGGCTCAGTGCACAGTCAAGTGCTTAACAGATGTTTGTTGAATGACCAACAACCTCCATTTCCTTAGACCCCTGCATCTGCCTTCCCTTCAGCTTATAAGAAGATGGTGGAAAACTTCCTCTGCCTTTGAGTGCCCTGCCTCTTTGGCCTAAGGTTCCTCTCCCCTTTCCTGGATCGCTATCACCAGCAGCATTTTTACTCCTACTTACTGAATGCCTCTGGAAGAAGCTGAGAACACAGCCAGCCAGCCCACTACATGGTCCTGTTCTATAATCCCCACTGGGTCCCTTCCTCACACACAGGCCAACTCTGCCATTCTTCCCTAACTCCCTATGTCACTGCCTACACAACATCTGTCCCAAACCTGTCTCCTAACTCCCCACAACTTAGAAGATCTTGCCTTACCATTCCTCCATCATGTATCCTCTTGCCCTCTCTTCTCCCTATCAGACATCATCCACCTGACCACCTCTCCATTGCTCTAAGGTGTGATGAAGAGGAGGCCCTTGCCTTTGCCAAGGCCAAGGCTAAGCCCATACCTACTGATGCCTTGGGTCCCTCTTCCTTCCGTCTCTCTGGGAGCTTGCCCCATTGGTCACCCCTACCCCCTTCTCTATTCTTATCCATTGGTTCTTTCTCTCATTTCCTTGTTGGATTATCATCAGTGCCCTGGCCCATAAGTATTGGTACACTTGAGGGCTCTGACCTAGGCTCTTTCTTCTTCCTCAATGAACTCATCATCTCTCATGGATTCAACTCTGACTCATATCATGACAATTTCTAGATCTATTTCCAAACCTAATTTCTCTCCCAAGTTCCTGTTCCATATCACCTGACTGCCTACTACATCTCTAAAGGACATCCAAAATACAACAAGAGCTTTCCCTACAAACCATTCCCTCTTCCTGACTTCCCCACTTTCTACCACTCAAGTTCAACAGACTCTGTTCACTGTCACTCAGCCTTCACAGACCAAGTAAATGATTAAGTTCTCCCAACTACCCCCTTTCCCAGTATCTCTCACACCTAACCCCTACCCTTCTCCTCACTCTCAGGACCAACGCCCCAGTTCAAGTCTCTTGCCTAAACCATGAAAAAGCTCCCATGCTGGGTGGCCTTCAAACTCTCCTCTCAACATTCTCTCTTCCACACAGCTGCCAAACTGACATTCCTCTCACCATCCCATTTCCCTGGCTCAAGAAGCTATCTTCCCTGTTTTCTCTAGACTAAAATAAAACCCTCAAGCCCTTCACAACACAGCTCTGGTCACCCCTGGAAGAACTCAATGTACAGTATCCTCCTTCACATGTGCTTAATTCCAGCCAAACTAGTCTCTTCAGTTTTATATCTCACACCTCCACTGTGGAGGGGACTGTGTCCTCTCCTCTCGTCTACCTCTTGGGATTCTTTGCTTCCCTAAAACAATGGTTTCAGGGAAACCCCTCCTAAGGGAAGACTGCATGAACCGCTGACTGCAAGGCCAGGACCCCCCAACCTCCCTTGTATATCTTTTATATTTACTCTTTTGCATACTTACTGTTTTATATCCCCCCAATAGAATAACGCTTCGCCATTGTCTTTGCACCCCCAATGACCTGGCTAACAACCATTCATCAAGTGCCTTCTGTGTGTCAGAAAGTTTGCTAGTCCATGGGGATAAATAGAAAGGCAAAGACAAAGTCCCTGCCCTCAAGGAGCTCATGATCTATGACATAGATAGGATGAACTGGAGAAAATTAACAGAGGGAAGGCAGAGTTTAAGGAAGGTTGCCTATAGAGAAGGTGGGATTTTAGCCGCAAGAAGTCAGGGAAGCCGTGAAGCAGGGAGGAAGAAGAGCATTCCAGGCACTGAGAACAGCCAGAAAAAAGTGCTCAGAACCACAAGATGGGAATGTGAGGAATAACCTGGAGGCTGGATCAAAAAGGAATAAGTTGTAAGAAAACTGGAGAGGTAGGAGCAGGGTGCCACATTATATATTGTTTTATCTTGGAGTTAATAGGGAGCCACTGGAGTTTATTGAACAGGGAGGGTATGACATAGTCAGACCTGCACTTGAGAAAGATCATAGTTGTCAGCTGAGTTATGGCAGTGAGACCAACAAGAAGGCTGTTGCTCATTCTAGGAATGAAGTGATGAAATGATGTATTAGGCTGGTAGCAGCATCAGAGAAGGGAAGGGAGAGATATACAAGAGATTTTACAAAGATAGAATCATCAGAACTTGGAAAGAGATTGGCCACGGGAAGGGTGAGCCTGAGGCGTGAATGGTGATGTCTGGGTTGTGAGTCTGGGTGGTACCCTCAACAGCAGTAGGAAAATTCAGAAATGGGGAAGACTTGGGAGGGAAGGATCACGAGTTCAGTTTCAGACCCCAGTGTCTATGAGATATCAAGTATGAGATGCCTGACAGCTGGAGGTGAGACTGGAGGTCAGGAGAGATAGACCTGGAGAAGTAGATGAGGGAATTGCCAGCATAGAGCGGACAAATGACTCCACAGGAGCTGATGGGCTGCAAATCCAAGCACAACACTTTTCGGTTTATCTTTTCTTAAGTTTTGTTTTTCTTGATGGGGAGGGGTCTGTGTTTTTCTTTCACAACATGAGTCATATGCTTTGCATGACTGCACATGTATAACCTATATCAAACTGCTTGCCATCAACCAGAAGAATACTGTAAGCAGTAACAGCCACACTGTGCAATGACTGACTTTGACAGGCTTAGCTCTGCGCAGCAATGCAAGGACCCAAAACAATCCCCAAACACTCACCATGGACAAAGCGTCCATACCTAGAGAAAGAACTAAGGAGTGTGTGTTACTGTTAGAGCCAGGATTACAACTGATCTCCTGAGGGGTCATTCCACTCCACTGGGAAGAGGATCTCCACAAACTTGACTCACCTCTATCTGGAGGACATTCCAAATCATGCTGTTCTTAATCCCTTGGGAAAATTGTCCTATAAAATAGGATTAGTGCCTTATCTCCAGAGTCCACTGGTGCCCATTTATGTCGGTAATGATCCTAATTCATCTTTCTGTATCACTTCACTCTACAATGCACTTAGTTCACCCTCAGCACTGGTAAAGACCTAATTATTATTACACGTAGCCCATTTTAAAATAAATGTCAAAAATGAAGAGCAGAGAAGGAAAGACCTCTGCCCAAGCTGACATAACCCAGGTAGAGAATCCAACCCTCAATCAGTCAGGAAACATTTATTAAATATCTGCCATGTGATCAACACTGAAAATACAAATGAAAAAGAGGGAAGCCCCTGCATTCTGGGAACTCCTACTCTTCTCCCTACTCATTAATGAGGCGGCTGCCAAAGCCCCAAGACCTACACCTACAAAGGCTGTGGAAAAGAGTGTTGTCCCAGGACTGGCTGGTATTCCAAGTGAGACCAAAGGAAGAGCTGAAAGAGAGCTGACTGGAGACCCTGTAACCCCTAGGGATGGCAGCCAAAGCATCACAAGAATCACCCTGGCACCAGTGCACTGGGTAGGGGGAGAACGAAGGAGGAAAGATCGAGCTGGACACTGGGACAATAATCTAGGTGAGAAGTGGGTGAGGTGTGAGAAGGGGTCAGATCCAAGAGATGGTGTGGAAGTAAGAACAGAGGATCCTGACACCGCCTGGGTGTGGGTACAAGAGAGCAGGGGGGTAAGGAGAAGGCCACAGTCACAAATCTGAAAAACTGGACGCTGCCTTCCAAAGAATCTGGGGGTTCTTAAGAGGGTTGAGTTTTAGAAGCAGAGCTTGATATTCCTCTGGAGCATCAATAGGCAGATGGTGAGGAGGCCCTGACACTCAGTCCTATGCAGAACAGGGAGCCATCAGTGAAAAAAAGATGAATTAAAGCCATGGGAGTGGATGAGGTCACAAATGAGAGTAGAAAACACAGACAAAGAGCACTAACCAACTAAAGTTCACCTCTGGTGAGTGCCAGCACCATCATTGTTTTACAGATGGAGAAAGAGAGGTGTTAGGTCACTTGTCCAATGTCACAGCACACCAAACCATCTCTATTACTTAATTTAATCACATAAGGATCATTTTTTGGATGTCAGTGAGGTTTAGGAGGACCTGGGAATGACACTTCGTAACACTCTTTTCTATGAGGAGAGCAGCCAAAACTGAAAACAGTTTGACTCACACTACCTGTTCTTGGTAATGAAATTCATTATCCTCAATTTTCTGAATCTCTTCAAAAATTCTGAAAAAGAAAATTATAGTTAGAGGGCATCACATTATCACATTTTCAGAGTATTACTGAAATTCTCAGTGGAATACCAGAAGGGGGAGCAAACAAGAGCTTAATAAGTGCCTACTATGTGCCAGGCACTATGCTAAGCACCTTCCAAACATCATCCCCTTTGACAGAACAGTCCTGGGAGGGAGTCCCATCATCCTCATTTAACTGTTAAGGAAACTATCATCATCATCCTCATTTAACTGTTAAGGAAAATCAGGCCCAGGGTGACCTAGCTAGTAATGTCTGTGGATAGAGTTACACTCAAGTCTTCGGGTCAGCAGGTCCAGTGCTCCAGGCACTGTAGCACTAGCTAGGTGCCTCTTGTCTCAATGCCCTCTTCCACACACTCACCTCTACCACTAGTGGCATAACCTACCCACCTCACCTTTACCCCAATTACTCAGAGGCTCCCATTTCGCATTCCCAGTCCTGGTCACACCGGACTGTTAGGCAAAACCCTTCACAGGTTCTCCCTTGGCCACCAAGTCTAAAACCAACCTGTCAAAACTGCCATCCTCTCCATCCTCCCCCTCAGCCTTCTGAGCATCTGGCCAAGCACTACCACCTCCTAAAATCTCCAGGTCTCTTCCTGGACTCACTATTCTTCAGAATCAATTGCGATTCCTATTTCTCCCAAACTACCCACATTCAACCAGCTGCCAAGCTTTGTCTAATCGCAGTACTGCTCCTAACCACCAATCTTTACCCCCCAATTCAGACCCCCGTTACCCCTGGCCTGGTCTCCTTGAACTAGCCTCCCTACCATCCTTGTAAACATGTTCAGTGGGAATGCCAATGTTTATTCATTTCTGCCTCCTCTGCACTACAGACAAACACAACATGTGATCATGTCACTCAAAGTCTGCAGGGGCTCTTCAACAATCATTGGATAAAATGCAGACTCACTAGCCTGGAATGCCACCTGCTCTCCCCATATATCTGCCCACCAAAGCAGGCTCACCTGTCCTTCCCCATCTCCACTGATGCCTTTAAGCATCATTCCACCATGTCTACCTACAACAATCTCTTCCTTAAATTTCTATTAAAATCTTTTTTTCCCTTCCTTCAAGGTCCAGCTCAGGAATCATCCCATTACCAAGTTTTTCTCAATCCCTGTTCCCTCAGGTATGATGACTGGTCCTTTGTCAAACCTCTCACAATGTTCTGGCTGAACCTCTCCTATACACACATTATGCAACAGACTAAACTTGAGGATGTTTCAATCCTGCTCTACCTCTGATGCATCAAGCACTGCCTGAGGCACTTCACCAAAGTTCACAAACTGTACAGAATTCTGGGTCATGAAGCAGCTGTAGTGTAGTCAGCAGTGTGCTAGATGGAAGTTAGAGAGACCCGAGCCCTAATCTTGCCTCTGGCACCCACTAGTCCTGTGACTCTCTTAGTCTCAGTTTCCTCTCATCTACAAAAGGAGGATGATAACATCACCTGCCTTCAAGATACTGTGAGGATCAACATAAGACTGTCAAACTCAAAGCACTACTGAATAAATGCTAGCTTTTAACACCCCCTGCCAGACACATTTCCTCACCTTTCCATCAGACCTCTCACCTCACCTTATTTCCCAGCTCATTTCCTGCTGCCTAGAGACATGGCCAGAGTTCTGCCATCTTTCAAAAACCATGACCTGACCCTCCCACCCCTTCTGGCTCTTTTCTGATCTCTTCTGCTTTTCACAAAGAGCTACAAAAAGCTACCAACACTCACTGCCTCTACTTTTTCACTTCCCACTCCTCCTTCAGTCCCTTGTAATGTGACTTCTCACCACTCAAAATGAAAACTGCTCTGTCCTAGGTCACCAGTGATTCCTTTACTGCTAAGTCAATGCTCTTTTCTCATCCTCACCTATCTTAAGAATATAAATATGGATGGTATAGTGACTAGAGTGCTGGCCTCTGGAGTCACAAAGACTTGAGTTTGAGGCTATCCCAGACCCTCAAGAATTCTGTGACCCTGAACAGGTCACTTACCTGCTCTCAGCTGCCATTTCATCATTTGAAAAATATGGTTAATCAAAGCATTGACCTCATGAGGCTTCTGTGAGTATCAAATGAGAATGTAAAGTACTTTGGGAGTCAAAGAAGCATGTAAGATGACAACCTACCTAAATGTTAGGTATTTCTATGATGACAATTAGAACTATGGCTGTCTCCAGAGGAGAGGACACTGTTGACCACCTTCTTCCCTCCTCCCTGGGTTTTCATGACCCTGCTCTTTATGCCTCTTCTTTCTGCCAGATCTATAACTTTGGATGTCCCCTTTACAGGTTCCTCAGCACCCATATCCTAGGCCCGCTAGGAATGGGGGCCCTTGAAGCTCCATCCCATACTCTGGCCTCTCTCTTTGAGCTCAACAGCTCCCCTAGAGGGACTGGAAGGCATGGACATGCCCTTTCAAGACCATGAACAAGTGGTGTCCCTGAATAAGAAAAAGTAGCTCCAGAAGGAGTTGGCCTCAGGCCCACTGCTCAGCATCTCTACTACCCTGAACACACCTCCACGAGGGTATACACCCAGCCCTCATTCCTGTAGCCCTCAGAGAAGTAAACCTTACCTTTTGTCAGGTCCTAGTTGCTGCAGCATTTTTAAGTACTGGAATACAGTATGAGCAACCTGAAAACAAAACACTTGATGAGTCTTTCTAATATGATATTTATACAACAGAAAACATATTCTGACAATGAAAACCTTTTTACCTCATTGAAATGTTCATAGCCTTCTTCAGTCAACGTAATAGAAATACTGAACACTGAATAGGTAGAATTTTGCTCAAATCCAGTCTCACCATTTCCACCAAACAATGCGAGAGCCCAGCACCTACAGACAAAAGAAATGATTCTATTTCTACACCAGAAACCTGTGACATTTCATATTAGCTAACTGAAAGTCTTCCAGGCCTAATTAGAAAATCTCAGCCATTAATAAAACACTGAGAGCTAGTATAGACAGAAGGCTAGCCTGGGGTCCAGAAGAGCTGGTGTATGATGTCATTGTGACTCAGGACAAGTCACTCTACCCTTCTCCATGCTTCAAATACTTCCAAAAAAGTTTAAATTTCAGAATTCAGAAAGGATAAATGTCATCTGCTTTGCTAGAGTGACCTTCATCAATGAACTGACAGGTCAGGACTAAATAAATAAATTCATAATAAAATAAAGGGAAACCAATGTATGAATTTGAAAACAAAACAAAAAAACCAGAAGAAACAACTGAACTGGACACCCAAAGATGCTCACTTTTTAAGATTTACTCTGCTCTCTCTTCTTCAGAGATGAGGAAAATGGGAAAAGATTATTCCTGCTGGCATTAACATTCCCCTTGTGAGACAGCAGCTTGCCCTTCTGCCCTCTAATTGCCTCAGAGTAGAATCTAAGATATGCAGTGTTGGTTTTTAAGAACTTCACAGTGTTTTACAAAGAGTCAAAATGAACTTGTGATTCTGTCACTGTCTGGGTTTATACGTACATTATATATATAACATATATAGATACATAATGTGATTGTAGGCACCTCAGCAGCTTAATACCACTTTAAAGGTCTGTCCAAGAAACGAGAGATTAACAGAAATTATTAAATCTTTAGAAATGTATGGCTTCTTCTCAGTTTTCTTTCAGTAATATTAATCAAGTCCACCAAGTAATAGCTTATTAGAGCTGCAGTGTGTCATTTTGAAGGACAATCCCAGTCCGCTTACCCTGGGAAAGTGTGTACTTTACACTGGGCGTCATTCCAACTGTTCAGTTCTGATTCCAGAGAAACAAAAGGTCCACACATCTGTGTCTACATGTAGCCAGAATGCACTTAGATAGGGTTTGTTCCACAAAGACAGTCCACAGGTTAAAATGAATGAAGTTTTCATTTCACTGATGTTACAATGCGCTTGCCTAATCAGGCAGGTGGCTGCAATTGAGAGTCAAAGGACCTGGACGGTCTGACCTTCGCTATATATGAAAACCTCTGGCATAAGTTAAAGCAAGGAATAAATGGCACAAGTGGGCAGTCTGCCAAGGTGCCTACACAGACCCCTTTGAGCCTCAAACAATCACATCTGTTCTTCACATCTGGGATACCCCAAAGCGCTGAATCTAGAGTCACGGGACCTAAGACAGAAGGCAAGCTCCAACACTGCCCTGTGCCCTTGAGGAAATCACTCAGCCCCTCTCGGTTCTCTGGACAAATGGGTTAGAAGAGATGATCTTTCAGGCCTTTTAATCTTAAGTTCTATGAGTCCATAAGCCCAGATAATTCTTTATTCGTTGAATGATCAATGTCTTTACCAGCGAGGCCCTTCATTCTTAGCTGGCACTATCCTTTCCTGACTAGTCCTGGAATCTATCATTTTCCATTTCAATGTTAATACTGAATTAATATTAAATGAGATCATACTTGCAAAGCCCTTAGCATGTGTCTGCCACAGAGTGAGTGCTTTATAAAGGCTTGTTCCCTTCCCTTCCTCCTCAGCCCCACCCACTTCAGATACCCCTCCACAGGACATGTGAGTTAACAGAATACTTACTTCTTTCTAAGAAAGGACAGGATGCTACCTTTGCCTTCATGTCCCACTAGCCAGGAGATGTAATGAAGTGGCTTCACCCTAAAAGAGATAAATAGCCACCAAAACGTATTATGGAGATGAACATTCTAAATAAATTCAGAAAGCAAAGACTTACCATACATGTACTTCAAAAAACTGACTCCAACATTACAAGTTTGGGAATATAATTGAAAATACACTTTTGTCAGTGAAATATTTATTTAGACAAGTACTATAGCCTTGTAGTACCAATAAACAGAAAAGGACTCAACTTCTATCTGAAATCACCAGAAGAACATAAAAATTCACATTCCAACCACTTTCATGATCAGTTTCTTTACCCACAAGGCACTTCATTCTTAGCTAGTGCTGTCCTTTCCTGCCTAGTCCTGGAATCTATCATTTTCCATTTCAATGTTAACATTGAATTCATATTAAATGAGATCATATTTGCAAAGCACTTAGCATGTGCCTGGTGCAGAGTAAGTGCTTTATAAAGGCTTATTCCCTTCCCTTCCTCCTTGGCCCCTCCCACTTCAGATACCAAAAGGTAACATATTTCTAGGTTATGTCACTTCTACAAATATTTACAAAACTCTACAAATGAGTCACATGCAGTGAGATGGGATGAAAAGAACCAGCCAGGAAAATCAGAAAATCCTGTGGCCAGTCACTAGCAGCTTGTCGTGCCCTACCTATTCTCAAAAGGTGATATGAGAACAACACCAAACAGGAAATGCACAAGCCCTCTGAAAAGTTGAACATAAGCTGTTGTCAATGGGACCTGTAACATTGGGTTCACTGAAGCGCTGTTCCATATAAAGCAATGACTTAAACATCACACCAGTTTTTCCAAGCACCTTTCATTAACACTTTACCACAGAAAAATCTTAGCTCCAAGTTTTAACTATTCCCCCAAAAATTGCTTTATAATTTTAATGCCTGCTAGAGCAGTGGTTGTGGTCACATACTTAGAAAATCACAAATTAACATTATCTGTGTTATCCTCTATCTTTATTTATGCTGTTAAACATTTTCCAATTACATTTTAATCTGGTTGGGGCCACCCTGGGGAGTTTTGCTAGTGGGCTGGGGGTTGGACACCTCTAGACTAAGGTACACTTATAAAATATGTAGTCTAAGTAGACTAAGTTGGCTTACACAATCCCTGCAAAAAAGGTCAGCACAAACTAAATAAGGACAACACATGATTTCCACAGGATTTTTTAAAAGAACAATGAACTGGACCATAGCCTTCATCATAACATCATGAAGTATTCCTATTCACTCTCTTCAACATCAGTATTCAAGCAGCCTCTACAACATGCTAGTCCTCTGGGTCTCCCTTAAAATTAACTAGCTAACCTTGAATGCTCCCATTAAGACAAGCAGCCTGAGTTATCTAGGTACAGAAATCAAATCTCTTTCTTCATCTGAGGGATCATTCTAGAACAGGCCAGAAAGAGGTTGCAATAAATAATGTGGGGGCCTCTCCACTCACAGGTTGGGTTGGGTCTCTGGTACCCCTCTACTCATTGGGTTAAGTTACTGAACTTTAAATATGACTAGAGTAGGCTTCATTTTTATGGCTACTGACACACCAGAACCATATTTCTATAAGTAGAAAAGAAAATAATACCTTAATGACACCAATGAATATTAACAAGAAACTTTAAGAAGTTGAATATAGGAAGAGCTGAGGCCATAGCTACAAGGAGCCCCTACCTTCCCACCTGGACTTGACACCACTCAATCTGCAGCACGTCAGAACTTCCCCCTCCAATGCCCCCCCTCCCCTCCATAACATAATAGACCTCATCCTTCCAAGAAAGAGATTACCCACAAGTATGAAGGCACATTTTTTCAACCTTACCTGTAATGCTGCTGCTGGGGAGGAAGAGCCCACGTGATGGTCAAAGCATGTACCTTCCGGATAGGAACCACTAAATGGGAAGAGATTTTAGATATATATGTTATTCCAAAGACTTTGACTCTTTTTTTAAAAAGTGGGGGTACATTTTAACAATGAACACGTTTTGAAAGACTTACAAACTCTGATCAATGAAATGAATGAACTGGCAGACTGACTCAGCATACAGAATGGGATAACTTTTGGACTTAGCCAATGTGGAAATCTATTTGCCTGGACTAAACATAGTTACTAGGTTGGGTTATTTTGGGGTTTTTTTTTTGGGGGGGGGGGGAAATTCTTGTTAATAGAAAATTTTAAAAAAGTAATTTTTAATATTGGGTTTATGGTGAATAGTATTTTATTATTAAAAACAACTTCACATATCATCCACAAAAATATTAGCTATATTTCAATTTGATCATATTACTGAAGCAACAGCCCACTTGCCCTTTTAGTAAAGTATAGTTTAATTTACTTTCATGGATCAGAAAAGTGGTGATATGAAGGGAATGTGGTAACATGGAATTTGGCAAGTGAAGAGGTCCAGGAAGAAAAGGTTTTTATAATAGAAACAACCAGTGACGGGGAATGACTAAGCTATTAATATACAGGAACACTATAGAACTGTGATAAATGAAGACACATTTATAATCTTCCACTAAAGTCATCCTTCAATGTTTCCTTGTTGCTTGGAGACAGGTATAGGTTTTTAAAGGTTAGGCACCAATGGAACACAGGCTCAGTTGGGGCCTGCAGGAAGGCAGAAGGGAGGAGAGGAGAAGCCAGGGGACACTAGCGAAGATCATTGGTCATCTAGTTAAGGACTGAAAGGATCACAATAGAGGATGACTATCAGGGGAGGGAGAATGCTGATGGGTACTGGTAGAGGAAAGATCTCCACCAATAACACCTGAAACTTTTTTGCAGGATGAACCATACTGACCAAGTTAAGATGCTAAGTGAAAAATGTAGAAGAGTATTCACACACACACATATACCAATGTAAAGAGAAATAGGATGAGAAAACCATTTTATTTTATACACGATAAATTCCCAAAATGTCCCAACATAAAAATTAAGAAGAGAATTTCACAGCTCTCAACCATTATTGGAACAAAGTTCTGGTAGAGATGAAGGAAGAGAGATACAGTTAGAGGCAAACAGATGCTAACCATATTTTGTACTTAAAGTTTGTTTCCCAAACTTTTAGCTCTGAGGGCTAATGAAGCAGATTAAGATTAGAATAATTAGGTATATTAAAACAGCATTCTGTAACATAAAGTTGCTTGCTTTTACTTTTTGGATTAGGATTAATCAAAACTGGGCAGTTCAACATGTCCATAAAGGGATTTAAATGAATTTAAATAGGATTTAAGTGTAGTGATCTGATACCCCCAGCAAAAAATTTAAAGGGAACTGACACAAATCCGTAAGAGCTATTCTCCAATAGGTCAATGACCAAAGAATATGAAATGATTTCAAGAAAAAAATGCCAACAGTGTTAAGTGAAAAGTGTTAAAATCACTAATAATCTAAGAAATGCAAATGTCAAAAACTCTGAAATGTCATCTTACCCTAAACCAATTGGCAATAGGAAAAAGCAAAATGTTCCATCATAGTAGACTGGGAAAGCAGAAAGCCTCTGTGGTGGTGGCAGATCGTGGCTTTCCAGTCACTCTGGAAATCAATTTGTATTTCCACAAGAAGAATGACAAGACTTCAAATGAAAGAACCAAGAACAAAGCTGTTCACGCCTTTGATGGCGCAATCCCACCACAAAGGGATCTACATGGCGACGAGGTTAATGACAGCAAAGGAAGAACTGTCATACACAACTATTCATGGCAGTGCTATCTGGAACAGCAAATGTTATACTGAGAGCACAACCAGAGTTTGGGGGGTACCAGAAGCCATCTTTGCATTCTCTAGTGCTTAGCACAGTACCTGGCACATAGTAGGCCCTTGACTTGCTTACTGATTTGAAAAGGTGAGAAACAGTTTGAATAGCTGCGGAATAGACAGTGATGCTGCTGATAGAGTGGTGAACCTGGAGTCAGAAAAACCTGAGTTCAAATCCAGCCTCAGAAATCCCCTAGTTGTAAGATCCTGAGCAAGTCACTTAACTGCTTGCCTCCATTTCCGAACAGCAATGACCTCCCAGGGTTGTGGTAAGGGGATCAAATGAGGTAATTTTTGTCAAGCTCTTTGCAAACTTTAAAGTGTTATATGAATATTATTATAATATTGGAATTAAACAAACTGTTTTATATAGTAAAATGTGAATATGAAGAATTCTGCAAAGTATGAAAAAAACTTGTCTGAATTGATACACAGTGGAAAATGTGAAAAAAAGAACAATATTCATAACTATAACAATCCAAATTAAAACTTTATAAAGAAAGATTCAGATAAAAAGTCAAGACAGTGATACGAGAATAGTAACAGCACAGACTTGCTTGCTTTTGAACCCCAAAAGGGCCGGCTGTGAAGGGAAGAATCATTGTGTCTAAAACACCTCTGAGAGACCAGCCAAGGGACGGAAGAATCCCACTTCTTGCTCTTTTCAAGGAAATTTGTGACTTTAGGGGCTTTGTCTGAGACATGATAAAATATATTTTATAATAAAAATGAAAGAAATTAGAGTACTACAAATGAGTTTCCTGTTCACTAGGACTTTTTCCCCACGAAGATCTTTAAGTTTATCTGTTCTTACAAAGCTGTAATCATGCAGAGCACTGCAGACTATGTGTGGGTGACTGGCTACGTCAGCTTCCAGCTAAAGATATGGTGCCAACAACAGATGTCAAACAGACCCTAGAGAAGGGGCAGAAAAGGGAAAGAGAGGCCCAACAAAGACCTTGTACAGGGCCTGGTTCAGCAAGAAAAAAATATGAGGGAAGTGAGAAGATATGTGCTAACAGAAAAACAGTTAAGTATCTAAGCAAGCTACTTAAGAAAAGATTTCTTTTCCTTCCATGTTTATCCTTGATAAATTTTGTTTCAACACATCAAAGCCTAGAGTCACAAATCTCACTGAAAATAGCTAAAGAGACAGAGAGAGGAGGAGCATACTTCTTAGGCACTCACTAAAGTTGGGGGTGCCACAGCTGATCATCAAGATGGCAAGGGACAGGCTGCTTCTAGTTAGTGCTGGGTCCTACTGCCATGCAATTCTTATTTCCATAATAGAACTTAGAAAAGTCGAAAAAAGATGCTAAAGGAATTTCACAAACCTCTGTATAGTTTGTTAAATGCTGGCGTGTCAAATGGATCCGTTAAATGGCCAAAATTTGGTTTCGGCAACCCACTGAAAAGGAAAACAAATCTCTTTGAGTTTAATGGCAAAGTCTTTCTAAACCAAAAGTTCTTAACCCGTTTGGTGTCCTGGATCCCCTTGTGAAGTCATCTGGTGAAACTGATGGAATCCTTCTCAGAATCACGTTTTTAAATGCATTAAGTAAAATACATAGGATCACAGAGAAAAAATAATAATATTAAAATACACTTATCAAAATTTAATTTTTTTTTTAAATTCACATTCCCCATATTAAGAAGCCCTCTTCTACACAATTATTTCCAATAGGTCTACCTGATTCCAACACAAGTGAAAAGAATTTATAAGCTCTCATATACCCTGAATTCTAATAACTCCCAGAGAAGCCTCCTCATCATCCTAAACTCAGGCCCAATGCCTCCCACCATTTTAAAACAAAGAAGGCAACGAAGCTCACAATGGATGTTTTCTCATCTAATGGCCACAGAAGGCGAACAAAGAGCTTATCCCCACGTTGCAGACATTGAAACTGAGCCTCCAAGGGAAGTGATTTGCCCAAGTGCACAGAGCTAGTAAGTTTTGGAGTCAAAGAAGCTAGAGTCCAAGTCAACACTGCAAATTTCCCTGTCTCCTTCCATCTACTCTCTCCCTAGACTAAGTTGTCTAATGTTTTTCTTACTGTGCTGACCCAAGGCAAATTACTTCCCTTTTCTGGGCTTGCACTTCCTTGTGTGTTCAAAGGGGGACAGGGTTTGACTAAACATGGGGCCCCAAAAATGGTGTGGGGGAGACAAAAAAAAAACAACTGGAGTAATTAGGAAAAACATCTAGAAGGCGGCCCTCGGACTGAACTTTGAAGGTGGAAGGAATCACGGCTGACAATTTGTGGTTCTAACTTTCAAGCAAAATTTTCATTCAACCAACATTTCTTAACCTATCCTCCATGGCTTATACTACATAGAATGGGCAAGGTCAAAGATGCCTAAGGCATAGCTCTTGTCCTCCACCAATTATTCTAATAGATATTCTGATAACCTTTAACCTCAGTTTCCTCATCTACAAAATGAGAATCACAGCATCTAGTTCAAAGAGTTGTGGTGAGGATCAAATGAGGTTTTAGTAAAGTGCTTTATAAACCTTAAAATGCTATGAAACACAGAGCTGCTAAAGTAGCAGCAGCTTCACTATTGCTAGTACCATAATCATTCATGTACATATACGTTGAAGCATATACATGGGCCTGGCCCTGTTCCCCAGAGGCTGGAAGGGAACAAGTAGACAGAAGTAGCTTTAGTAACAGAGAAACCTACAAGCAGAATGGTGAGGCCCACCCCTGGGTGCCTCAGGAGAGGTGCACAGAAGCCACTTGGATCCGCGCACAGTCCTAGCAGAGGTGACCTGTGCCAGCTGGGATCCTGGATCAGGCCCAAAGAGAGCCAACAATGTTATACAGTGGAACACCAAGCTATCCTTTATTTTTACATCAACAAATTATGCCAATGTAATTTTGTTTTGTTTTATCCTAAGACTCAAATGGACTACTTGACACAGACACACACAGACTCTCTCACTCTCTCCTTCTCTCTCTCACACACACACACACACACACACACACACACGCACGCACACACACAGAGAGTCTCAATAATTACTACTTAAGAATCAAAATATTTAGTGGCTAACCCAGAGGACACTAATTTTACCTCACCTTGGTGCTTTTCCCATATGTGATTTTCTCACTCCTTCACAAGGTTTCTAACATAGTGAAAGTCAGTTTAGCACAGCTTTCACTATTTTTCCAAAACTTCTCCTTACAGCACCATACTTCACAGTAGGTGAGAGGTGCCCCCATGGCTCTTGGAGAGGGTACTCAGGCAGACCCCACCAACCTTCAATGGTGTTAAATAAAAGCTTAGTGATGGACTGTCTGGAAGTCCAAGATAGCAAGGATCATCACCATGACAACAATATTTTTAAACCACAACTGAAGATGACTTCCCCTAAAGTGTAGAAGAGTCCAGATCTCAACCAGTGAAGAGAGTGCCTAAAATAAATGGATGAAACCAGAAATCTTCTGAAGTCCTCGGTGTCCTAAGGATGTTACTAATAACCAGTGGAAATCTGAATGATGTTCAATTAATGACGATGCAGACCTTGTTCCAAATCAATCTGACAGGCCACCTTTTTGGTGATTCTCTTCTCATAATTTGAAAGGTTATGTTAAGATTTTCAGCACAAGAAAAAGTCTAGTTTATTACCAGACACAAGAAGATGAAAAAGGATTTCTTTTATTTACCAAAATCTCCCTTCATAATTCTGCTAACTTTGGGGTACTTTTAAAAAGTAGAATCCATACCCCAAAAACATTCTAAGAATTTCATTTTTAAAAATATAAGGTATCAATTGGAAGGAGAGAGAAAGATCATCATCCTCACACAATGTGAGCCCCTCCCCACCCATGGCCAGTGGGGGGCCTCTCCCATCCACTCCTATCACTAAAGAAGCTCCATTTACTGATCTCCTTTCCTCGGGTTCCCCTTCTTCAATCCCTTATGTACAAGCTGCCAGTTCGTCTGCCTTCACAACAGACCTGAACACATTCCTCTTCAACTAAAAGCTTCTCAAAGGGAAAAGTAGCCAGCATTTACCAAATGCCTGCTATAGGCCAGGCACTGCGCTAAGCACTTTACAAATCTCTCATTTGATCCTTATAACCACCCTGAGAGGCAGGTAGCACTGTTATCCCCATTTTACAGCAGAGGAAACTGAGGTCAACATTTTAAGTGTCTAAGGCCACATCTGAACTCAGGTCTTCCAGACTCCAGGTTCAGCACTCTGGTGGCCCCCTAGAGGACATTCCAATGACTCAACTACTTGGTCCCACCGGAAGCCTTTCCCTGTTCCTCTTAATTCTAATGCCTTCTCTCTGTTGATTATTTCAAATGTATCCTGTCTATACCTTGTCTGTATACATGTGTCTGCAAATTACCTCCATCATTATGCTAGGAGCTCCCTGAGAGAAAGGATTACCTTGCACAGCCCCTGGCACACAGTAGGCACTTATTAAATGCTTACTGATTGAATGACAACTGCAATTCCTGAGCCTTGTATTAACAGTTTTCCAATCTGCTGTCAAACTATCTTCCCACCTTATCGTAACCATCTTCCCTCCAAACACTAGAGGTGCCAGCCAACCTGGTCCTCCATTGCACCTTGGCCTTGGCTCATGTAACCCTTGCCATGTCCATCCTCCTCTTCTCCTCCAAGACTTGAAGAAACTGCCCTCCTCTACCAAATCTAACACTGCCTTTCACTGCCTCACCACCTCACACCACCCCTGGCCCAGGGCTTTGCACAAGCCATGCAATTCATCAATCCCTTTCTAACTGATAAGCAGTGGGCAGCACTACAATCCTGCAAACACACCCCAAAATCTATGGCTGCCAGTACGGTTTACCCAGGTTTCTTTATCAAAGCCACAGAACTGAGACACTGAAGATAAACCACCCCCAGCTGGAAAGCAGTGGTGTCAGTAATCACACATACACGAGCACACTCACAGGGCGAGACTTTGACTCCCAAGTCCCCTGGAAATCCTGTGTCCCTGACCTTTAGCCAGATGCCCTTCTCTCTTTTCTCTCTCACTCACTCACACACACACACACACACACACACACACACACACACACACACACACACTGTGCTACAATCCTGTACCCACAAAGGACAGATGCCTGCTCCTCTCTCCCCCCAACCCCTGCTATGACTTCAATCAATAAATACATGGATATTAGTCCCTACTATGTGCTAGGCACTGTGCTACCTAGGTAAAAGGGCTGCAAAGGCTGAAGTGAGATGGTCCCTGTACCAGGTTGGGGAGAGTATAGAATCCCACAGAGGATAACTCAGCCATAGTTCAATTTATAACAGTGTTATAGTTTTTAAGTTCTATAGCATTATTTGCAAATACTTTCACAGTTCAATTTCACAGTTCTAGAATACTATTACTTTACTCTTCTAATCATTAAAAAAAAACCCAAAACTAGGCAGCCTGGCTACCCAACCATCATTTAGAAAACTACTTCTATGAGAAAATATATTCTTTAGTTCCAAACAAGTAACTTGGAACACCAATCCACTTGTAAGCTGGGGACACCTGTATATATGATGTATTATACAAACCAGAGGTGGTAAACCTGCAGCCTCAAGGCCATATGTAGCCCTCTAGGTCCTGAAGTACGGCCCACTGACTGAGTTCAAATTTTATAGAACAAATTCTTTTATTAAGGGGACTTGTTTTGTGAAATTTGAACTCAAAAGGGCCACACCTGAGGACCTACAGAGCCACACTTGTGGTCTCAAGGTTGCAGGTTCCCCACCCCTGGGACTAGACCATTTGGTCACTTGCTCACCACCCAATACATGACTGTACACTCGCTACAATTTAGTGGGCAGCCCAATAAACACCTTTCCCCAGCCAAACCATGTCTTCCAACAAAAGAAAGAACTCTTAACACTTTGGTGGCTCTGGGTGCTCCTTCCAACAGCGCAGTGGCTGCAATCCATCCTGGGCACCATGTGGCCTTGTTCTTCCACCCAGCATGCAAGGGACCTTCCTCAGTGCTCTCACAGTTGTATGGAGGAGAGCAGGCAGTCTGCTTCTCAGTTACCTCTGAACACAACTGAACACACTTCAAAAACAAGACAAGATCTTTTCCATAAGCAATCAGTCATGACCTTCCATTTGCAAATATCCTTCTAACTCTGACCCCTGGAAAAGGTCCTGCCCTAAGAGTAAAATCCTAGACAACTCATCTTACTTCTGGGTCCTGACTTCCTTGTCAGAAATGAGGGGGTAAAAAAAAAAATCCCAATGTCGATTTTCTAAGGCAAAATGCCTTCCACACTCAGAGAAAGAAATATGGAAGTCATTCGCAGAATGTAGTAGATCATGTTTGTGTGTGTGTGTGTTTTAGTGTATTATGTTTAGATTTGTTATATGA
>CM053770.1:672030126-672059794 GCA_028658325.1 Potorous gilbertii
AGGCACCGAAGCGGGACGTCTGGGGGGCAGGCAGGCACCGAAGCGGGACGTCTGGGGGGGCAGGCAGGCACCGAAGCGGGACGTCTGGGGGGCAGGCAGGCACCGAAGCGGGATGTCTGGGCGTCGGGCTGCGCTCGCCCACGAAGGCTTCTGGGAGGGAGCGGCACTTGGGCTCCCCATGGGCCCCTCGCTCTGGGTCCTGGGCCCTCCCAGGGCTCCCTCGAGGGGCCCGAGTCCGCCGGGCTGGGGATCCTGCCGGAGGCCCCGACACGGCACGTCTGGGAGAACACTAAGCGGAGGGCGGGAGCCACGGCCTGGGCAAGGCCGTGGGGAGGGGGCAGGGCCTTGGGACCCTGCCCGCCGCGGAAGCCTTCGCTGTCCTCCCCGCCCCAACCCCCTCCCAGCCTCTCCCGGGTCCCGCTCCGCGCCTTCCGAGAAAGGGCGTCCTTCCAAGACCACGTGGGCATTTCGCGCCAAACAAAGCCGGGAGGGAAGGCTACTCGGGGGCGGGGCCAAACGGCCGTTTCCCGCGAGCCCTCAGCAGATGCTTCCGGCTCACGCTTGACTTCCGGTCCCGGTGGCCCGAGAAAGGTCTCCGAAGATTCCCCGGGGCTGAGCTCCCTCGGCTGAGTCCCTGGAGAGAGGAGGAAAAGGGGGAGGAATTGAGGAACCGGTCCTCAGCCGATGGGGGCGAAGCTTGTTGAGTGGCGGGCAGTCCTGGCCAATGAACTGACAGCTGAGTGGAGTGGTCTCTCCGAGTGTGAGGGGGCGGTGGGCGGGGCAGAGCCGGAGCCGGAGACGCCGCAACAAACCTCCTCCGTCCGAATGACGTCACAGTGCCCTCGTGCCCCGCCCTCGCGCCGTCTCTCCCGGCGGTCTGTGCGGTCCCGCCCCTCCCCCGGAGGGGTTCGCCGGCGGCCGGGGAGGCCGGCCACGCGCCCCCCACCAGCCGCACTGTGATTGGCTGAGTCCGCGCGCGTGACACAGGTCCTAGGCCGTGATTGGCCGAGGCGGGCCACGGCCCTCCCCCGCAGGTGGGGGAGGGGGTTCCGGCCTGTCGGTCCAGCGGCGGCAGCACCAGCTCCGGCCGCCGCCGCATCCGCCGCGTCCCGAGCCACCCGCGGGCCAGCAGGAGCGGCGGGAGCGGAGGCGGGCCTCGCGGGCGGGGGATGCCCGAGGCGCGCTCCCCGGTGGATGCTGAGGAGAGCCGCCGCTGCCTGGAGAACGTGGTGCCTTGAGGCCGAGCCGCCTTCGCTGCCGCCGCCGGGCGCCCTTACAAGAGGGAGCAGGAGACCGGGGCCCCCGGGAGGCCGAGCCGGAGCCAGAGCCGCCTTCGCCGCCGCTGTCTCGGGCCCTCGCGCCAGCCCCGCCGCGGGTCCTACTATGCCGGGCAGGAACAAGGCCAAGTACACCTGCAGCTGCCCCGACCTGCAGCCCGGCGCCCAGGAGGCGGGCGAGAGCGGCCGGGCTGCCCGCCTGACCACGGACGAGTCCGAGGAGGAGGGGGGAGGCCGCCGGGGTGTCCCGCTCAGCAACGTCGGGGACCCCGCCATCGTCAAGTCCCCCAGCGACCCCAAGCAGTACCGGTGAGGTCCCGGCCGGGAGCGGGGGAGGGGCGGGGGACAGGAGCCGGGGCCGGAGGCGCTGTCCAGCGCATGCCCCCCTCGCCTCCCCGGCGGGTTTGAAACGTCCGCGCCTCTAGGCTGCGTGGACCGGCTCATTCATTGTCTCGGTGCCCCCCCTCCGGCACCCTGTGCTTGTCACTCGTTGACTGAGCCGTGCCCCTGTAGTGCGGGTCTGCTGTGAACTCGCCGAAGGGAATCGAAGGCGGGGCACTGTAGTGGCCGTCCCTGTCCACTTGGATCTTTGCGTCCGGTGTCGTGTGTGTATTTGCACACACGTGCATATATGTGGATACACTCTGTGTGTGCATATACACGCGGTCATATACGTGTGTGTACGTGTATGTGATTTGTGTATGTGTAGGGGTGCTTACGGTATGCTGGCTGAATCAGTTCAAGGCGAAATGTAGCCTCTGCTGGCCCTGACTTTTCTTCCCCAGTGCCTGACATATTGCTGCTGGTAACTGTAGTCATAGAACTCTTAATGAATTCTTGCTGAGTAGAATTGAAGGGCAGAGTGGAGATTTTGACGCATGGTCCACTCCACGCCTGGCTGGCAGCCCATACTATCTGGCAAAAGTGGGGAGAGGGGTCGGGGGTGACTTGTCTTTCTAAAAATGCAGGCTGTCCTATAGAGGTGGAAGGACCCTAAAGGTCCTCTGGTCCAACCCTCTCCTTTGGCAGGGAGGGAAAGGAAGTAATCATTTATTAAGTCCCTGCCATGAGCCAGGCCGAGTACCCAGAAGACTCATTCGATGCAGTTTGAGTTTAAGTGACATGTTCAGGGGGACTGATAGTAAGTGTCTGAGGCTGGATTTGAACTCAGATCTTCCTGACTCCAGGCTTAGTCTGGTAACCCACTGCTCTAGTTACTCTAGTCCGTCTAATTGCCTCTAGTGAGGAAGATATTAGCCAGAAGTCATCCAGTTGGTAATCGGGACAGGATTTGGCCCCAGATCTTCCAACTGACTCTTTGCCTTGCTCTAACTTCTGCCTGAAAGAGGTCTGTGCACTTCTCAGGTGGAAGTGGGAGGCAGCCACAAATGGACATTGGAGAGCATCTTGTCTAATTTTTTTAATGATACTGGAAACTGAGCCCCAGAAAGAAAGGTTGCCCCAAAGACTTAGGAAAGTTAGTGGTGCAGGTTAGAACCATGGTCTCCAGGAATTCAGTGTTACACTGTAATACATTGTGCTTTTTTTTTTTTTTTTTTTTTTACAATAAGCTTTGAGTCATAAATGTTTGGTGATATCCATAGACACAGGAGACCCTGCTTTCATTTCCCCATTTTGGATATTGAACTAAAGTTTGTCTTAAATTATATATCCCTTCTCTGCTTTTTATCAATGGGAAGAAAAAAGGTTAGATTTTGGAGTCAGAAGATCCATTTGAGTTCATGAATACTAGTGATGTCAGCTGGGGCAAGTCACAGAATCAAAGAAGTCTCAGAATTCTTTGAGTCACAACTCACAGAATTTGAGAGTTCAGCAGTGATAGTGCAGCCATACCTCAAGGTATCCCTTCTATAGCAGATAGGATCTAGAGGCTGCAAGCTGCTTTGAGGACAAGGACTATCTCATTTTTGCCTTTGTTATCCCAGTGTTAGGTATCTGGTCTAGTAAGTGCTTAATAAATGCTTATTGATTTGTTAAGACAACTAGGTGGCGCAATGGATAGAGTATTGGATTTGGAGTCAAGAAGCCAGCCTCTGACACTAACTGTGCTCAGAAGGGCAAGACACTTCTCCTGTCTGGCTCTTTTCTCATCTGTCAAAGGAAGATAATGATAGCACCTGTCTCCTGGTTGAGAGAGTCAAAGGAAATCATGCGTGTATGTACAGTGCTTTGAAAACTTTAGCCCTCCCTCTGTTCCCCATCGTCGTTATTGTTGTTATGGACTGGCTCCAGGCGCTTCACTTTTGAGCCTCTGTTAACTTGTCTGTAGAATGGGGATAGGAAATTGAGTTGTGCTTTGAACTACAAAGCACTCGATAAATGGAATCAAATCGCTAGCATGGTGATTATTATTGGTAGAACAACAGGGCTAGAAGAAGCCTCTTGTTCCTGACCAGGAGGTGGGATGAATTCCACCCATGCTGTGAGTTCAGCTTGTGTTAAAAGGTGTTTGTATTCTTACCCTCCCTCCCTCTTTTGTCTCTTCCCAAGAAGGAAGTGTGAATCACAACAAGTAACTACTACTCATTTGGAGTTTGTGAGTGCTTTTATGTTCATTTTATCCTCTTTGATCTTTACTGTCTTGTGAAAGTGTAGAACTACTGCCTCTATTTTACAGATGGGGAAACAGGAGTGACTCACCTAGATTTCCATGACTGGGCAGTGTAAGAGGCAGGATCTGAGTCCAGGTCTCCTTGACCTTCAGACTCATGCTTATATACAGCCTTATATACTCTCTTCTAATAAAGGGTACACTGCTGGTGGTTCATAAATAGTTGCCTCATAAATGATTCTCTCATTTGCAAAATCAATGAGTTGAACAAGATGATCTTTAGTGGCCCTTTGGTCCTAAATGACTGTAAAGAATTGTGGAGTGCAGGTTTTGAAAGACAAATTTAAAGCATTGATGTATTTTACAAATATAACACACGTTTGTTACATACTTATTGCTGTTGTATGGATAGCACCGAAGGTATTGGTGTATCTTCACAGTGGTCCTTGGGCTCAGAGGCTTGTAGTCCAGTACAGGGGAATAAGCAAGCAGACAGAGGGAGCTCTAATACCCCATAATGAAATGTTATGTGAGGTCTGAAGGGTTAAGATTGTTTCTTGGGAGGAAGCAGAATATAATTGGGGAAGACTTCATGGAAAAAATGCCATTTTAATTGGACTTAAAAGGATGGGCAAGAATGCAGCAAGTAAAGGGGAGGAAGCAGGGGAGGAGGGAACATATGAGGAATAGTGTGAATCAGGGTGAATTGTGAGAAGTGAATAAAGTTATTAAGCACTTCCTGTGTTCATGGCACTATGCTCAGCCCTATGGATACCAAGAAAGGCAGAAACCATTCCCTGTGCTCAAGGAGCTCACAGTCTCAAGGAGACAACATGCAAACAACCATGAACAAACAGGTTCCATTCAGGAGAAACTGGATAAATCAGCCAGAGGAAGGGGGGATAAAGAGAGTTTAGCTGGGACTTAAAGGAAAGCCAGGAGGCAGAGATGATGGGGAGAGAATTCCAGACATGGGGGACAGTCAGTGAAATTGCCCGGCAATCCGAACATGGAATGTCTTGTTGAAGAAGCCGAAGGAAGAGGACAGTGTCCCTGGGTGACAGAATACAGGAGAGGAGGCTGTAAAAGACAGCCAAAAGGGCCTGGGTGGGGTGTGACAGGTTATGACTGGTTTTGAATACCCAGCAGAGGATTTTTAGTTGATGCTGGAGGTGATTGGGAGCCCTGGAGTTCATTGAATGAGTTGGGGGAAGGGGTTACATGGTGACACTTGAGTTTTAGGAGCTGAGTGAAAATGATAAGAACATGTACCAGGATGGTGGCTGTGTCAGAGGAGAGAAGGGGACAGATGTGAGATGTGTTACAAAGGGAAGATTAACAGACTTTGGCAATAGATTGGATGGGGGAAGGCGTGGGGTAAGACAGATTGAGGAGTCCAGAGTGACACCTGTATATTGAACCTAGGTGACAGGAGAATGGTGGTGCTCTTGACAGTAGTAAGGAAATTAGGAAGAGTTGAAGGCATAGGGAGAAAAGATGCTGAGTTCATTTTTGGATACAGTGAGTCTAAGATGTCTTCAGGACATGTAGTTTGAGATGTTCAATAAGCAGCTTGAAATGGGAGTCTTTGGGTCAGCATAGTTTAAGACTGCATAGGAAGACTTGAGAATCATTGATAATTGACTCCATGAGAGCAAGATTTCACCTAGTGAGAATATAGAGGGAGAACAGAAGAGGTGCAGGATTGAGCCCCATGGCACACTCAAGGGTTATAACACTCAGAGTTAGTGTGCGTGATCTGGGCCGATATCCAGCCAATGGAGAGGTCAGACAGGAAGAAAATTAGAAGAGACTAGTGTCCCAAAAACCTGGAGAAAAGAGAGTATCAAGGAAAAGCTGCAGACAGGTCAAGAAGGATGAGGATTGGACAAAAAGGTCTTTAGATTTGGCAGTTAAAAGATTGTTAGTAACTTTGGAGAGAACAGTTTCTGTGGAGTGATGCAGTCAGAAGTCAGACTATATGGAGTTAAGAACAAAGTGAGAGGAAAAAAAGTGGAGATATCAATTATAAACAGCCTTCTCCAGGAGAGTTGAGCCACAGGAGGTGCACATCTATGGGTAGATGGCAGGGATGGATGGATCAAGGAAGGATTTTTTTGAGGATGAGGGAGACAGGGGCATGTTACAGGCAATAGGGAAACCGCAAATAGACATGGAAATTGAATACAAATGAGACAATGGGAATGTTCTAGGGGGTAGTCAGCTGTAGAAAATGGGATGAAATAGGATCACTGGTGCTTGCAGAGGGATTGGACTTGGCAAAGACAAGGATTATTTCTTTAAGTGAGAACAAGGCTGAGAGGAGATGGTGGTGTAAGGTTGATGTGAGATGATGACAGAATAGGAAACTCTTCACTTTTTTTCAATGAAATATGAGGCAAAGTTCTCAGCTGATAGCATAGGGAGTGGAGGAGCAATGGAAGGTTTTTGGAAGGATGAAAAGTGGTTTGGAAAAGCCCCTATTGCGAGTGGGATAGCAAATCAGATAGGGAGATGGAAAAGAATTGCCTTGTTCCCTTCTACTTGCCTTTGAGTTGTCAGGGACCCCAGAGGTCTTCTGGTTGAAATCTCCCTGATGTGCTAGCCAGTCATCAGGTGACACTGGTCACTTCTTTAAAAGTCCTTTAGAGGAGTTGGATGCTATCATCCAGAAAATCTTGATGAGGACACAATTTGAATCCATGACAGCAGAGCCAGTGAATCAGCAGGCCATACCTCTGGCCCCTCTATCTGCTTGTCTGCCATTTTGTAGAGCTGTAAGTTTGCAGGATAACTTGGTACTTGAGCACAGAATTGGTTCTTTAGGATTCTGTTTTGTTAGGCAACAAAGTTGTTGTAGAAGGACACCATTTGGCAAATGGTGTCAACTACTCACTCAGCACTGTGTGGGTAGAGGGGGAGGGGCTTCATCTTGTAGTGGAAAGAGTCATGGATTTGGAGGCAGAGAGCCTCTGTTTGACTCCTGGCCTCCTGAACCATGACATGTGCAGGAGTTCCCAGCCTGGGGCTATGTTTAGTGCCAGGAGTTACCAGAAGCTTATCAAATGTTTGATATGGAAATGTTTGATAAATAACTATATGGTTCTATTGAGATTAATCTTTAAATTCTAGGATGTTTACTTTCTATATTGAAGGAATCAGTCTGGGAAGATTAATTGAAGGCAAGGAGCACAGGGACCGAGAGAGATTGGGAAGATCTGGTAGAGTTAGCTGGTGAAGAGCTGGGCTTGGGGTAAGAAGGACCTTGGTTTGAATTCAGGTCACCTCACCTCCCTAGCTTCAGTTTCCTCTTTTGTAAAAAGGTGGATAATAAAACCTACAGTAATTAAATGTTGGGGGAGTTGTGAGGCTTAAGTAA
Source organism: Potorous gilbertii (assembly GCA_028658325.1). Taxonomy (NCBI): domain Eukaryota; kingdom Metazoa; phylum Chordata; class Mammalia; order Diprotodontia; family Potoroidae; genus Potorous; species Potorous gilbertii. The sequence continues at coordinate 672,037,355 of CM053770.1, forward strand.
AATAATGTTACTTGGTTGGCTAGCTGGCGAATGTTCAGTAAACACCAGCTGTAATTACTGCTAAAGGCTGTAGTTCGTCCAGATTTGATGACTTAGTTTACTGGAGTTACATGTTGCCTGACCAGCTCTTCACTAACATTTGGTCATTTAATCAGATCCTATCTTTTTGTACTTCAATATTTTACCTGCTTAAATTTTATCTTCCTTTTTTCTATAGTAACCTCAGTTGGGTTCAGGACTTTGTCTGCTGCTTGCTTTGTATGTAAAATGCCAGCCTTGGAGTAGGTGTCCAGTAAACACTTGCTGAATAAATGAGTCAGTGATTGAATACCACAGAGATATTAGGTGCAATAACTTCTCCCAAAGAGGTCAGACTTGGGCCTGTAAATCAAGAACCAGAATGTGTTTACACAACACTTAGTGAGATCACTTGGGAGAGAGAAGCTGAGAAGATTATGGGAGACTTCTTGGCAAATTTAGGACTTTATTTGTCATTTGAAGAGTAAGGAGGATTTGGAGAAGTGAGAAGGAAGGTAGAGAGCATATTAGGCATTAGGAAGAGATTGAGTAAATGTGTAGGGCATGGTGTATTTGGAGAAGATGAGTGCTTGTATGTTGGGAGATGGTTGGATACACTGGGCTCAGATTATAGCATCTCAGGAGTGCTGGGATGAGAACTTTGGATTTGATTTTGTAAGCAGTGAGTAGTCACTGAACATCTTGCATGGGGAGGTGGCATGATGAAAATAATATTTCCTTAAGGTTGTTATTTTTTAGATATTTTAGTCGTGTCCAGATCTCTGTGTCCCCATTTGAGGTTTTCTTGGCAAAGATACTGGTTTGCCATTTCATTCTCCAGCTCATTTTACAGATGAGAAAAGTGAGACAGGGTGAAGTGACTTGCCCAGGGTCCTACAGCTAGAAAGTATCTGAACGCAGGGAGATCAGTCTTCCTGATTCCAAGCCCAGGGCTCTACTCTCTTCATCACCTAGCTGAAGCTAGATCTGGCTAAAATGAGCAGCAGGATAAATTGGAGGAGGAGAGACCTGAGGCAAGGAGACCAGTTAGGAGACAGTTGCAGCCTTAGGTGTTGATGAAGAGGGCCTGACTTAGGCTAGTCCTAGTTTTACAACCTAGTTGACTTGTTTTTTTCCCTACTGTCACATTTTCCTCTCTGCCTTCATTACACTAAATTAACACTTTTCTTTTAAATAGGCGTAGCTGTTGGTATCCTTTCCATGTCTTCTAAATAATGAAAATTAACACCAGTGATGCAGTGTTACAGGCCCAGAATAACATGGGAACCTAATTCTTGTGCCAGTGGCAAACTTCTGCTTTTCCAGTTCTCTGGGAGGACTGAAGCATCTGGCCTTAACAGGTGTCTGGCAGGTTGGGGGCAGTAATTATTAAAGAAGGTCAGAGGTGATTCTTGATCTCCTGTCAGCTCTGCAATGGACCCTGGAGCCAAATTAACCTTTTGTTGGACCTCCAGAGCAAATAGGATTCTGAGTAGATCCCGTTCCTTCCCTACTTTGTACGAACATCTTTGGGATTGGATCAGAACTAAATTGACCTCCAGGGGTTGGAATTATATGTTGCTGCTTGTTAAAACATGTTTCCCCCCAATACTATTGGTAGATTCCTCTACTAAATTACTAAAGCGTGTTACTATGGCACGGGGTGACTGAGCTCAGAGAGGTGCCATCTCTAGGTTGGAGGCTCCCAGGTGATGGCATTTTTTTGGTCATAACAATTATTTAAACCATCTACTTTATTGTAGGCTGTTCTGACTTTCAGCAGCAGGGGAAAACTCCCTACGTGGATACAATTCTGTATCGTCAAGTAAATTGATTGTAATACCCTTATCCTCTGATGTGGTTCTACCACTGATTGACAATGTATCTTTACCTGTTGACTAGCTGGGGTTAGGGCTGTCTTCCTTGGTCACAAAATAGTTGCTAGACCACTTTGGAGTCTGCTTTATCTCTAAGGAACTTGTGTAACAGGTTCTGTGGAAGATCCTGAACAGCTCAAGAATCCTTAGCAAACGTAGGGATTTTTCTTCTTTGAATTAACATGAAAAATGAGAACACCTGGACCTTAATGTCTTTGGTGTTTTATTACCATCCTCCACTTTCTTTACTGTTCTCTGATGAGTCCTGCCTTGTTGTGAGAGGAATAACCATCGTAAAAACCCTACGTGGTTTGTATTTCTATGTGATTAGATACACATATTTTCCTGGGCTTTACTTATCAGTTTTTCTTCTATACTTTTTCATTTGAGAATGCTAACCGATATGCTTTAAGTTTTCTTAGCTTTAAAACATCCAATTAAGGCAGGTATGAGATTATAATGAAATTAATCACAAGTCTAGCAGAGTCAGAAAAAGAACTCTAGCCATTTCTACTAAATAACACTCTACTCAGCGCATACCAGAGAGGTAGAGCAGACATCTAGTTGCTTGAAAGATTGGTATCCTAATGGTTTATTTTGATTCTAAATTGAAAATTAAATTTGAGGAATGATTTTGATTATTTTGCTGTTCCTCACACATGACACTTTTGTGACATCTCTCTTTGACTTGCTGTGTAGCCTGTCCCCCATGCTTGAGCTTAGCTTGATGGATTCTTGTTTAGGGCAGAGCATTCTCTTTTCACTTCCACGACTTAGAATACCTTAATTCAAGACTCAGCTCAGGCATCTCTCCCATGTGAAGCCTTTCCTTACCCTTCCCAGCTGCTAAATGCCTTCCTTCTAAAATGACTTTTTGTTTTGAATATGTTCTGTACCTTACATGTTGTCTTCCCTGATGGAACATAAGCTCCTTGAGAGCAGGGATTGGTTCATTTTTATCCTTGTATTTTTAATGCCTTACCCATATCATATTAGGTAACTGTTTGTTGATAATTGACCGATATGACTTTTTTAAAAATTGCAAACTGGTCCCAGACTTCTCTGAGCGTGGCTAGACTGGACTTGGGAGAACAGAAACCTTGTCTGTCAGCAGACCTCTACTTTGAGCCATTCCCTCTGGGTAGGAGTGGCCAGAGCTTGTTCTCTGCTGGAAGTCTTAGAAAACTCAATATCCTATGCATGCTGTCATGCGATATCAAAATAGCCCTTCTTATTAAGCACTGTTATTAAAGACTATTGAACAGTTTAGGATATGAATAGTCATTCACATTTATGTAATAACATAGACAGTTTTCCTTACATCAATGGTTATAATAGCATTATCACTATTTTTAGATGAGGAAACTGAGACTCTGCTAGTAAGTTATACTTCACCCATTGAGTCAGTCAGTAAACGTTAAGAACTTACTCGGTGTCAGACACTACACTAGGATACAAAAAGAGGCAAAAGACACACTGCCTGAAAGGAGCTCACAATTGAATTAGGGAGACAACAAGCAAATGACATGCTATGTACAGGATAAAAAGGAAATGACTAAAAGAGAGGGAAGGTGCTAGAAATAAGAGGGGTTGGGAAAGGCTTCCTGTAGAAGATGGGATTTTAGTGAGACTTAAAGGAAGCCAGATAGATATGGGGGCAGGGAGAGCATTCCAACCATGGAGGCCAGCTAGATAAAGTGCCAATAGCCAAGAGATAGAGTTTCTTGTTCATGGGACAGCAAGTAGGCCTGTGGTTCTGTATCAGAGTGTATATGATAGGGAATAAAGTGTAAGAAACCTGGAAAGGTAGGAGGGGTCTAGACTGTAGAAGGCTTTGAATGCCAAAGAAGGGTTATATATTTGATCCTGGAGATGATAAGAAGTCACTGGAGTTAATTGAATAAGGAGATGACATGATCTGACCTGTGCTTTGGGAAAATTCCTGTAGTGGCTGAATGGAGGCTTCAGACCCATAAGCCGGCTTACTGCAGTAAGCCAGATGTGAGATGATAAGGGCCTGTGTGTGTGTGTGTGTGTGTGTGTGTGTGTGTGTGTATGTGTGTGTGGCATCATCAAAGGAGAAAAGGGGGCATATTGGAGAGATGGCAACATTTTGGATAAGGAGGGTTGGAAGATAGTGAGGAATCCAGGTTGACGTGTAGTTGTGAGCCTCAGGGACTGGGAGGACCACAAATTCAGAAAACTGCAGCAAAAATCTCAGGCAATTCCCTACAAGAGATAAAAAGGGGCATTGAGACTGGAAGAGGTCACTGTTTTCTTTGTTGAAGAAGCTTGTAGGGAACTCAGTCCGTGGATCACAAAAAACTGACTGGGTGAGGCATTTTCCTCATCTGTAAAATGAGCTGGAGAAGGAAGTGACAAACCACTCCAGAATTTTTTCCAAGAAAACCCCAAATGGGGTCATGAAGAGTTGCCATGACTGAAACAACTGAGCAACCTCAAAGAAGCCAGAACACACGATTCAGTGCTGCAACTCAAACTCATTTGCACTTTTGGGGCAGCATTAGAGACTGAAATTGGTGCTAGAAGTTTTGGGCAAAGTGGATGTTTAGCAGAGACAGGTAGCATAGTGGATAGAGTCCTAAACTTGGGGCCTAGAAGACCCAAGTTTGAATTCTGCCTCATGTACTTAGTAATTGTGTTAAGTTACTTAACCTTTTTTTGCTTCAGTTTTCTTATTTTTAAATTAGAACGTCTGCTTTCTAGGGTGGTTTTCAGGATAAAATGAGATCATCAAAAGTGCTTTGAAAACCATAAAGTGCTAAATAATGTCAGCTATTACTTCAGTTAGAAACATTCTCAATTATCAATCTTCCCACAATAATGAGAAATGGATTAGAATTCGAAGGTTCATATGTGCTTGCATTTTTTTTGATAATAGCTACTAGAACATTTTTGTGGGTATCTTGTATGAGTCTTGTTTGATGGTTTCCTGCCTACATTGTAAAGCTAGCTACTATATCTCCCCCCACTTTATTTGGTGCCAAATTTAGTCTTGAAACAGATTTCTTATTATTAATTATGTCATGTTTCACAGTTATTTTAGAAAACTCATTGGGAAGTTTGATTACATCACAGTGATTACTTTGTGTACTGAAATCTAAACATAAAGTAAAATAAATCCAGGCTTTAGTGAATTGTTTCTTTTATGCTAGCATGTATATTCTGTAAATATGTGTAATAAGTTAGTGCTATTCTGGGTATTCCCTTTAACCATGAAGGCTTTATCTTCTCTGTGCCTTGAATGGTTTCATTAGTTAATGTGGTTGAAAATATTAATCAGCCAGTTCTTACATGAAAGATGTAGTCACTTGTGGGGCTTGTCCTTGAAACTGGGTAGGATCTCTTACAGCCTATGCACTGTTGATAGAACTTGTAAGAATCTGGACTGGCATACATATGAGATAATGATGCATTGGGGTAGGATTTCAGCAGACATTCTATGATACAGAGTTTCTAGTCTTTTTAGGAGTGATTTTCAAGTAACTCCAAGTGACCCCTAATTCTCAAATTCAATGGCCTCTTATCCTTATTTTCTTCTATACCTGATCTTTGACACTGACAGTCTCTTCTTGAAATTTGCCCCTTATATACTCTTTTTCCTTCTCTGATCACTTTTCTGTTTCCTTCTTGGGTTTTTTTTCCTTCCATTTTCCAAAAGTAAGTGTTCTCTGAAGTTCTGCTTCTTTACTTCTCTCATTATACTGGGTGATCTTATGGCTTCAACTAGCCATCTTTCTGTAGATAACTCTCCAATAGTTTTCTTTATCTCTTATTCTCTCCAAGTTCTCTAATCATACATTTGCAATGAGGTGTGGACCTTTTTCCCTGGATCTCCTGCAAGTATCCTAAATTTAACATGTCTAAAACTGAAGTTGTTCTCCAACACTGTCAGTTTCATATTCCAATTATTTCTAAATTGTCCCTGACTCTTGCCCTGCCAATGCTGCTGCTTTCACCTGTCCAGTCCCCAAATAAACAATCATCAGGTACTGCTGATTCTCCCTATACAGTGAGTGAATCTTGATTCTGGCCTTTTGTTTTATTTTTTTAAGGTTTACTGATGCCTCTAGTTTTCACAGTAGACATTTCCAGAACATACTCCCAAGCTTTCCCTTGTAGTAAAGCAAAAGTAAAAAAAAAAAAAGTATATCAAAGTCAAATGGTAAAACAGTCATCGGACAACACATATAACATTCCATACCCATAGTGCCCCGTTGCCGGGAGGCAGGGAGGGGGGAGGGGTGGTTTCTCAGCTCTGCTTTGAGGCCAAGCTTGTTTAATTCCCGCAATAATGATAACAATAACCTAACCTTTTTGTCACTCAGTCATGTCCGACTCTCAGTGATGGTCCCCTTTGGGGGCTCCTTGGCAGATACTTGAGTGCTTTGTCATTTCCTTCTCTAGCTCGTTTTATAGATGAGGAACTTAATTTAGTGACTTGCCCAGGGTCACACCACTAGTAAATATCTGAGGCTGGATTTGAACTTCGGTTTTCCTGACTCCTCGATAGGGGTAGGGTTAGCTGCCTCATTATCATTTCGTGTCTAAACTAGCCTCCTGATTGTTTTCCTTCAGTCTCTGTCTAAGCCATGCTTAGCACTGCCATGTTCAGAAATCTTCATTGGCTGACACAGAGCCCCACAGAATGTTAGAGGTTAGAAGATACCTTACAGCTGAGAGTTTTATCTTCCTAGCTGGTTGTCAGCCTCTGCTTGAACAATTCTGTTAACAAGATACTCATTGAGCCAGGGAGTATTTCATTTGTTGGTATGTTTAATTACATTGACCCTTCTCTACAAGGCCAACTCTGTTACATGTATCCTTAGAATCCCATTCCTGTTACATGTATACTTAGAATCCTATCTTCGCCCCCCACCCCTTATCCCACCTTCCCTGGTCTTTTGCATCAGCCTCCTTATGTTCTGGCACCTTCCCTACTTCCCTCTTCCTGACATGCTCAGGTCTCCCTCATTCTTTGAAAAACAAAAACAAACCTTCTTAGATCCTACCATCCCTGCTAGTTAGCATCTTATGTACTCTTTTCTTTCTCAGTCAGACTTCTAGAAAAAGCTGCCTAAATCCATTACCTCAAGTGCTGTCTTCCAAGCTTTCTGAAGTCTGTATTCCAGTCTCATGTCACTCAACTGAACCTGCTCTCTTCAAAGGTACCGACGATCTCCTCATTGTCAGATCTAATGGGGTTTTCTTATATTTAGTCTTCTCTACTTATCTATTCAGTTGACTTTGTTGACTGCTTCGCCTGTGTCCTGGGCTCTCTCCAACCCTGACCTTCCCTTTTCTAATTACTATTTATCGGTTCTACAGCTTGCTTTGTTTATACGTATTTGCATCTTATCTCTCCTATTAGATTGTAAGACTAGGAGGGCAGGGACTGTCTCTTTTAGCTCTTTGTATCCTTCAGCAGGGCTTAGCACACACAGACTCATAATAAAATGTTCACTGATTGATTTTAAATGGAATAAATCCCTGTTCCACATGAACATTTTTCATGTCTCTGAATACTTACTATAATAGGCCTTTCTTTTCCGGACTAAATAACTGCATTTCTTTCAGCTTTTCATCGTATGACATGTTTTGAATCTATTCACCATTCTGTAATGTTTTTCAAATTAGATCCATTCTGACCTATAAATCTGGCTCTTATCTTTCTACTTTCTTCTCCCATTCTCCTTCTTTGTGTCTGAGGCCAGATTTGAATTCATGAAGATGAGTCTTCCTGACTCCAGCCCCAGTGCTTTATGCACTGAGGGGCCACCCAGCTGCCCTGAGCAAATATGTAGTCTACTGCTTTCCTTAAGGTGATAGTATTAAATAGGTAAATGTGATTTCATTATGCTGGAAACATCAGTGGTGTATGAAGGAGGGGCAGCCTAGACTGATAGCATCCTCTTAGAATTCAGGCTATGGGCCTCAGTGCTACCATTTCTGGAAATCATTAAAACAACAGGGGTGGGGGATACTAGGTGTTGGACTCATAACTTCCTCATAACTCCCTCATAACACCTCATTATGTTATGAGGTGTTGGAAATGGGAATTGATTCAGAAATGGGGTTAACATAAAGAATTTTACCTTGGAGTATTGTACTTTACAGACAGGTCACTGTGTAGTCATCTTGTGTGTTAAGGTACTTTCATATGCCTCTTAGGGACTGCTTATGAAGGATAGGTAAATTAGGTAGTATGGTGGTTGGAAGATTAAATTGGAATCAAGAAGACCTAAATTCAAATCCTGCCTGAGACATTTACTAGTTGTGTGACCTTGTGTGTCTCCCTTTCCTCATCTGTAACATGACAGGGCTGGACTTGATGGCTTCCAAACTGTCTTCCAATTCTACATCTAGGATCTTAATATTCAAATCTTGTGGAGTAGCAAAAATACAGCTAAAGAAATAAGAAACTGGAAAATTTCCTTCTTGTAAATTGTTTTTACTTTGGAATTCATTTTCTTCAGCTGAATGTTTAGTTGCTATGCATTTAATGAACCTTTGTTTCAAAATTTCTTATGACTTTTGCAGGTACATCAAATTACGGAATGGCTTGCAGGCCCTTTTGATTTCAGACCTAAGTAATGCGGAGAGTAAATCTGGGGAGGCTACAGATGAGGAGGAAGAGGAAGAAGACGATGAGGATGATGAAGATTCAGGAGCAGAAATAGAAGATGATGATGAAGAAGGGCTTGATGATGAAGATGACTTTGATGATGAAGATGAACATGATGATGATGATCTTGACACTGAAGATAATGAATTGGAGGAATTAGATGAGAGGGCAGAAACAAGGAAGAAACCTACCGAAAAGCAGGTGCGGGCCGAGTCTGTGATGTTTTTTACAGTTTAAGAGTGCTTTGGGGGGGGGGCATCCCTTAATGACAGCTGGGTGTGTGTGTGTGTGTGTGTGTGTGTGTGTGTGTGTGTGTGTGTGTGTGTTTGTATGTGTGTGAAGTTTACCTTTGGATATAAACATAATGGTTATGCTTATTAACACAGATGAGTGGTTTTGAATACAATTTCCAAGTCAGTACTGTTTCCTCTGCTGTAGCTCCTGTTACTGGATTTCCAGAACACAGCTGATTATTACTTCAGAATTCTGTTATGGATTCAGTTTATAGGGCGATAGTTTGTTATGAGGGAAAAATGACAGAACTAAAGAGTCTGAAGATAGTAATCTTAGTCCTGGCTACCTCCAGTTAGTCTTTGCTTTTCTAAACTTTAGTTTTCTTACTGATATAATGAGAATACTGCTACCTGTGCACCTATTTCACAAGATTGTTGGAGGGTCCTAATGGGTATACTGTGTCATTTAACTGAACACTCTTTTAGTTTCTTTTGTCCTTACTTGATAAGAAAACCCTTAGTCTTTAAATGTCATGTGGATTTTACTCTGCTACTGCTAACTGTTATAGCTTGTCTTGTCTCTTTTAGATTTATCTTTCATCTTCCAGAGCAAATAGTTTCTTCTACTGAGCTATTGTTTGTCTTGTAAAGCAACCTCTATTCTAGGGAGAACCCTGATTTCTTTTTGGCTGAGCTATGTTGTTTTACTCAGTCTTTGGAGAAATGATTTTTAAAATCTGACTTAAAAAAAAAGGATTAGGTTATTTTGAAACATTTATTCAGAAAATTTCTTTAATAGAGCTTTAGTAGGTATGATGCCAGATAATAAAGATATGTAAAAACTTGTGCATGACCTCAGGGATCTCGTTAGCTACTAGGTGAGGTGTCAGATAAGTTCCTGTAATTAGAAAAAAAATTTCTTTTCAGAAATTGGGTTAGATAACCCTTTGACGCTTAACTTTTTATGATTGTGATATCGATCATCATAAAAATTAATAGATTTTTTTTTCTAACAGGGTTTGTAAGAACTGAAATTAATAGTGCTATAGATAGAGTGGAATGATCAGAGAAGAAAAATTGGAGAAAGAGGAGAGAAACAGGTTGTTATTTGGTTAGAATCAGAAAACCTGAAAGCTGGAGAGATTTGAGAAATAGTGTAGTCAGAGAACTGGAAGAGAACTCAAATGCCATCTACCTCTAGTCTGATCAGTTCCTGAAAAAGGACCTCTACTATAATGAGTCAGATAAGTGGTCACTTAAGGGAGGGGAGGAGTCCATTACACTTCTGGAGAGTGCTAGTTATTAGGCATTTTTCCTAACTTTTGCAGCTCGCATCCATTGTCCCTCATTTGTTTTTGAGGCCAAATAAAACAGGTCTATTCCCTCTATTCTTTGACAACTCTCCAGATACTTGAAGGCAGCTATTCCAGTCTTGCTTCTCTTCCTGTACTGTTCCCATGTCTTCTCTTCTCCAGGGAAATTACCAATTCTTCAAGTTAATGAATCCTTCTATGACATGAACTTGAGACCATGCACCATCTTGGTTGAACACCTGGAAGCTCTAGCCTTCCTAAAGTGTAGTGGCCAGAGTTGAGTACAGTACTGCTGATGGGATCTCATCCTGTCTCTTGTACTGAACACCTGTGTCTCTTAATGAAGCTTGAGATTTGTTAGCTTTCTAGACAGACATGTCATGCCCTCCCTGTTTTGTATTTGTCCAGGTCTTAATGACTCTGGTTCGGCAGTCCCATCTGCCAATTCTTTCAAGTACCTGAGCATGTTGTTCATTTGGGTCTGGTGACTTCAACTCAGAGGAGGCAAGTAGCTGTTCTTACTGTCAACTTTGTATTAGTTCTTTTTGTAAGTTTTGAGCAGCTCCTCCTTCTCTCCACTGCCAGTTATTGTTGGGGTGTTTCTCTCAATCAATAGTCACTTTGCTTCTTTGGCTGTCTTTTTTTCTGCAGTGTAGCTTTAAAAAAACCTCTGGTTTTGTGTTATCCATCCTTTCCTCACCAACCAAGCTTTTTGTATTCATCTTGTTTTACTTGTCCTTCCATTTTCTCTTGGTCTTTTAAAAATCTTTTGGCTGGATAATTCTTTGTGTGTACATATTAGTCTCTTCAGACAAATATCCTCTTTGTCTTCATTGGAATTTTCTCTTTATGTCTTTAGAATTTTATCTCTTAGTCTTCTCATTCCACAAAGACTGACTTCCCTGATGTATTTTTAGGTTCTGGGTTTCTCCCAATTATTTCTGTGATCTACTGAATTCCCGTGATCTGTTGACACCTTTGCTCCATATAGAGCTGCTGAATGGAGTGGGAGAAAGTCACAAAACTGTGTTTCTACTACAACTTGTTACTTTGTCTTAACTGGACTGTTACTGTAGCAAGGCTGTGATGGGTGAAATCTGAAGTAACTGAGGAAGAAACAATGTTTAAGCATATTGATTTATTAAACAATTCCAATTGCATAACAAATTGGGACCATGCCTCTTCAGCTTGTCGCTGGACCTTGAATACAGAGAGAGACAGATTTTTATGTGTTAAAAGAAAACAACATGATATAAACTAGGATATAAGATTAGATCACCTGTTTTCTAATTGGAGGACATATTAGGGACTTTCTGGGTTAGGAGGGGGCTGTTGTGATGAGTTGGTCTCCTTGACCAGGCAAAGTACTCTTCATGTATCTTTAATCTTATCCTTTCCCATCTTCTCCAGCAGATCACTCCCACTAAAACACTAAAATCCCCCCTCTTGCTATTTTTTTAAAATGAAATTTTATTTTATTTTCAAAGATTATCTAGACCCATTGACAAAGCAAGAAAAACAAAACCCTCATCTGTAGAGTGAACTGGAGAAGGAAATGGCAAACCACTCCAGTATCTGCCAGGAAAACCCCAAAGGAGGAAGGAGGTCGTGAAGAGTCAGATTGTACTCATTTACTAAACAGTAATAGTCTGTTCCACTGGTTCACCACTTTATTTCTTAGCCAGTACCAGATTGTTTTCATGATCACCACTTTGTAATTGAGATCCACTACTTTTAGGCTGCCTTCTTTACTTTTTTCTCAGTGATTCTCTTGCTGTTCTTGACCTTTTGTTCTTCCAGATGAATTTTGCTGTCATTTTTTCTAGCTCTATAACATTTTCCTATGATTGATGATGGTAGTGCCATCCCAGCCGTAGGTGTCATTCTCTACTCTCTTTTCTTTCTCACCTTTCCTAAGTCCTGTTGCTTCTGCCACTTCTCTCTTCTGATCACTGCTGCCCTGAGGGATGTCCTCATTACCCGACACCTGCACTCTTGTTGTAGCTGCTGCTTGGTATCCCTGTCCCAAGTCTCTCCACACTCCAAGCAATTCTCCATTCTGCAATCAGTGATCTTCCTGAAACTCACGCCTAACCATGTCATCTCCCTGCTCAGTCAACTCCAGGATCAAATATAAAATTCTCTTTGACTTTTAAAGGCCTTCATAACTTGTCACCTTCCTGCCTTTCCATTCTTCTTATACCTATATGTTCCCCCCCAGAAAACACACATACACACACACACACACACACACACACACAACAACAACAACAATGATCTTTATTGTCCCTTGTACCAGACATTGGCTCCTGACTGTGGCCTGGGCATTTTCATTGGCTACTTCATGCCTGGGATACTTTCCTTCCTCATCTCTGCCTCCTCCTTTCCTTTGCTTCCTTTAAGTCACAGTTTTCTTAATTCTCCTTAATGCTAATGCCTTTTCTGAGATTTTCTCCAATTTATCTCGAATATCTTATTTGTACTAAATAGTTTGTATATTGTCCCTCTTATTAGAATATGAGTTCTGTGAGGGCAAGGACCATAGTTTTTCCTTTCTTTGTATCCCTAGTGTTTAGCACAATGCCTGACGCATAGTAAGTGATTAATAATTTATATTATTTAATTTAATTAATAAACATTAATTAGTAATAAGTAATTAATAAATACATGCTACTTTTTGAGAGAGTAGATGACCTATTTAGGATCTCATAGCTAGGAAATCTTCAAGGTAACATTTGAATGCAGGTCTTTCTGACTCCTCCTAGTCCCAGTCTCTAGCCCACTCTGCCACCTAGTGGACAGATGGAGGAGAGATGATGCTTTTTTCATTGGCTCCCCTTTGTCCCAAGGTTAATTAGAAAAATCCTAAATCTTCCCAGTGTCAACATCAGTGGATAGCTTTACCTCTCCTGGTCTGGTCCCATGCTTACTTCTTTGTACTTATTACTCACCATTCTAGTCAAACTATTCTTCTTTGGTTTCCCTCTGCATGTTCTCCTTCCTGCTCCATGTCCCTAAGTAGGCTTGTTTCCTGGGCCTAGAATCCTCTTCTTCCTCTCTCTGCTTCTTGGAATCCTCAGCTCCATTTGAGGCTTAGTTTTAGCACCATCTTCAGGACTCTTCTCTCATCTGCCTCCCCACTTAAAATTGTTGGTGTTCCCCTTCTAAAATCTACTGTCATTGCTGTTGTTGAACTGTTTGATATTGCCAAGGACTTTGGTGGCAAAAACTTTCCCCGCTGCAGGAACAGTTTCCAGGCTGCCTTCCCGTAGATGTTGCTTTCCAGGATGATGTTTGAAGGTCCTAGGCTGGAGGCAGTGCTCCTCCCATGGCTCTTGGAGTCAGCAGCTTAGACTGTACCTATGTGAGACATGAACCCAAACAGCAAGCCCTCAACTATGAGAAACATGCTCCCCATAAACAAAGAACAATGCTTGTTGTGAAATTAGGAAAGGTTTTATTAATCTTTATGCCTATTCCCCCTGAATGGCTGGGTTGCTCCCAAGTAAGGGTACAGGAAGAATTTACTGAGAGCAATCTAAGTCCTTTATACTGTTCCAAGTTTTGGACTCCCTGCCAGACCATCCATTGGCCACGTGACTTCATGTTCTCCTCTCTGATAGGCTCTCCCCTAAACAGTTCATCAAGCCTAAGCACAAGTTTCTGACCTTTAATCTCCCCACACTAGCATGCTCTGAAGACAGATGGTAGTCAGATGGGTGGTTTGACTTGCCTAGCAAGAGGTATCTTGCTGCTTCACCTAGACTGGCTTATGGCAACTGGTTAAATGTTTTTTTCATGTTTTATTTCCCTCACAATGCCCAGCAGAGTTGTCTTGGATGATAAATGCTTTAAAGGAATGACTCAGTTTTAGAAAATTTTGTGAAAGTTCATTAGTCTGTGTGTGTGTGTGTGTGTGTGTGTGTGTTTTAAGAACTTTTGGTTTGGTATGATTAATTGATTTATATTAGTATTTGATATGGAGTCCATTCTAGGATAACTCATTCTAGGTTTTGGTTAATGGTTTGTCTTGAATTCCTAGTTTGTTAGAGGTTGGACATCTCTCTCATCTGTCCTATCTTCTCTATTCCTACGGTCACCAACCTAGTGCAGGACTTCTTTACTGCCTTCCTTCCTGGATACTCAAAACAGTCTCTTAATTGTATTCTTGGTTCTCCTCTCTCTTCTCTCCAGTCCATTCACGAGTTACCAGGACAGTCATACAGATTTGGTCATATCACTTCTATTACAATATCTTCAATAGTTCCCTTGCTTTTGGAGTCATGTTCAAATTCCTTCTATCCTTCTGTCTGCCATATTGGACCCTGCCATTTTGGAACCTGATTCCACCTGACTTTCCCAAACTATCTTCTGTTATTCCTTTCCTTTGTTCCTGCCAGACGGGCAACTTTTATCGCACAATCTCCAACAATCACTAAGCTTTCCTCTCTCTCTAAAATTTAGGCCTTTCTGTTCTTTGGAACTTGTGTTGGTCCTTGAATGCCCAACCCAACCTCCTCCATGAAATCTTCCTTGATTCCCCAGTTGCTAACAATCTTTTTAGACTGAATATAACTCTGTAATATGCTTATTGTGACTATTCTGTTAGCTTGATTCAACATGTTGAGTGCTGGGGCCAGAGCCTGTCTCAGCTTTGTATTTTTCCTGGCACAGTGCTCTGTATCTGGGAGGTGTTTAATCAGTGTTGATTGTTGTTGAGGTGTGACTTGACACGCCTACTGCTTCCTGGACTGTGGGAGAAAGTAGATGATAGGAGACAGCTGCCCCTACCAGTGGTGGCAGAAAGGTTTGTGGAGGATAACCTGCCCTCTGCTTTCCCCTCTTCTTGTTCTAGACTGGCAGACATCTTTTTGCCAGGATGGGTCGTGCACTGCTGTGGGGATGACAGAATGTAGTAGGAGGCTTGGAAATCAAGAGCCATTTGAAGATTGTGAGGGATTTGATTTGTCACTTGTTTTTTTCCTGACTTTCAGGATGAGCATTTTGAAAACTGATGTAGCATGGTAATAGAGTACTTTGCATCTCATTAGCCCCTGGATACTTTGCAAAAAATATCTTCACATACATATTAAAAGACCTAGCCAGATCATTAAAAAAAATTTTGTTTACTTTCTCTTTTTGCTTCATTGAGAGGTCTGCATTTCTGATTCATTTCTCTAGAAATAAACTGTAGAAAAGACTAGCTCATCTTTGTTTTTACTTTGGGAGGCAGCTTAGTTCAGTGGAAAGGCTAAAGTCAAAGGACCCAGATTCACAATCTGGCTGACCTACATGGATGACCTGGATGAGTCATTAAATAAACATTTCTGGGCCTCAGCTTTCTCAACTCTGAAATGATGTTCCCTTTTAGTTCTGAATCATTAATCTTAGGATCATTTTCTTTCTTAATGTTTTCCTTCTTCCTGGCCTCTTCCTCACTGTCCTCCTAAACTTTAGTGACCACTCTTCTGGATGATAACTAAAAGATACAGGGTGAGACTTTTGAAAACAGAGTGGTTTAGAGGGTAGTATTGGTCAGTAGATTTTGATATGGAAGCAGTAGGATGGTGGGTGGGGCTAACTGGACTTTAAGAAAGTCGAGGGGGCTATTTAGCCACACAGGAAATTACCTAGAAAACAGGTTGATGAAGTAGTGACCTGAGAATGTAGTGAGGGTTTTGTAGTGGTTTACAGACTTAAGCAGCTGACATGTTAAATCTGACTTGACATTGGGAGTGTTGTTCAAGGTAAATATAAATAAGGAAATGGAAAGAAAATAATTTTTCTGCTTTTTGGAATATTTTTCATATAATTGTGATTGTCAAGTTCGTTACTTTTATGAACCCATCTTCCCTTTATCTCTATGCCTTCTCAAAGGGAGATATTTTCTCCAACTATGAACTTCTGTTATATTAACAAGATTGAAATTTAAGTGTTGTACATGTGACTTAAGGCTTCATTAATTCAATCTGACTAGAAATTTTCAAGTAAAATTCGCAACATTTGGGAGCCCTGTATACACTTAGTTTCAGAGCTGTCTAATGGACTATGGTTTAGAACACCTTTTTCCGAAGTTCCTTTGCTCCAAATGATCAAGACAAGAATGTTTTGTGGGGCAGTTGGGATGGAACGCAGACTAGGCAGTCATTTTATTGTACGGAACAGGTTTGGCTTTGGCTCGAGGATGCACCATATGAGAGGATGCCCTTCTATGTCGTTTAGCCAAGTTATATCCTGAGCTAGAGTTTGCAAAATGCCCTTTTTGACATTAAGTGAGTCTGTTTGGTTTTTCTTACATGTAACCCCTTTGCTTTCTTGCAACACATTAGCAATTTCTTAGGATTTTTCTTGTTTTAGAAAGCTATCTTTAAAAAGTAATTGTCCCATTTAATGAGCAACCAGAGGAAAGGTGGGTTCAATCAGAGGTATTCTGTTAATAAAATTTTGGGCATATAGTGCCTTAACAATTTCACTTTCTGGCTTTAGAGATTGTATTTTTAATACTCTTTCCCCATCTTTTTATATGTATTTTAAGTTGATATAGAAGCACAATACAGTGACTTACTGTTGGTAGAAAAGAAAGAATCCTAAACTCATTTGGGATGGTAACAACCATTTTAATTCCTAATTATTTCCTGAATTCCCTGAAATGTTGGGAGAAATAATGACATACCAAACATTTCATATATATAGAAATAATTGATGAGTCCATAAGCTTCTTTCAAATGTGGAAGACACTTTTTATTTAACAAACTTAAGTTTCAAATAAAGCCTTTTTTTCTCACTGACCCAGTTATTTTCAGTTTAAAAATTTTTCTTCTTTTTGTTTAAAAAGAAAAAATTCTTTATGAATCCCTCCTTGCAAGGGTCCCCTCTCTCCTTTGACTGAGTAAGGATAAAAGAGCCCATAATTCGTTAGGGGTCCCCGCAGAACTAAGAATGCTGTGTTTGCATTCAGCTCAGGTCTCTAAAGGGAGGGCCAGAGCTCTGGTGCTGACACTAAATGGTCAATGGGTGGGCTGGCCAGTCCGCCTCCTCTCCTTTCCTTTCTGTTTCTGCTTCTTTCCATAGGTCGGCACCTGTTCAGAAATTGCCAGTAAGTCAAGAGGAGGAGCAGCAGGGTGAAACTGACACAATTCTGGTGAGTTTCACTTTGCTGCTCCTCCTGATACTTAGGGAAACAACGGTGGCCTTTTGTAGAAAAGACCACTTGCAGATGTGTCCTTAAGATGAGATGCCCTGGTATTCTCTAAAGAAAACTTATTGTTGGCATGTGTCCTTCTCCTTCTAGTCAGCGGCCGCACTTTGTGTTGGAGTTGGAAGTTTTGCTGATCCGGATGACCTTCCTGGGCTGGCACACTTTTTGGAGCACAGTAAGAGATTTTGTTCTAAGATGCTGAAGTCTAGTTTTTAAATGTCTAATGTTAGGCAACTCTCTTAAATTAAAAATTGCATAAAAGCTCCTGAATGCATTGGTAGAGAAAGTTTCTCAACTGGGAGTTACCTAGTGTGATGAGATCATAAGTCTAATTTTAAAAAAAAGATTTTATAAATTCACTTTAAATTCAGATTTACTACTGGTTTGGTAGAAAAATGCCAAGTAAGAAGAAGTATTTAATTTGCAAAGACTGTCATGAACATTTGGGTCCTGATAACTGGGAATTCATGGAAGATAACAGTGATTTGCCCTCTAGATACATATTACCAGAGATGAAAGAGACGTGTTTTGTGTAACTCTTTTTAAGCTGAAAATTATCTTACTTTGGCTCTCTTGATTTCTTATCTTAGTATTCTTGGTGGCATCCTCTGAAAATCCAGTTTTGTTTCTTTTCTTAGTGGTTTTCATGGGCAGCCTGAAGTATCCAGATGAGAATGGCTTTGATGCTTTCCTGAAAAAGCATGGGGGGAGTGACAACGCCTCAACAGACTGTGAACGAACAGTCTTCCAGTTTGATGTCCAGAGAAAGTACTTCAAGGAGGCACTTGACAGGTAACTAATTCAGTCCAGCAAGATGAGCTGCTGCATACTAAAGCAGCAGAGAAGGTATATGCAGACACCACCACAACTGAGAACAGCACCTTGCTGGACTCCTTCCTCTGACGAGAGCTGGCATTTTATAAAAATGTCCATTGTCTCATTCATTCCTTTAAGATTATAAATTACTATATTTCTGTTGAACTATCTCAAGATCGTTTCCTGAATCCCTTTGGGACAGGAAGAGAGCAAAGTGACAGAAACAGACTCATTTGGTATAAAAGCAGATTGTCTCACTGGAAAAACAGATTGTGTTAAGATTCTTAAACAAAAAGGAATATAATGGATTGCCTTGAGGGGTAGTTGGATTCTTCCTCCTTCCTTCTTCAGCCAGATGCTGGATGATTATTTAGTTGGGGATTCTCCTGTGTGATGGGGATGCTGCCTGAGGTCCTTTTCAACACTCCAATTTTGTGATTTGTGAAAAGGGATTTTTAATCTCTAAATGTGTTCTGCACTTAGAAAAGTTTTGTTTTTGGTTTTTTTTGTTTTTTTTTTTGTGGAAGATGTAAATATAGTGCATTGATATAAGTTTGACAAAATTCAGGCATATAAAACAGCATACAGGGAAGAAATGCTTCTTTTTCAGTATTCAAGTAAGGTAGTCATCCCCTCTGGATGGATGGCTCTCAGTCACACAAGGCTCCTCTGACTCTTTCTGCTGAAAGTCAGGAATGACCGAGTAACCTCTTAAGGATCTTTTCTCTTTTAGTGGCATATGAAATATTTCTTTGAAAGAGAATTCGGCTGTAGTTTGTTTTTCTTGGTTCATGTGATTGAACCTTCAGTTGCCTCCAGAAGTCACTAAGAAACTCTTGCTTCCTAGGTTTGAAATTGTTGAATTCACTCATGGTACATACAGACTTCTTTGTTCTTAGTATGCCCTCAAGTGACCAGAAGACACCCCCCTCCCTCCTCCACCTCACCTCCTCACTCCAGAATACTTCACCAGAATTTATCAGAAGAATGGTGTTTCTGGAGAGGTCCTTGTTGAGACTTACCACCTGCAAGTTACCTGATCCCTGAAATAAAAGGCCCAGCAGTGACCTTATCAGTAATATTACAAGTACAGTAGTGGTCTGGCACTTATAGTATGGATACTGCAAGAGATTAGCCTAGGGCTCACTAGGAAGACGGGGAGGAGAAGGAAGAGTACTCTTTCATGGAATTTATTTTGAATTCCATTTTTATACTGATACCTCTTTTAAAATTTTCTTTCATTATAAATTTGGCAAACATGAACTTTTCATATATAAAAAAAAAATAGAAAGAAGGTTATATATGAAACTGACTCACTCTTACTGACAGCTTTTTAAAAAAACCATATGAAGTTTAGTTGAGGGGAAGTATGACACAGTTGAGAATTTCACTCTTTTAACAGTTGGACAAAGTCTTACAGCATGCAGGTACTTGAACTCAAGTGTGTCTTTAAATATAATGTGAAATTAAAAAATTGATAAGGGTTTTTCAGCAAAAACTGTATCACTACCTGGCTTATTATGTTTCTTGATCTTTTTATAATCTGAAAACTACTTTTCTCTGAGATTTTTAAAGCAATTTAACTGCCTTAGTGTAACAAGTTATTCCCCTTATATTAGTGCTTTGAATAGTTATAAAGCATTTTGTAATCTTGAGGTTAAAGTGAGAGTCTAAAGCCTTATTTAGGTCAGTCTGGGTATATGAAATGCAGGATGGCATTGGAGTCAGGAAAACCTGGGCTCCAGTTCTATTTCTGCCCAGTACTGGGTATGTGGCCCTGGGCGAGTCCCTTACCTTCTCATCATCCAGGCCCTTCTCTAAGGCTGGAAGTTACAGAGCAAATGTTGATGTGCTTTGGTAGAGAGAGTTTCCTTGCCAGGTCCTGTCTCACTTCCTAGGCATGTTAGAGTCATACCTGATTAGTAAACGCTGATAAGCAACGAACCTTTTTTTTGGAGGCAGTCAGAGTTAAGCAACTTGCCCAGGTTCACCTAGCTAGTAGGTGTCTGAGGCCAGATTTGAACTTAGGTTCTCCTGACTCCAGAGCCAGAGCTCTATTCACTGTACCACCTACCTACCCCAAAGAAACTTTTCTTAAAAGTTATTGATATGCAAAAATCAATTATTGTTCATTTTCCAGGTGGGCGCAGTTCTTCATTCATCCCCTGATGATTAGAGATGCCATCGACCGTGAAGTGGAGGCTGTTGATAGTGGTAAGTGATTCATGTGTTGTCCCTTAAAAAAAATGGATTCTGAGAAACAGACCCCTGGATTACTCAGCCTTCATTTGCATTGAGCCTTACACCTGAGAGTAACCAGAGTGTAGTAGCTGACTTTGGAATCAAGAAGACCTGACTGAATTCAAGCCCCGCCTTTGACACACACAGGCACATCATTTAACCCTTCAGTGTCTCCAGTATTTGGGAGAGGGGCCCTCTACCCATATAGTCCCAGGTCTAGTCCTTGTCTACGTCCCTTTGTCTCCTTGCACAATCAGACAGCTCAGGACTGTGTCTTCTTAAATGTGAATGGTACTGCTTGATTGCACATTACTGAAGTGGCAGGCTTTGAGATGGCTGCTCTTTATATTGATAGAGGAATTCACATTTTTCCTTTTTGTGAAAAGCAGTCTAGAGTAGTATGTGACATTCTGTCTTGCTTTTCCATCATTAGGCACTGATGCTTTTTCAGAGATGCTTTGGTTTTCACTTATTTTGAAGGCAGCTGTGGTCAAGCAGAAAAGCTCCCCAGGTTTGGACTCAGAAGACCAGAGTTCAGATACTGCCTCTGGTGCTTACTAACAGTGGGATCTTGATGAAGGCACTGTTCCTCTTGGGACCTCTTGTTGTACCTCCTGTTTCACAGGGTAGTTTTTGAGGATCAGGTGAGACAGTGTTTTGTAAAGCTCTGTAGAAAGGTCACTTACTGTTATTGGCACCTCATTATTTCCCCCAAACATGAGTTTATTGTTTTTTACAGATGAACACGATGTAAGTAATTGATTTAATTCTCTATTAGAGTAAGAAAAAATTCCAGTTTAGCTACTACTTTTTTACTTGCCTTTGAAATTTAGATGGTATACTTGCATATTGAAAATTGTGTGCTTGTGGATCAGGATATTTATGTTGCTCAAATGTGGGAACCAGCTCACTTCCATTAGTCAAGGAGAATAGTCAGTTGTACTGCAATGCTTGTTGTGAAAACATAAATTTGTTCTAACGTAATCAATATGTTAGGGAACAATTTGGACATAACATGAATTTCATGTTTGCTTATGTGTGGTTTCATCTGTGACAAACACTGGGTGAAAGCAGACCTGCACCCAGCTGATCTGAGCTGTATAGGAATTACACAATACACAAATACATAAAACGCACACATACCCCTCAGACATCTGCCAGTTACCTCCGTTTACTATGCATGTTCCACAAGATTGGGTTTGCCATTCTTTCACATTGGTGAACTTTTATTCATTAAAAAAATCCATATTCCAAGGTCTTAGACATACATCTAAGCATCTTGGTTCACAGGTGTCTGGGATTCTTTGTGCTGTAGTTATAAAAGTCAATCTTCAGTGGGTTTGTGTCTTTGTTGATTGGTAACACCTGCATATAGGATAATGGGCTTATTGATTTATAGCTGGAAGGATTCTTTGAGGCCAACCAGTCCAACTAGCCCCTTCATTTTATAAATGGGAAAACTGAGGCTGAGAGAGACAAAGTGACTTGTCCAGGGGTGAGCTTTGAACCTCATTCATCTGACTTCAAAGCCTCTAAAACTGTAGCATGTGCTTGGTTTAGTTTAGATTATGTTTAGTATTCTGGGTCAGGAAAGCATGCAATACATTCTAGAATGGTCACTAGTGAAAGTGCCTTTAAAAACCTTGAGTGTTTAAAAGGTATGAAAAATAAAAACCATATTCTCTGATGGTGCCTTTGAAAGGAAGTGTCATTCCATTTGAGCATAGAGCCTGTGTCTGGCACTGGGCTCAGTAATATGGGGGAAGAGAATAGGGGCTGGAGGCTGGTGGATTTCACAGCAGGGAAAAGAGAGACCCTGTGCTGGCTCCCTAGTCACTTATGGGTGTCCAGTTGCCAAAGGGTGCTACTATCTAACAGGGATATACTTGTACTAATGGAGACAAAGGGTACCTGGAATGAAGTTGTTCTCTGCTTGATCCCTTTTGGAAGTATGATTTTTCTGGATGCAAAGAGCTGCCTCCATTGAGAGTACATGTAATGTTTTGTCCTCATGGGCTCCTGGGAAGACTCCTTGGCTGTATTCTTGTATTAACTCATCTTTCTTTATTATCGACAGAATATCAACTTGCAAGACCTT
>CM053770.1:672060294-672167288 GCA_028658325.1 Potorous gilbertii
GAAAGGAGGAAACATCTGGTCACCAAGAAAGTAACTTTCTATGGTCTTATTTTTTTCCCTTTTCTGGGCATTTTCCCAGCCAGTTACTTGACTTCTGAGATTCCTCTCCACCCCCACCTAGATCCTCCCAGCTAGTGCTTGAGGTCTGAGATTCAAATGCTGCTCCCCAGCCTCAGGGCTTTCAGTGGGATGGGGCTGCTATTCAATGTGAGCTTAAGTTCTAGTGCTCAGGTGGGGGCAGGGCTGCCTCCCAGGCTCAGTTCCCTCAGGGGGTTTATGTGGAGACCTTCAGTAATGGACCCCAGCTCCTGTCTGCTCCGGGAGCCTCTGGGTGCCCGCTGCCTCTTGAAGGGGCCTGAGTAATGGAGACACCCTGCTCCCCTCTCGGCAAGCCCAGAAGTCTCTCTCACTGACCTGTAGCACCTGTGCATGGAGGGACCTTCGCAGCCGCCGGAGATTTCATCCCTGAAGCCTGCTCAGATCTGCTCCTCTTGGGGCCATGCAGCCAAGGTAGGGCTGGGTTCTGCTCTGGTCCTTTGTGCACAACGGACCTTTGGTGAGGGTTTTTCAGGTCTTTCTGGAACAGAAATCTCCTCTACTCCATTGTTCTGTGGCTTCCACCACTCCAGAATTTGTTAGTTCTTCTTTACAGATATTTTATAGGCTGTGGTTTCTGAGCTAGCATATGTGTGTCTTTCTACTCTGCCATCTTGGCTCCTCCCCGAAAAGTGTTTCTTATAAACAACATCTTGTTGGATTCTGGTTTCCAACCCATTATGCTGTCTGCTTCCATTTTAGGGGTGACTTCAGACCATTCACATTCATGACTATGATACTCATCATGTATTTCCCTCCATCCTATTTTTCTTGTTTATCCTCTCTCTCTCTCTCTCTCTCTCTCTCCCCACCAAAAGTCTGTCTTGCTTCTGACCACTCCCTCCTTTAATCTGTCCTCTTATTATTCAGTACACACTCCTTCGCCCCTCCCCCAAGTTGCTTCCTCTTATTCCCTTCTGCTCCCTGTTGGGTAAGACAGATTTCTATATCCAACTAAGTGTGTATGTTATTCTTTCTTTGAACCAATTCCAATGAGAGTGAGGTTCAAGCATTGCCAACCTCCCTCACATTTTTTACTCTACTGTAAAAGCTCTTCCTTGGTCCCTCTTTTATGTAAGATAATTTTCCCCATTCTTCCTCCCCCCTTTTTACTGAGGCATCTTTCTTGCTCACCCCTTGGTTAACTCACACTTAGGCCCTCTGCCCGTATATATGCTTTCTAACTGCTATAATAATGATAAAGTTCCTGGAAGCTACAGTTACCATCTTCCCATATAACAATGTTCCTGTTTACCTTTCATGCTTCTCTTGACTTTCGTGTTTGAATATCAAATTTTCTATTCAGTTCTGGTATTTTTATCAGAAATATTTGAAAGTCCTCTATTTTACTGAATACTCATTTTTCCCCCTGAAAGATTCTATTTGGTTTTGCTGGGTAGGTGATTCTTGGTTGTAATCCCACGTTCTCAAGCTCTTGGCTTCTTTAATGTGGAAGCTGCTAGGTCTTATATGATCCTGACTGTGGCAGGATATTTGAATTGTTTCTTTCTGGCTGCTTGCAAAATTTTCTCCTTGATCTGGGAGCTCTGGAATTTGACTATAATATTCCTGAGTTTTCACTTTGGGATCTCTTTCAGGAGGTGATCCCTTTTAGGCACTTATCATGTAGTGACTACTATTCTCTCCTACTAAATTATAAGCTCTGAAATCATCCTAGCTGACCCATGGATGGAGCTCTAAGTGTTCAGCACCCTTTTCAGATTTATCTCCTTTGATCCTCTTGGTGGTGTTACTATTCCCATTTTTACAGATAAGGAAACTGAGGCTTCGAAGTTAAATAACTTGCCCAAGATTATATAGCTTGTGTGGGACATGGGATTTGAAGCCAAGACATGGTTGGTTCTAAGACTAAGGTTCTTTGACCTTTAGACCACACTGTCTCTTATGAGGGCAAAGTCCCCACCATTTCTGAATTTTGTATCAAGCACAGAGCACTGCACTTAGCAGCTGATTCTAAAATGTTTATTGGGATGAA
The DNA here is from genome assembly GCA_028658325.1 of Potorous gilbertii. Lineage (NCBI taxonomy): Eukaryota > Metazoa > Chordata > Mammalia > Diprotodontia > Potoroidae > Potorous > Potorous gilbertii. The sequence goes on from CM053770.1 coordinate 672,062,387, forward strand.
TTTAATTTAATGGAAATAACAGAAAACCTGGGTTCTAGTTCTGATTTTCAGACCACTCTTTGTTCTAAGCTTCTTCCTGGATTTAAATCTATTTATGGTCTATTATCTGACATTCTATGTTCTCAAATTCCCCCCACCCTTGAAATTCCATCACTCAACTTTTTCTCTGTTTATTGTTCAGCTATTTCAGATATGTCTGACTCTCCATGATGCCATTTAAGGTTTTATTGGCAAAGATACTGGAGTGGTTTGCCATTTCCTTCTCCAGATCATTTTACAGATGAGGAAACTCACACAGCTAGAAAGTGTTTGAGGATGGATTTGAATCAGTCTTCCTGACTCCTAGCCCAACACTCCATGCACTATGGCACCATCTAGTGGCCCTAGCTTGATATAAAGAGTTTGATGGGTAGAGAGGTGGAATGCTTGGCCCAGATGAAGTAGACACCAGGGGGCAGCCATGTCCTAATCATCTTCAAGCGGCTTCGGAAAATTGTGCACAACTCCGCAACAATCAATCCACCCAGTATTTCTTTATGAAATATCCACTACATGGATGCCCTCTGTGCTAGGGACACTACAGTGAAATAGCCTCTGTCTTCAAGGATCTTCTGCTGTACCAGGGAGAAGAACACAAACTAAATACAAGGTTTGGAAGGAGGGTTCAAGGGAAAACACCAGCAGCTGGGTGGAAGGGTATCTATGAAATGCTTCAGAGAGAAAATGTGGTGTTGGAGGAAGGAAACAAGGGATTCCAAGAAATGGATGTGAGGAGGATGTGCATTCCAGGCATGGGAAGACCTTGTGCAAAAATGGATTGTCACATGGAAGGAAGGTCAAGAAAGTCAGTTTGCATGGAGCACAGGAAGGGGAGTGATAGATAGTGAGGCTGAAAAGGTGGGTTGGAACCAGGTGTTTTCCACATTGTATTTATGCCTACACATAATAAGGAGCCGTTTGGAGCTTACTGAGCAGAGCAGTGACATAGAGCTGTGCTCTAGTATTGCTGTGGCTGTTTGGATCAGATTGAAGTGAGGAGAACCTTGAGGTAAGGAGATCAATAGTACAGGTGAAAGATGACGAGACCTTGAACTAAGATAGTTGTGGGGGGAGCAGAAAGAAGGGGACAGAAGTGAGTGATGTATTGGAGGCAGAAGTAACTTTGCAACTGATTGGCTGTGTGGGGTGAAGGACTGAAAAGTTGATGATGACTTCAGTGTTGTGGCACTGGTGTGTCCTCATCAGAAACAGGCAAGTTATTGAAAAGAGAGGGTTTGGGGAGAAAGGTTATGCGGTGAGTTTCAGATGCCCATAGGACATCTAGTTTGAAATGTCCAACAGATAGCTGGTGGAGCCCAAGAGCCTGGCTACATAGGTTTCAGAGGCATCGTAATCAAGATGATGTGTTATTTGCTCCTCTTTTCTCTTTTGTTCGCTTGTTTCTTCTTTCTAGTGGTTTCTCCCATCGATTCTCATTCTTCTTTACAACATGAGTAATGTGAAAATAGGCTCAATATGAAGGTATTTGTAGAGTCTATATCAAATTACATGCCTTCTTGGGGTGGGAGGAGGGGAGAGATAGGGAGAAAATTTGCAACTCAAAATCTTATGGAAGTGAATGTTGCCAACTAAAAAATAAAGAAATTTTAAAAAAAGAATGAAAATGATCATTGAGCTAACGAGACCTGAGAAGTTCACCAAATGAGAGAAGATAGAGTCTTGGAGCTATCCGTCCATAGTTAGAGGGTGTAAACTGGATGGAAATCCAGCAAAGGATACTGAGAAGGAACAGTCAGGAATGTGGGAAGAGAAGCAGGAGACAGCGGTGTCACCAAAACTTAGGGAGGAAAGAGGATCATAGTATGAAACACTGAGAGCTCAAGAAAGAGGAGTCTGAGAAAAGGCCACTAGACTTGATGATTAGACATCATTACTAACTGTGAGGGCCACAGTTTCCACTGAGCGATGAAGTAAGAAGTTAGATTGCAAAAGGATGAAAAGTCAGTGGGAAGTAAGAAAAGGACAGGCTACAAGTGTGAGCATCTCCGTCAAGGAGTTTGAAAGGAAAGAGGGCAGGATTAGTTGGATCTGGTGAAGATATTTTAAGGATGGGGAAAACTTGAGTGTCTGAAGAGAGCAGGAAAAGGGGTCAGCAGACTCACTTTCTGGTATTTGTGTTCAGGGGTAAGGGGCACAATGAGATTTATCCAGTAAACACTGAAAGCTTTCCAGTAGAGGAGCCTCCATGCCTCCCATACCCTCTTTCAGAGCATTTTTTTCCCCAACCTTCTAACAATCTTTTCTCCATCTTCAATGCTCTCCATATTTACACACCATTGGACACCTCTAGCCACTCTCCCCTGCCTTGGCTTCCACAATATGACTGCTCTTTTGTAGTTCTCCCTTTAGTTATTTGTCTCCTCTGCCCTCTCCTTTTCTGGCTCCTTTCTATGCCCTGGTCAGACCACGTCTGGAGGGTCATGTTCACTTTGGCCACTTAATTTTAGAAAGTCACTGTCAGCTGGAGAGAATCCAGAGGAAGGCAACCAGGAAGGATCTAGAGTCCATGTCATTTGAGGATCAGTTGAAGAAACAGGAAAAGACTGAAGGGGTATATTGAAAGCTGTCTTCAAGTGTTTGGAGGATTGTCACAGGGGAAAGGGATGGCCTTTTCTCCATGCTCATCCTTCTTGAGACAAAGTCAGTCCCTTCTCCTTGATACTCCCTTCTCTCTAGGTATTCATGGCCTACTCTCTTCTGGCTTTCCCACTTATCTGACCATTTCTTTGCTGAATCTTTATCTAGGTCATAGTTGTTAAACTTGGATGTCCCTCATGGTGCTGCCCTCTGTCCTCTTCTCCTTTTGTGCTGTTTCATTTGGTTATCTCACCAGCTCTCATGGATTCAGTTGTCTGAATGAACATAGGTTAATGGTTCTCAGATCTATTTGTCCAGCCCTACCCTCTTTTCTGACCTCCAACCTCACATCCCCTTCTGTCTCTTGGACTTCTCAAACTGGATATCCCATAGACATCTTAAACTCAACATGTCCAAGATAGCTCCGTATTGTTCTCCACAAACCTTCTTCTCTTCCTAACTTTTCCATTGTTGTCAATGACACCACCAACCTCCCAGTCCCCTATGCTCCCAATCTCAGTATCATCCTTGACTCCTCTGTCTCACCTCCTATATCCAGCCTGTTGTCAAGTTTTGTTCATTTTACCTCCATAATATCTCTTGCCTTTACCCTCTCAAACTTCTGATGCTTTCACTTCCTGGTGTAGGCCTTCATCACCTCAGGTTCCAATAGCCTTCTGCTTGGTTCCTTGCCTCAGACCTCTTCCCACTCTAATCTATCTTCCCTCATCTGCATTTTCCTAAAGCACAATGTCTGCCCTGTTCATAAACTACAATAGCTCCCTATTACCTCCAGGATCAAACACAAAACACTGTTCAGTGTTTAAAGTTCTTCATAACCTTCCATGTCATCTCCAAACTCTAATGTTCATATAGCTCACTGCCCAGCTCATACCCTGGATTCAAGGACACTGGTCTTCTTGCTGTACTTCACATAAAACGCTACAGACATTTCCTCTGTCTGTCCTCCATGTTTAGAATGTTCCCTGACTTCTTTCAGGTACCATCAAAAATCCCACCTCCTGCAGGAAGCCTTTTCTGATTCCTCATAATGCTAGTGCCTTCCCTAGGTTGATTATCTCTGCTTTATCCTGTATATATGCTATTTGTACATGCTATCTCTCTATAGTGAGAGAACATTTATTGCCTTGATATAACTGATTCCATTTTGTATTAGACCATTATTTTGTGATGAAATGCTTTGGTGTCTGTTTTTCATAACTTGTTTTTCAATATTATGATAAGCAACCATATGTGTTGCATAGGCTAGTCAACAATATGTGCATTCATAAACAACTAGGAAACATATGGGACCCTTGGAAATGACAGACTACCGATGGAAAAATTTGCTAAGCAACTTCCTCATTAGTTCATATCATCAAGTGAATTAATTTGATGAACAAATTAGATCATTTACCATCAGAGTGTAAGTGTAAGCAGCCAAAAATATCTATAGCTAAAATACAAGAAATCCAGCAGCCTCTAGCTTGACCCTGGGTCATAAGAGAGCAACAGCTCATGCACTCCCCCCATTGGAGACTCAAGCATCTGGCATGTCACTTGACTGCAGGGCTGAGTGATTGGCTGAGATTTGCTGGCTTGCCCAGCAGCTACCTGGATGGGAGACACATGCTTTTCGGCTGGGCAGAGAGTGTTGCAGGTGAAATTTAACAAAAAGGTAAACTGAGGTAACTTCCCACGTAAGATAACATTTATTAACAAGGGCATGCTGCCTGACAACAAAGGGGTCAGTGGTTTGCTTCCATTTATGAAAGTGGAGTCAATGCCAGTGTTTGCAGCCAACAGCAAGTTTTGAGGCCCTAAGCAGCAAAGAGAAATCTTCAGGACCCTGGCCAGTGGTGGCTGAGACAGCTATATAGTAACTATGGCATGTGCTGCTGGAGTTTAAAGGGGGGAGGGAGGAGTTTATATTTCTGTTCAAAGTAAATGTCCCTTTGTAAAAGCTAATTGATTTTAAGTTATTTAAGTGGAACTAGAGCACTAGTGACTACAAGTTAACAGTGGGGAGAGTACAGAATGGGAGCTCAAGCTGAAAGCATTAGAGAAAAGGTTCCCTAATCCCTAAGGGCTACCTCTAGAACCTAGAGTTGGTGAAGCAGCTGACCTTGATTTAAGAGAATTAGGCAAGTGAGCACTCATTACAAACATTTGAATAAGTAAATGAATCAACCTTAGCATAAGTGAGTTGATTAGGTGGTTGCTCACTCCAACAGGAGAGAGAAAGAATTATGGAGAGGTAGAATTAAGGATTATATACATGTCCAAATGGATATCTCTTAAGCAACATATCTAAAATAGGTCTCCTTATATTTCCACCCCCAAAGCACCTTTTCTCCAAATTTTCATATTTCTCTTGAAGCTTAAAAACTCTTGAGAATACAGCTCTAGTGGACCTCAGAGGCCCATCTAATTCAGCTCCTTCGTGTTACAGATGAGAAAAGCCTGCTTGGAACTAAAACTCAGGGCTTATGATTTCAGCTGACCCTACAGCACATTATAAATTATGGATAGGCAAGTAGGGGGTGCTGTAGATAAGAGCATTGAATCCAGAGTCAGGAAGACCTGACTCAAATCTAGCCTCAGACACTAACTGTATGCCCTGGATTGGCCACTTGTTTCTTCAACTGTAAAAAAGGGGGAAGGGATAATACCATCTACCTCCCAACGTTGTTGAGATCGATGACTGGCCTATATAGTAGTTCTACATACATGTTACTGTATTGTTATTGTGAAGACAATGATAGGACCAAGGAATATCGTGATCATGTCCATCAGCTTAAATTTGCCTTTCAGAAGCTTAAAAAAAAAAGCTGATGAAATCTTAGACTGTAGGAGAAAGAGTGCTGGACGTGACCTTGGAGAAATACCTTTCACCTCTTCAGGCCTCAATTTTTTCATCTGTAAAATGCAAGGAGATAGAGGGAGATGGACTCAACGGCCCCCTCTGACTCTAAAGCTATGGTCCTAATAGAAGTCCACAAGGAGGGGAGCAATGGTTCAATTAAACTCTGAGTATCCTTTCTGATTTCTCTACAACCCTGTGAGGTAGTGGGGCCACATTACTCATCTCATTTACAAATGAAGGCATCCAGGCAGGCTCCAAAAAATTCAATATTTTTGCCTGCAGCTACAGACAGACAGTATCAGAGGCAGGACCTGAAAGGAGGTTCTGAGGCAGCAGCAGGTGCCCAGCAAGTCACTCCACTGCCACTGCTTTTAAGCACCACTTTGCATCTGCTGTCCTGCCTGTTTTCAACTTCACGAAATGAGATCCCCCCAGGATAAGCTCATCGCTTCTAAGCCTGCCAACCCATGCTTTACTGACACCACCACTTCAGCCTCAAACGCGTCCAAGTGCCTTCCTTTAAAGAGCTCTAGCAGAAACTGGACGTTTTTGCCTCACTCCACTCAGCTTCTGCCGGCCGTGTGACTTCAACTCCACAACACAAGATACACCCTGGAGTCCTGTCCTCCACCCCCATCCTCTCACCTCCTCCATTCCTGTCTCCTTTCGTGTGTTGCCTGAGAACTTCTTGAGGGCAGGGATTGTCTTTTTATTAATTACATCCCCAGTGCTTAATAGTTTCTGGCACATAGTAGGACTCCATTGGATAGATAGCAGCGCAGGTAGAGGGCCTCCCAGACTATGACTCTCTTTCCAGAAGTTGTCAAGCAGGGATACTCAGTTCTCTTGAAACACTGAACTTGGCAACTTTCTATATTCTCTACTTCCTCAACAACCATAAGAAAGTTCTCACTAACTCATCTCAAACATGGATAAGACTTTAGCAATGGAAATAATGTCAGAGAGTGAAGTATTAATATCTACATCTGACTTAAAGCTGTAACACAAGCTTCTGGTTATATGGAGGTTGCACGGCGTTTTGACAGCAATTCTTTTTTCAATTGCTTTCAGTCCGGTTACCACTAGGGTTTTCCGGTTATAGAAACCGAACGGTTTCCGCTCTTTTAGTAGATGAAAACACTTCTAGGAAGCCGTTAAACGACAGTTAAACAGCAATCAAATAGTTGATTCAGTACCTTTACACTTGCAGCGAAACACAAAGACACTGTTTTTGTTGTTGTTGCCGTCATACTATGACTGCCTCTGACAGCATAAAGACCTTACACACCCCCATCATACTTGCGACTAAACAGAACACAGCACACTATAAACCGCCGAACATATACTATCTACTTTTCATACAAAATACCAGGGGAGAGCGCGAACGCAGTCCCCCACTACCACAAATTATGCAGTCGAGTTTCCCGCATTTGGGGAAATCGCAGGGGTCAGCCCATCCGGAGTGCAATGGATAAGCCTCGCCCTGGGGAAACCACCTTCGTGATCATGGAATCACCCCTGCCAGGTAAGTATGCTTTAATCGCCTCACTACCTGAATGACCTGACCAGCAAAACACTGTACACATATGGTGATGTCTAGGCGTTTATTTCGGAAGTACCCTGGTAACAAACTCAATCATTAGACTTATTTATTAATAAGATACTAGAATCTCTGGGGGTTAAATCTCTCTTCTGTTTGTTTTTTTCTTTCTATATTACAAACCAGCAGCCACGGCGCTCTCTCATCTGCATGCTTCCGCCCACAGGCTCCCGGATTGGTTCAGCTTCTACGTGCATAACCCGGGCCCCCGCACTGGAGCTGACTGACTGAGGGCGCAGGCGCAGAAGTTGGACACTGTAACCCTTTATCCAAGAGTCACGCTTCGTCTCTTCCCATCCCCTCCTAGGCCCCTCGTAGTGTGTCTACTGTGTGCGTGGTTGTTTGTATGTTGTCACCCTCATCACCCTCTAAGGCTTTTGCCTCTCTTTGCATCCCCAGCGCTCAGCACTGGGACTTCCCACAGCCACACAACCACACCCTCCATTTAAGGGTATTGTCTTCTAGCGGTAGATGGAACTACGGCTCTTCCAGGACCGAGACTCTGGGTCGTTTTACGGTGTTTGTATTCCAAGGACTTGGCGCAGTTCCAGGTACATAGTAAGAGCCTGTTAAACGTCCTCTTACTGACTTGATGGCTTGTGGTGATCAGTCTCAGAGACTCGGGTAGCCAGGTGACTCAGTGGATAGAGCCTTGGACCCAGAGTCAGGAAAACCTGAGTTCAAATCCATCCTCATACACTTCATAGCTGTATGACCCTGGGCAAGTTACTTAACCTCTGCTAGGGGAGAAAAAAAGAATCCACTGGAGAGGGAAATGGTACCCCGGCCCGGTATCATTGCCGAGAAAACTCCACGGACAGCTACGGAGTGTCCAAGAGTCGGACACCACCGAGCAGCCACCGCAGTTGAAAAGAAACTCAGAGGCCACAAGGTGAAGGGACTTTGCCCCCGTCCCGCAGGCAATTAACTCGGACTCCAAATACTGGCTAACATTTATATAGTTTACAAAGCGATATGCACATATAATTATGAAATCTTTTATGATTTGGGTCCTCATTTTGCAAGAGGGTGGAGAGGGGTGGGGGAAGTGGGGAGGAACTGAAGGGGAGGTTAAGGCAGAATTCGAACTCCCATTTCCCTTCCTTCCTCATTCAGTCCACTCAGGGCTACCAAGCTGTACACTCTTTCCCCCGACACTTCGCTAAGCTGTCACTGTCCCCTGACGCCTCCTTCCCAGCTCTAGAAAGTCGTATAACCTTCCACCAGTCTTCTAGGGATCCCTTCCCCCACTTCCCCTGCTCGGAACACAGAGGTTTCCTGGTTCTGAGACCCAGGCCACAATGACTCAAACTGTGTTACTCGATTTCCTTACCAGGGGCCTAAGAGAATTAACTGGTCCTAGTGCCCCCTGCGGCGGGACTTGGCAGTTTGGTGTTCACCTTTCCAAAACACGAAACTTTAATTGGAAGATGGCTAGCTCATTATGTAAATCTCAACTGTGATTAAGTCAACAATCAGTCAAAAAAGGACCACAGTCAGCGAGTGACAGTTTCTACGATAGCTGCCCAGCTGCCCGCCGTATTCTGAGAATCCCGCGAAAAGATTAAAATCATTTGAAAGAAGAAGAGGTTACAACTGTACTCAAAAAACCCATCAGTTTCCACGCAAAATAAAAACAACTTGTCAGGCGGACACCGCCCACGTCGTTCCCTAGTAACGCAAAACCACCCACCTAATTTTTTTGCTTCCCAGAAAACCGAAAACCTGAACCACCCGTATAATTTCCAGTTTTCCAGGATATTGCAAGTTTCAACTGAACGTTACAACTAATTAAACTTCCGGGAGTTTGCTTCCTCTTTCGGACTCGCACAACCTGACCGCTAACCTAACTCATAGATAGGGTGACCCCGAGTAGTTGCTCCTGAACCCCTGGAAGGGACTTTTCGTCTTTCCAGACATCTGATTCTCTGTTCCTATCCCATCTGGTTCCCTAAGTAGTCCCCTGAACTAGCGGTTTTTTCAGCCAAGGAGGGATTTCTTTATCTGCATATTCCCGCCTCCTCTCTCCAGGACTGTCATGACGTCATGATAAGGCCCTTCCCTCCCTCCCAAGGTTGCCTTCCTTACTTTTCTCTGGTTGCTAGGCGACGCCCCGCCCCTGGATTTTATCCTCTGGGACCCCTGCTGAGCTCTACACGAGTAGATGCGAGTCCGCTTGGGCCGCGAGGTCTAGCTGCACACGGACAGATTTCTGCACCTCCCCCTACGCTCCATCTGGGCTCTCGGTCCTGACCTTGACTGAGGTCCTGTCCCGCTCCGACTAACTGGAGTGATGGCGGCCTCTGTGTGCCCCAAACTGCCTCCCAACTTGGGAGCGGGGAGAGATTCGGGGCTCAGGGAAACTTGAGAGAGAAAACAGTCCTAGGGAGAAGGCACTTGGCAATGGGGAGTGTCAGGATTCTAACCCAAGGTCTGGAGTCCCTTTACATCTCACTTCTATCACAAACTGGAGGAGAGCCAGTACTTTCTTTAGTGAATATACTAAGCTTTTATGGAAAGGTTTAAGATATAATCATACTTCAAAACACCCCCCAGCCGCTCTCCAGAACCGCGTTCTGCTTGGACAATCTACCCTCCTTCCCTTATTACTCACCATCTGGATGCCCTGCTGGTGGAGCTAAGTTTACCCCCCAGGAGCTGCTAGAGGTGGGGTTTACAGTACAAATAACTACCACACTTAATATTACAGACAGAATAAGAGATGTGGGATAAGGAGGGGTAGGCAAGGGGTGGGGGAATCTGAGATTTAGACCTGAGCTAGACCTCAGAACTTATCCAGTCCAACCCCTTCTTTTTAAAGATGGGGAAACTGAGGCCAAGAAAGGCTAGTCAGTCACACAAAGTAGTTGGTAATTGTAGGAGATGGAATTTGAATCCTGGCCCTCTGACTTCAAATGGGGTACTCAGCAGGGCAGACTTCCCTGAGGAGATGGCATTTCAATTGGGCCTTCAAGGATGGGAAGGTTTGAGGGTGGGAGCGGAGAGGTGAGGGAAGAGAACCTTTCAGGTATGGAGGACAGCCAGGACAAAGGCCTGGAACCTGGAAATGGAATGTTCTATGGTAAGAAACAGCCGTAACCTATGCACCACATTGTAAATTGATTCTACTGTACTCAATAAATAAAGGCTTTTGTTATTGGACATACAGCGGCTTGCTTTAAAGGAGGTACAAACTCAGACTGTGGTCTTAAGAATCAGTTACTCAAAAGAGCCCACACTGTCCCTGGACAAAGGAGGTGTAGGAGGTATACCTCCCAGGTATGGGGCCCAAGATTATAAGGGGCTCCAGAACCTGAGTATGAGGGAGGCCAATTCTTACCCTAATGAATCAGAGGACCCAAGGTCCTCGGCCACCTGCATCTCTTGGACCCAACCAGAGTGAAATTTGTCAGGTTCTAATTAGCTACTATGAGCTGGCAGAAGGCATATCCCTTGAACAATTGGCATAATGTTGGCACATATTAAGTACTTAATAAATGTTTATTAGCTATTGCTTATTGATTGATGGAGCTGAGGATATTTAGCCTAGAGGTGACTACTTGGAGGGTAGAGGAACAAGATTTGTCTTTCAATATTTGGAGGCTTTTTGGTTACAAGGATTGAGTATATTGTCTTGACTCCAGGGGGTAGCACTTAGACCCTATAGGAAGGGGCACTAAGTTCTGTTCCCAGAAGGGAAATCTCAACTCTGCATCAGAGAAAACTGTTACAGGTATGCAAAAGTAGAATGGGGTGCTTCTGGGATCCTCCTTCATAAGGAAACCTTCCTCCTTCATAATTGTGCCTTTCCTCCACTGATAATCTCCAATTTTTCCTGTAGGTAGCTTGTTTGCACATAATTGTTGGCACATAGATTGTGAGAGCAGGGACTATGTTTTGCCTTCTTTTGAAATCCCTGGGCCTAGCACAGTGCCTGGCATGGAGTAGGCACTTAATACATATTTACTGACTGACTGACTCAAGAGATAAGTGAGTTCCCTGTCTTTGGAGGTCTTTAAGTATAGGTTGACTGACTAATTGCCAAAGACATGGTAGAGGGATTTCTCCATCAGGAACAGGCTGAACCGGGGCCTCCAGGGTGGCCCCAACTCCAAAATTTCATGTCTCCAGTCTTGCTTTCCCACTTATTTCTTCCTAGCACTGTTGACACCTGGTCAGCTGTTTTGATCTTGGGTCCTGTTTTCTGAGGATGCCACATTGGCTTCATCATATCAGCTTCCTTTGACCAGATCCCAGGTCCCTAAACAAAAGGTCCCCTCTTGTAAGAGTGGTGGGCTCACTGACCACTGTGGATCAAGACTCTGTTGTCCCCTGTTGGCACCAATGAGCCCTGGATCCTCTCTAACATTAACTTCACCAGTCCTGGAAATCTGACGGGTGAGATTACAAACATAGCTGGACCCCACAAAAGACCTTTGAACATTCCCCTTGGTCTTCCAGGGCTGCCATCATGGGATGACAAAGAGCCTGAATTTGGAGTCAGAGAACCTGGGTCCAAATTCTGACCCTGTGACTCACTGTGAGTCACTTCAACTTTCTGGTGTCATTTCATTCTCTGTAAAACTAGGGTGCTGGATCAGATCTAGGGGCCCCTTCAGCTCTCCATCTTAGAACTTCTTGGGGCTGCCAGTGCTCTGGAGCTACAACCAAGTAAAGCAAAGGTCTTCGTCTATACTAGACCTTTATTCTGATGAATTCCACACCCTGGAAAGGTCCTCTGTGAGGACAGAAACTAATTGCCTGAACACCTTCCCTGTGTCCTTCACCTAGTCATCTTAGTGTAGAGTAGGGAAGCTGGGGTGTTAGAAAGGACCCTTGAGATTCCCAGGAGAAGGTAAGCTTCCTGTAGGCAAGGATTGTTTCATTTTCATCCTTGTAGCATCCTTGTTTCAAGTTCACCCTTGTAGTCAGAGCCTGACACATAGTAGGTACTTAGATGATGCCACAAATGCTTTTTGAACAGCATTGGATGACAATGCAAATCTTTCCAAGTTCACTTACACCAGTCCTTTGCCCTTCTTTCTAATTTTCAGTTTCTGAATGTGAGTTATCTCCACCCTCCAACCTCTGATGAGAAATAAGACAGGACCCAGAGTGTGGACAGTGCCATCTGATGCCAGCCTGAGCCCTCTAACCCAATTCCCCACCTTCCAGAAAAGGCAAGTGAAGCCTAGAGAGAAAGCAGGTGACTCACCCAAAGTCACATAACTAGATTTTGGGTGAACAGAGAATCAAACCCATGCCTTTAGACTCTAAAACCAGTATTCCTTCCACTAGGTGGAAAGAGGACACCTTCAGACTTGAGGGATGGAGCTGGTTATCTGAGAGACAAGGGAAGGGGACCTCTTATAGTCACTAAAAATTAGCCCATGTACTTTCCCATTAGATATCTCCAGATTAAGTTCGGGAGATAGTAAGCTTCACCCTTCTCAAAATCCATTGGGCATACCTATAAATTATGGATGATAGCTCTAGATTTGGAAAAGACCTTAGAGGCCATGTTGTCTCACCTCTCATTTACAGATAAGGAAACTGAGGCTCAGGGAGAGTAGGAAATAACCAATGGAAGTAAATGAAAGAGTTAGGAGTCAAACTTAGGTCATATGAGTCCAATGTTAGCATGTTTTCATCTAGTCCAAACCCCTCATTTGACATGAAAAGAAATGGAGGCCTATAAACGTTAAGTGCCCTGTTGAGGTCACACAGGTTAAAAGTAACCAAACCAGAGTTCAATGGGAATAAATTCCTAACCCTCAATAACAACCAACGCATCTTCTTTCAAATTTCATCAGTATCCATGAGATTCTTTCTTCTTTCCTACCAGCCTTCAGCTCCTTTTAGGCCTCTGGGTGCTAGAGCTGCACCTTTCAAGTGGGCCTAATTATTTGGAAAGTTTTCTGAATTCCTAGAAAACTGGAAATAAAGCCTGGATGAAGACCCAGGCCTCCAGGAGGGGGACAAGCTGAGAAGGAGGCTGTCAGAGCCCAGCTGTGGCTGTTTCTCATCAACCAGAGAATAAAGGAAGGTTTAATGATGAAAAGAGGCAGGCCGGAACCTTGTTTGCTACTGATGGGTCTCATAAACACCCGTCTTCTTTGATAACGTTGCTATTTGCAAACCCTTAGCAGCGCAGCTGACAAAACCTCTCACCAGCTGCTTTTGGAACCTTGTGGAGGTGATGTCACACAGAGCAGGGAGGGGGAGAGAGGCAACAGTGACTGCTTGTAGATGTGGGGAAGGGGGTGAGGATCTTTGAACAGGAAGGAAGTGACACCCTATTAGGGGCAAGCTGCTGTTCGGAGAAGTGAGTGCCAGGGCCTTCCCATTACCCCTGGATCCCAGCCCATGTGTCCAGCTGGACCTGGACTTGACTAAAATCGCTAGTCAATGTCAGCTTGTCAGCTAATCTAGAATGTGTAAAACAAAACCTGTGTGGCCTTTGTGCTTTAAAGCCCAAAGATTTTTTCAGCTCATCCAACCCCCATTACTGTAGGTGCCATGAAACTGCTCTAACCCACCTCCTAACCTGGTTGTCTGTTTGGTTCTGGATCATAGAACTTTCATGTAGATTGACCCTTCAAGATCATTGAGTCTAACTGCCTCACTTGACAGAGGAGAAAACTGGGGCCCAGAGAAAGCAACGACTTGTCCAAGGTCACAGAGTTAGCCAGTGGAAGAACCAAAATTTGAACCTGGCTCCTATGACTCCAAATCCAGCACTCTTTTCAGGTTAAATTTATCAGGGCACTTTTTAAAGCCTGGGATTCTAATATCCTCTCCTTCCTTGGAACCAGCACAATGGCTGGTACATTTGCGGTTGTTCTGTCATTTCAGTTGTGTCTGATTCTTCATGTCCCCATTTGGAATTTTCTTGTCAAAGATATGGGAGTGGTTTACCATTTCCAAACCACTCCTATCTCAGGAAATGAGGTGCAGTGACTTGCCAGTGTCACGCAGCCAGTAAGTATCTGAGACCAGATCTGAACTCAGAAAGATGACCTGCTCCAATCATCTATAAACAAATGTTTTAAAAATTCTTCTCAGGATTGTCCAGGAGATGCAGAGTACAGGTGACAGCCACAGGGATTCAGGATGGTCCCCAAATTCCTCTGATGGACGAACTGAGCAACATTTGGCCATTCTAAGATTCCCTTCCAGTCCTGACACTCCCTGTTCTCAGGTCCCTCCCAGGTCCGACATTCCCTGTTCTAAGGTCCCTCCCAACCCTGATACTCCCTGTTCTCAGGTCCCTCCCAGGTCTGACATTCCCTGTTTTAAGCTCCCTCCCAGGTCTGATATTCTCTGTTCTAATCTACCTCCCAGCTCTGATATTCCCTGTTCTAAGCTCCCTCCCAGCTCTGACATTCCCTGTTCTAAGCTCCCTTCCAGCTCTGACATTCCTTGTTTTAAGCTCTCTCCCAATTCTGACTTTCCCCATTCTAAGGTTCTTCCCTGCTTCCACATTCTCTGTTCTAAGGTTCCTCTCAGTTCTGACAGTCTCTGCTCTAAGTTTCTTCCAGTTTTCACATTCTCTTTTAATATTCCAGGTTGCTCTATTTCTCAGTATTCTATGTGTCCTCCCAGCTGCACACTCTGGACTATTCAGCACTTGCTCCCCTCCCCCACTCCCCAAAGACTAACAGCAGCTACAGAGTGACATTCAACAGTAAATCAGGAACTGGTTTATATTTACATACACGCACACATGAATCACTGACAGCGCAAGAGATAGAATACTGTATTGCACATTTGGCCTATGTCTGCTCCTTTTGAGGGCAGGATATGGTTTCTGGGACATGGAGCAGGGCGCTTGAAGGACGTTATCTGTAGGATGGATAGATGGATGGATGGATGTCACAGTGTGGTTAGACAGAGTGATGGTGGCAAGTGCAAGGCCAAGGATTAAAGGACAGAGTAGAGGAATCTTCTCAAGAAGTCTACTTGAGTGTCTAGAGTGATCACCCAGGTGTCTTCTCATGCTCTTGTGTGAAGGTTTCCCCCCAAAATGACCCATTTTGTAGGGTTCAATTGAATGTCCCCTCAAGGTCTTTATTTAGGAGACTCAAAGACTGCTGAGTACCAAGCATGAACCCCAAGAGGACCAGAGAAAACCCTAAGATGCAGGGCTACTGCACTTGTGGCCACATAGGCATAAAGAGATTCACTGCACAGGGAAAGGTGTTGGTGGAGGGCAAAAGTAAAGGACTTGGAATCTGGGATATCTGGATATCTGGGATCCAGTCCTAGTCCTACCATTTTGCACAAGTCATCTCTTCTGTGCCCTCCCAGCTTCAGTCTTCTCATCTGTGAAATGGGGAAGAAAATCCCTACCTACAGAGAATTGTGGGGAAAGATCAGATGAGATTGGACAGGGAGTCATAGGATCATAGCTCCAGAGCTGGAAGGGACCTCAGAGGCCATAATGTCTCATTTTGCACATGAGGAACTTGATACCCAAAGAGGCTATTACTTGATCAAGATCACACAGCTAGTGAGAGAATCTGAATTTGAACTCAGTTTCCATGACTCCTGTTTCAGTATTCTTTCCACTAAACTGAAATATGTCTGCAAGGAATCCTGGAGATCCTCTAGTTCAGAGTTGGGAGTGGTATTATTTATTTTTTACCTGTCCTGTGGACCCCTTTGAACCCCTTTGGCAGTCTGTTTGGTGAATCATGTTTTTAAATAATTGAAAGACTCAATTTCAGTTAGAGATTAGTGAAAATAAAGGTGTCATTTTTCCAATCCATATTCACAGCTCCTCCCCACCCCAGGTTAAGAACCTCAGACCTAATCAGACCTCTTCCTCTTATTAAGGAGGTCTGCCACTTACTCACTGAGTGACTTAGGCAAGATCCCTTAACCCCTGGACTCTGTATAAAGAGGTTGAAGCAGATTACATCTTTGGCTCCCTCTAGCTCCAAATCTAGGAGCCTATAAAATCAAGGCCTAGAGAGGAGAAATGATTTATTCAAAGGTCACACAGCAGCAAGGATGTATGTACCAGAAATGAGGATTTGAAATTCAGCTCCTCAGCCTCCAAATCCATGCACATTTCTACCCCATCACTCTGCCTTTCAGAGTTATCATCACCACAGATAAGGTATAGTGATAATCCAGGCAAAGCCAGAAGTACATACACTCCTAGCCATATGTCCCAAAATACATGTGGCTCCCCTTTGCAGCTGAGGACTGTTCATCTGGGTAAATGGCAACAGGTACTGAACTGAATTTCTACCAGCTGCTGCTGATCAAAACAGTTGGACTAGAAGTCTGAGAACCTAGATTCAAATCCTGACAGCCATTTACTAGTTGTGTGACCCTGAACTAGTTACTTCAACACCTCTCAGAAATTTTCAATTCCTTCACCTTCATCCACAAGCCTTCCCTTATCTACTCAGTGGTGAACTTTCTCTCCCTCCTTAATTTACCCTGTACCTACTTATCTTGGACCTATGTTGTCTCTCCCAAACTCCTTGAGGGCATGGATCATTTCATATCTTTATATCCCCAGTGCCTGGCATATAGTAGGTGCTTAATAAATGCTTTTTGACTTTGAAATGTATTGAATTGGCCCCTCCAGACCTCATTAGCTTCATCTGTAACATGAAGGGGTTGGACTGTGTAATGTCTAAGGTTCTTTTCGTATCTAAACGGTCCTGTCATCCTATGTTGCAGAAGCGAAATCTGAGGCTCAGATAAACCAAGTGATTAGACTATGTTGTAAATGAGATCAGTGACCTCTTCAAAGCTGAGTCCACATGGCTGCCCTTCCTCAATATCCTCTTTCTCTTTGTCTTTTTATTGGGAATACCATGCACTTTAAGGTAGGCCAGGACAGAACCTCGGACAGCTCCAGAGTGTGGCTGCCCACAGCCTCCCTTACAAAAAGGTCCTCTTAGTACAATGAAATTTTTGGCCTCTTTTTGGCCAAAGTGGAATGATTCTCTTTCCCACCTCCTCACCACAAGCTCACCATATGGGACATATGGCTAGGATCTGGAATAAGGCTCTTGTAGAGTCAAGATTAATGGCTTGACTCAGTCTCACATGATCTAAGGTTACCTTACTGTTTCTTACACTTCACTCCATCTCCCATCTCCTTGACTTTGCTGGAATACACTCCTTTCTCACTACCACCTCTTAGAATCCCCAACTTCAAGACTCAAGTACTACCTTCTTTATGAAGCCTCCCTCCAATTATCTTGTGCATTTTATACATGTCTGATGTATACACCTATGTATGTACATCTTCTCTGACTAGATTGTAAACTCCTCACAGGCAGAGAATATTTATTTCACTTTTGTATTTGTGTCCCCAAACCTAGCACATAGTAGGCACTTAATAAATGTTTAGCTGACATTGGAGTTATAGATTGTCCAAGTTGGGATGAGTTTTGGAACAGATCATGTCAGAGCTGGGAAGGACTGTGGTGCATTTCATGTTAGAGATGGAAGGGGATTTAGAGATCATCTAACTCAATCCCACCATTTTATAGAGGAGAGACTAAGGCTCAGAGAGGGGAAAGAAGTGTCCATAGGTTACACAGCAAGTCAATGGCTGAGTTGGGATCAGAACTCTGGTCTCCCAATTCCCCATCCCATACTTTCTTCACCATTCCAATAGCCCCTCTTAAATGACTATCAGGTGGGTCTTGGTAAGCCTCACCAAGACATCCCACTTCCTTCACTAAAAGAACCCTTTCTCCAGCCTCAAATTTGTTCTCTGTTGTCTCTAGCCCTTTCTAGGTTTGATGAGAAACTTGAAATGGACTCAACTGAACCTGCCTCATGGGGATACAATATATATTGTGGGTATATTCTTTCTAGTCACATACTCCAACCTAACCTACCTTTTTGCCATCTGGAGACTGGAAGGAGTCCCGAGCTCCTAGAAGGAGAAAATCCAACTGCCAGCTGTTAATGTAGTGAGTTCACCATCACTGGGATTCTTCAAACAGAAATGGAGTGATCCCTTGGATAAGATGTAGAGGGGAGTTTGTTTAGGTACGGATTAGACTAAACACTTTGAAGGACTTATCAAGCTCTGGGATTCTAGGGTTTATTTTTAGCTTAGTTGCCTACTCTTCCAGGAGCATGGGCTGTAGTTCGGGGCTCTATATTCAGTTTCCTTGTGAACCCTAGGGCAGACATACTGCGGTTGGCTTTCCAGGATCAGATCTGTTGAAGAAGGGATCAGCTACTTGCTAGCCAATGAATTTTGAATAGTGGAGAGGCAGATTGGCTCCAGGCAGAAGGAAAAGATACAAAATCAGCCTCCTAGAAACACTTCCCCTTTCACTTTTTCATAATGGAACCCTGAACATGCTTCAGAAGAATCATCAAACCCCACCCCACCCCCACCATCAAGAAAAAAATGGTATCTAGCCCAACCTGGACTCCTTCTACCCTTGTTAAGACCACAGCAGAGCTGAACAGGTCCTTAGAGGTCATCTAGGCTATGTCTCATTTTACAGACGGGAAAACTGAAGCCTACACAAAGGAAAAGGTTTGCCCAAGATCACAGATCCAGGAAATGGAAAAGTAGGGATTTGAACTCAGGTCCTCTGACTTCAAATCCAGTCTTCTTTTCCCTGTCTCTCCTAAAAGAGCTGCCTCTTTCCCAGTTCTATCCTCTCTGATCCTCAATGTCTTCCTCTGTGAAAAGGAACAAGTTAGACTTGATACTATTTGAGGTCCCTTCCAGTATAAAGTCTCTAATCCTGTATTTCCAGGCTCCCCAGAGTTCAGCTCTCTCCTTATTGTGCTTGAGCCCCAGGAGGACCCCTAGGACAGGATTAGAGCTCTTGGGACAACCAGAGGGGAAACCCACTCAGGAACAGGAAATAAATAATTTTGTACATGTCTCTCTCCAGCTAACCTTGTTTGACTATGCAGTTGGCCCTCATGTTAAACAATCAGCCTGTGCCTGCAAAGATGTTATGTAGGGCAAATCTTGAGGTGAAACCATTTGTAAAGTGGGAAATGCTTTTTCTAAATGAATAGTTTCACTCCAATGGGATGTGGTATCGTGCTATGGACTCAGATCTTAACTATACTAATTCCAAGCTTGGTGACTTTGGGGATGCCTCTTCTCTGGAAATAATTCTTTTATGAAATGGGGAGGGGGGAGGTAGTCTCAATGCCCTCAAAGGTCATTTCTAACTGAAGAGAATTTATAAAGTAGGGCCCATTCACAAATGGTTAAGAGCATCAGATTTTCCAGGACCCAGAATGCAAATGGCAGACTCCACAAGGACCAGTTATAGAACAGAGATACTGAGTTTCACCAGAGAGCTGTTGAGTTAAGAAAGGGTAATGAGTGGGAATAATCTCAAGAGAAAGGAAGGGGTGTGGGAAAGTAAGGATTTGGGGAGAGTTCCCAGAGAACAAGAGGACCCTGACCCGCTAGGCCTAGCAGGAGCAGTTGGGCTGAAGGAGCGGTGGGGTATCTGTGAGGCGTGTGTTCTTGGCCCCGCTGGCCAGGGCAGGGTCTGTGTCCAAGGTCTCAGACATCTTGTCGCAGATAACATCCACCAGTCGCTCAAAGACTTGCCTGACACAAATGTTCTCCTTGGCGCTAGCTTCAAAGAAGTCAAACCCTGCAGAGAGGAAAACAGAACTTGATAAATCCTAAATCTGGCAGGAGAAGTTCAAGGTCATGGGTTTGGAGTCAGGAGTCCTGGGCCTGAAGCCACCTCAGCTCTAACATTCAGTGGCTTTATGGCCCTGCCTTAGATCCTCTTTCATCTCCATTTTCTTCTTTGCAAAATGGTGATAATACTTACATCACCTTTTTCCTAGGGTCCTTGTAAAGGAAAGTTATTAGAGTCCTGTAGAAATGGCACTTTTATGATAGCATTCTAAAGTTGGAGGAGACTGGAACTGTCATCTGGTCCAACTGTGGTCTAAAGCAGGAATCCCACAGATGAAGGACAGGAAGAAGGGGAGAGGAAAAGGAGAGAAACAAGGAGAGGCAGAGAGACAGAAACAGGAGGGAGGAACAAGGGCTTGGACTAGGAGGAGAAGATCAGAGGCAGCTGAATGGTGGTATATTGGATACAGCACCAGCCTAGATTCAGGAGGACCTGAGTTCCAATCCAACCTCAGATACATACTAACTGTGTGACTCTGAGCAAGTCACTTAATCCTGATTGCCTCAGAAAAAGGAGGAGGAGATCAGCAAGACTAGGGCAATGGAAAAGAGAGAGGAAAGTGACAAGGAGATGAAGGAAAGAGAAGGACAAGGAGGGAGAAGGATAAAGAGGGCAGGGACCAGGAGACGGAGAAGGAAGATGGAAATGAAGGACTGAGAACAAGAGAGGAGAGGGAGAGAGCCAAGAATAGATGATAAGATAGGAGAGGAAGGAAAAAAGAGAGCTGGAAGAAGGGCCCATCTCTTTAACTGTCAGGACTGTCATTAGGAAGTGGCAATGGATCTCATTAGTCAAACTGAGAGGAAATGAGCCTGCCCTACCCCTACCCCCTTGCTTATTAACAGGTATCTTTGTGGTTGTTTTAAACCCAAAACAAAACCTTTCTCACTTTTAGCCTCTTTGCCACCGTTGGCTTTGGGGGAAAGGTTCAGAGGTCATCGATTTAGCAGTGGAATAACAGCTGACTTTTATGGAGGCTGTAAGGTTTGCAAAAGATCCCCATATCCAATGTGGTCCCTACAACCACCCTATGGGAGAGGAGGGAAGCAGCAGCAAAGCCATGCAGGTGGGAACCTGGGACAGAAGGTTCTCTTGGGATAATGTGCACCAGCTCTTGGCTGTTGGAATGAACAAACTCTAGGACTGCTTCTTGCACCAACTTTGCACCAACATCCCTCCCTCTAAATGGCCGGCTAACAGGCACTCCTGACAGTTCCTCTGCCTCCCCACTAGGCAGAATCTTTCCATGGATTCATTAAGGGAAACCTTCAGCAACTGACAATGGGGCAAAGCAAGGAGCCAATTAGTGTGACGGTCTCCAGGCAGGTGGAAAAGGCTGAGCCTCAAGTAGGCTGCTGCCACCCCTGGAGCTCAGTCAGATGGCCTTCTCCAGGAGTCTAGAGGCATTGGTGGAAAGCTGTAGAGTGGGCTGGTGCTTCACTGACTTCTGAGACCCTTTCAAAGGATCACAGAATCTAAAACTTAGAAGAGATCCCCAGCAGCCCCCACAAGCAGTCCTCATCTTAAAGCCCCCAGGGGATGGGAAACATCATTCCAGTTTGGAATTTCAAGCCTTTCACAGTCCCTAGTCAGTCTTGCCAGGCTTAGCACACATTACCCCTCCTCATGAACTCTTTGGCCCAGCCATTCTCACACAGATTAGTCTATCTCCTGCCTTCCTGCCTTTGGTAAGGCTGTCCCCTATGCCTAGAATGCCCTTCCTCCTTCCTTCCACCTTCCAGAATCCCTAGTTTTTCTCAGAGCCCTAAAATTCTGTGATTCTCTAATTTGTTCTCTTTCCCCTCCCACCCCCCTATTCCTTCTGCTTGAGTGGCCCCATCCCTCTACCCCTGGAGGCCTGGCATCCTAAGGACCTGCTGAGCAACAAGGCTGCTGCCTTGGAGCCAGGCAAGGTTCCACCCCAGCTTGCCTTCCCCTTCTGCAGGCCCAAACACATACATACCTAACATGCTAGTCACATGCACTTGTATACATTCACATGCACATACCAAGCTGCTCAGCAAGGAGCTTCCCCTTCTCGGTGGGCACAACCCTCTCATCCTCCATGTCACACTTGTTCCCCACCAGGATGACCTGGGCATTGTCCCAGGAGTAAGTCTTGATCTGGGTGGCCCTGGAGCAAAGGGAGAAAGAGAGGTAGTGGGGTTAATCAATTGAGTGTACTTGGACCTGGACACTGAAGAGTCTACCTTGGACTGTCCCCCAATCAGGGGGCTCACTCCTCCCACCTTCCACCTCCCCTTCCCCCATCCAATGCTGGAGGAAGGCTGGGTCTTCCCATCCTGAGTCAGACAGCCAGTCAATCAACAGGCACTCATCAAGTGCTTACTATGTACCAGGAACTTTGCTAAGTGCTTGGATGGGAAGAAAGGCAAAGAACAAACAAACAAACCCACTGACAGTCCTGATCCCAAGGAGCTTACATTTTAATGAGGGGGAGATAACATGCAAATAGCTGGTTTACACACAAGATGGATTCTGTGTAAAGAGAGGCAAGCTCAGAGCAGAGGCACTGGATGGTTTAGGGAAAGGACAGGCACTGAGAAAGGCCTCCTGCATAAGGTAGAATTTTAGCTGAGTCTGGAAGGAAGCCCAGGAGGCAGAGGTAAGGAGGGAGAGAATTTCAGGCACAGAGGGTGGAAGGGTAGAAGGGCAGTTAATGAAAAGTTCAGAGTTCAGGGGTGACATCTTATTCTAGGAACAGTAAGGAGGTCAGAGTAACTGGATTGCAAGAGTATTTGGTGTGGGGCGGGGGGGGGGGGGAACAGTAATGTGTAAAAAGACTGGAAATGGAGGAAATGACCAGACTAAGAAGAGCATTTTATGTATCACCCTAGAGGTAATGGGGAGCCACTTAAGTTTATTGAATAGTAGAGATTACATGGTCAGACCTGGACTTCAGGAAATTCCTAGGTCTGCCCCTTAGTAGAGGTGTAACTGAGGCTGCTTTAAGCCTCAGTTTCCTTATCTGTAAAATGAGGGAGTTATACTGGATGACCAAATGAGGCTTCTATATTTCTAGGCCTCAGTTTCCCCATATAGGAAATAGGATAACAATTCCTGTCTTAACCTTCTCATGGGTTGAGAGGGGGTATTGTGAAGGAAAACTAGACCACTGGTGTAGGGACCCCCAAAACCTTTATTTAAATCCTATACCCTGGGGTAAAGAGAAGGGAGGAAGAGGTAGCTGCAGAGTGTGTTCTAGAGTGATCATTCATAGTGTGGATAGAAAAGCACAGGGGGTTAGGGTCTCAAGAACCAGGCTCTGGTCTTAAATTTGTTACTAGTTATGTAAGCCTTCAGAAAGTCACTCCCTGGTCTCTGGGCCTCAGTTTCTCATAGGATCAGAGTTCTGGAGCTACAGGGTTCCCTAGAAGCCATCTAATGCAACCCCTTCATTTTACAGAAAAAAAAGTTAAGCGAGAAGACCAATCTCACCCAGGTGGTAAGTGATGGGGGCAGAACTACCTCATCTAGAAAGTGAGAATGGTGCTGTGGAAGCCTCCTGAGGGCAGAACTATGTCATCTCTCTCTTTGTATCCTAAGCATCTAACGAACACAAGTACTTGGCAAGCAGTCTGAGATTATTAAGTACTGTTGAATTGAACTGAATTGATTTGAATTCAGGGGGCTGACTAGATGAAATATAAAGGGCCCCTCCCAGCTCAAAGTAAATTTGAGTCATATTTAGAGACCCGAGTCTAAATCCCAACTTAACACTTATTGGACGTGTAACCATACATCTTTTCACTTGTCTGAGTTTCAGACGCCTTCTCTGTAAAATAAGGATGATAACCTATGCACTTCCCACTGCACAGAGCTGGTATTAGAGTTACTGAGCCCATCAGACAGGTATAGGCTGACTCAGAGTTTTTGTTCTCTTTTTGCGACTGGAAGGTAAGATAGAAGCAGTCCTACAGGAAAACCCACACCTGAAGCAAGAGAGGGAACATGCCTCCAGCCAGAGCTTTAAGCCTCATGTGTGGTGAGACGTGACATCTGAGTCATCGATGCAAAAGGTCACCAGAGCCAGTCAGCTTGGAAGTGAGACTGGAGGAAAGGAGGTGGGGTAGGAGGTAGGGCCACATGTGGTACAGCTGGGAAAGAGAGGACAAGCCTGAAAGGCTGGGTGTTAGGGGCTGTGCGCCCAGGACCAAAGCCTGGAGATCGGCATCATCTGGCACTAACTGGCCTCACTCTCCCAGATTATCAGTTTCCCAGCCTTATGAGAGCCTTAAATTTAACCTTGACCCAGATAAGAGTTTATATAATATATATATATATATATATATGAAAGAATTGGCTTTTTTTATAGTCTTATGCATTCAAAACCACTCTCCTGACAAGAGATACATAGACTTCCCCAAACTGCCAAAGGGGTCCATGACACAAGGCTAAAGTTAGGAGACCCTTGACCCAAATCTTAGTTCAATCCAATTCAACAAGAATGCATAGGGGTAGCTAGGTGGTGCAGTGCACATAGCACCAAGTCTGG
Source organism: Potorous gilbertii (assembly GCA_028658325.1). NCBI lineage: Eukaryota > Metazoa > Chordata > Mammalia > Diprotodontia > Potoroidae > Potorous > Potorous gilbertii. The sequence goes on from CM053770.1 coordinate 672,086,683, forward strand.
ACTCAGGAGGACCTGAGTTCAAATGTGGCCTCAGACACTTTACACTTACTAGCTGTGTAACTGGGCAAGTCACTTAACCCTAACTGCCTCACTTTCCCCCCTCCAAAAAGCACCCCCCCCAAAAAGAATGTACACTATATACCCCATACAAGGCCCTAGGGCTACAAGGACCAAAATCTCCTGGAGCTCCTCCAGGAGCTTCCATTCTACTGGGGGGAGAGTGTATGGAGGGAAGCAACAGGTGCAGGAGTAAATACACTAAGTCCATAGAATAAATAGAAAGTAATGGTAAGGGTGGCAAGCACCAGTAATTTAATCTAATTTGACAAGCTTTTATGGAGCCCCTACTATGCTCAGGTACCATGCTAGGATATTAGGACAAAAACAAAACACTCCTTGTTCTCAGCGAGCTTATATTCCTATGGGATACACTGCTTGCTCAAAGATAAGTAAGCATGAGATAATTGGAGAAAGGAGCAGTAACAACCAGGGAGAATCCTCGAAGGCTTCCAGGCCACTATTCTTCTGTAGACTATAAGCTCCTGGAGGGCAGGAAAGATCTAGCTTTTCTCTCTGTGTCCCCCCTGCTGAGCACAGTACTTTGCACAGAGAAAGCGCTTCAAATTCATTCAAATAGGCAGATGTCTCCCCCATAGAAGGTAAGGTCCTGGAGGGCAGGAACTATCTTGTTTTAGTTTCTGTACCTCAGAGCTTAGCTCCATACTCGGCTCAAGGGTGCACAATAAACACTCTTTCACTCTTTCATTCTGGAAGTTTCCTTTGAGACAAGGTAAATTCTTTGAGAACAGGGTCAGTTGCTTTTGGAGCTGACCTCAGAGAATTTAGCACAGTGCCTGGTGTACAGTAGGTGCTTTCCCCCCACCCTCATTTATTCAAGAAGATGACATTTGGGTTGAGCATGGAAGGAAGGAGAGATACTGAGAGGGATGGGGAAAAGGGAGCTTGTTTTTAATTGTAACCTCAACACTGGATCTAACTCCAACCACACCAGGAATAACAGGAAGCTGCCTGGAAGTCTAATTCTAACCCTCCCACTGCTAGACCCACTGTCTCTTCCCAGAGACGTACATCCCTTCTGCTGCCAGACAACTTTGGGCTGATGTTATGAGGGTTGGGCTGTGACCAAGTGCCCTGGAGATGAGATTCTGGGCAGGAAAGGGAAGGATTGTGATCTGGTTGGCATGGGAATTAAGGAGATCAGGAGCTTTGTCCCCAATGCCACAGCAAGCTGCTAGCACTGAGTGTCCCGATGATCAACCAGTCTGGCTTTCCTTATAATCAAGAGCTTTTACAACCTACTTAAGGCTGGGATGCCCCAGACAGCTTCTAGTTATATCCCAAGAAATTACCTTCTTCCTAAGCCAAAGAGATCTGAGTAGTAGGGGTAGATGAATCTGCGAAACCTAGAACCATTAAACACATGAGTTCCCCAGAGGGTCTTAGAGATCCTGATTGGTGGATCCTAGGGGTCCCATCTCTATAGTGCTGTGAGGTTTTCAAAGCCCTTTCCCCACAACAATTCTATGAGGCAGGAAGAGGCAGTTGTAGATTGAACATTAGGAGTAGGATCAGGAAGACCTGAGTTCAAATCCAGCCTCAGACACTCCCTAGCTGGGTAGCCCTGGGTAAGTCATTTAACCTTGTCTGTCACAGTTTTCTCATTTGTAAAATGGGGTTAATAATAACAACTCCATCCCAGGGTTGTTTTTAGGATTAAATGAGATATATGTAAAGTGCTTACTTAGCACAGTGCTTGGCATTGAGAAGATGCTATAGGTGATGGTGCTGGTGGTGGTGGTGGTGGTGGTGATGGGGGTAGTGGTGGTGGTAGTTGTAGCAGTAGTAGTGGTACACTCATCTTTCAGAGGAAGAAATATAGACTGAAATATAAGTTTCTTGAGGACAGTGACTTTTTTCATTTTGTCTTTATGCAGAGAATCTTGTCCTGGATTGGGTTGGATCAAGGTCCAGAAAAGGACACACAATACATGAGGCCAAAACAAAGCAGGATTCAGACACAGGTGTTCTGACTCCTGGCCCAGGCTCTTACTGTTCCACTATGCTAGCTGCCTGTGCCTGGGAAAAAGGAAGCCATTTCCTTCAAAGTCTGTACAGGATGGTTGTGGTAGTGATTTTTATATCTTAATCAACTGAACCTTGCTGCTCATTCCCTAGAACCTTCAGGGTTGAGCACTGAGGGTGTGGAGATACAGGCCAGTGTATGTGTATTCCCTACCAGTCCTGGACAGCATTGAAGGACTCTTCATTGGCGATGTCATACATGAGGATGAAACCCATGGCGCCACGGTAATAGGCAGTGGTGATGGTCCGGTATCTCTCTTGGCCAGCTGTGTCCTAGAATGAGAAAAAGTAGTCAGACTTTAGGCTCCAAGGTATCTCCTAGGGCTCTCTAAAACATTCTAAAGCCATCCATTCATGTAGCCATTAATTTATGATGCATCCATCTATTCATGCATCCATCCATCAATGTGTACATGCATGCATCCATCTATGCATCACTTCACCATCCAAGTATGCATCCATTTTATCCATCCATGCATCTATCCATTTATGTATCCATTCATCATCCATGAATGCATCCATCCATGCACCCATGCATCCATCTATCCATCCATACACTCATGCATCATCTATGCAATCCTTCATCATTCATGTATCCCTTCATCATCGATGTATATATCCATTTATCCATCTATCCATCCATGAATCCATCTACCATCCATGCATCCATTCATGTATCCATCTATCCATACATCCATCCATCTATTCATGTATCCATCTATTCACCCATTACATTTATTCCCACAAAAAGTGCAGTTAGGTGGTACCATGGAGAAAGGGCTAGGCCTGGAGTCAGGAAGACCTGAGTTGAAATCCAGCCTTAGATTCTTACTAGCTGTATGATCCTGGGCAACTCACTTAACATCTATCTACCTTGGTCTATTTAACTGCAAAATGGAGATTATGATAGCATCTGCCATCCAAAGTTGTTAGGATTAAATGAGATAATATCTGTAAGGCACTGAGCACAGTTCCTGGCATATAGTAGGTACTTAATAAATTCTTTCCTTCCTTCCTACCATCCATCCATCCATCCATCCATCCAGGCACCCATCTATGCATCCATCCATTCATGCATTCATTTACCCAGACATACAACCATTCAGCCATTAAATTTATTCCCACAAATACAGCATAATGGAATTTATCATAGGGTAAGTGCATCTGAGAAGTCCAATTCTTCCATGGAAGCAACTCTCATTTCCATAGCATTTTGAAGTTTACAAAATTATTTTCCTCACTATGGTGAGGCAGGGGATTCAAGGATTACTACCCCAGTCCTCTTTAAATCCCTCCTGATGGTACCCTTCTTCCATCACCTGGAAAAGGACTTAATAATTAGGCAGCCAGTACCCTGACCTCTCTGAGAAACTGGAATCTTTCCAGAAAGGTTCCCTAGCACACAGTCTGGCCCTGGCTCCTAATAAACTGGCTAATTGAATGACTCCTTCTGGGGCTGAGGATCATGGGAGTAAGAGCTGGAAGAGCGTTTGTTGTTGTTCGGTCTTGTCTGACTCTTTGTGACCCCATTTGGGGTTTTCTTGGCAAAGATACTGGAGTGGTTTGCCATTTGCCATGTCCAAGGACATTGAGGCAAACAGGGCTACATGTCTTGCCCAGAGTCAGATGGCTAGCGCCTAACGCTGGATTTGAACACAAGAATATAAGTCTTCCTGACTCCAGGTCTGGTATTCTATCCACTTTAGGGATCATCTAATCTAGATCCTCTCAATTTGAAGCCTCTACACACCTATGCACACCGCCCCCCCACCCCACTTATGTATGTGTCTGTTGTCTCCCCTTCTGGGCAGTATTCCCCTACACCAAACTACCCCCACCCCCCACTCAGTACTAGCCAAACTGAGCATCCTTCTGTCCAGTCTCTGCCCTTCAGAGCTGGCTGGTGTGCAATCTAGTATTATCTCTGTAGTTTTTGGAGTGGATTCAAATCTTGCCGCTTACTTCTGTAACTGGGAGACTCTGAGCAAACACTTTAACTCTGGGTCACAATTTCCTCATTTGCAGATTGAAGATGGATATGGGGATTGGTCTACTCTTTCTGAAAGTTAACTTGAAATTAAACTGAAAAAGTAATGCAAATATTCACCCCCTTTGACTTAGAAATCCCACTGCTAGCTACATACCCCAACGAGGTTAAAGGGACAAAGATAACAAAATATCCACAGCAGCACTTTTTGTGGGACCAAAGAATTTGAAATAAAGTAACTGCTCATTAGGAATATGATTGAATGTTGAAAAAATATGCTGTAAGCAACAATGACTAGTAATATTCAATCAGTCAAACAACAACCATGTATTAAATGCTTACTATGCCTGGGGCACTGTGAGAAAAGCTGGGGATACCAAGAAAAAGCCCCCAAAACTCAAACCTGTCTCTACCCTCAAGGAGCTTCTATTCTACTTGGGGAGAGAGAATATACATAAATACATACATGCAAGATAACTACAGAGGAAATGGAAAGCGGCCTTAGTGGGGAAGGCACTAGGGATGTGGGGGAGAGGGGGATTCACGATCCAGTCTTAGAAATCAGAGAAGCACAGGAAAGTTTAAATGAGCAGAAGCAGAATGAAGTCAGCAGAACGGAGTAAACGGTGTACATAATAACTGCGACCATATAAATGGAAAGAAAAATCGAACTCAGCACTATCATTATAATGAGAAGCTCGGACTCAGAGGAGAGATGAGAGCACATAGGTCCTTGGCTTCACTACAGAGGTAGGGGGGCCTTTGTTTTTCTCTCTTCTTTCTTTCTTTTTTTTTTAGATTAAAAATTTAATTAGTATCAACTAATGGGCAGGGGCCAAGTAGCTAACAACTCCCCCCACCCCACTTTTTTTTGTTAAAACAAAGGGAAGGATATCTGGGTAAAAGAAAGGAATGTATAGAGAAATGAAGGTGAAGTTAACACAGAAGAAGGCAATACAGATAAGATTTTTAACAAAGCAAGTGTGTTGGGCTGGCTTTGGGGTCCATGACTAGTTTTTTTTTAAAGTGTTTTGAGTCTATGACATACACAAAAAAGATTAAGAACCCTTGGGCTAGATGATCTCTGGAACCTTCCTACTAAAAAATCCCATGATCCCATCTGTCTGAATTCTATATTACCCAACTGTGTGCCTGAACAGCCCTGATACAGGGTAAGTACTCCATTTAACCATAGCTAAATCTCATTGTCATAGATTTAGAGTTGAAAACTTTCATTTCATAGATGAGAAAATTCAAGACAGGGTGAGTTGTTCAGGGTCATTTAGCTCATACATGGTAGACCTAGGATTTGAACCCAGATGCACTGAGCTCAGAGTTGGTTAGTCTGTGGGGGAGGGAGACCACTTTGGGATAAAGGGACCATCTTTTAGACCCCCCAATCAGGTCTAAAATCTTACAAAACCTCCCCCAAAGCGGAGTTAGAGAAGGGGAGCCCAGAAAGGTGAGTGGCCTAACCCATCCCAATCTTGTCATGCAGGGTCCTGGTGGGGAGAGGGATCATCAGGGGTGAGAGGAGAAGGTACTCCATGGATCACACCGGAGCTTTGTCTGCCTCCTTTTATTTTTAAAATCTCCATCGATCCCTTCCCCCTGGTGAGAGTCAGAAATAGAACCCAAGAAGAGACAGGAAAAGGGAGAGAGAAAGAGGCATGAGTCACCGACTACTTGGGGAAAGAAAGTGTGTCATCCAGGATGATGACGTCCACGTCCCCTTCATCCCCAAGCCTCCCTTCTCAGGAAGCTTTAGGAGTCCATTTTTCAGTCAAACCATAGGAAGACCCAGGGAAACTCATGTCAGGGGTATAGGGGGAGAATTTGAACCTGGCTGGAATGGTCGAGAACTTCAAGGTCCCAAGGATAGGATAAGGGGCAGAGGGAGAGGCCCCCATGGGCTGACTCTACCTCCAGAGCCCTGGGGGAGGAGCATGTCATCCACTACCTTTGCCAAGCAACAATGTCCACTCCACTATCATGACTTCTCTCCAGTTCTCTAAGAATTATCTGTGCTGCTCCTCAAGTTGCTCTGTATTTCTCCCCCAAATGTCTGTTTTCGACTCCTCTCAACAGATACGAACGTCTCATAAAAACAAAACTTACATCCTTATATCCCTTTCGCATTTGCTCCTTTATATATATCTTATCTCCACCTCCCTCCAAAGCCTAATAGCATCATACACTAACTCAGGCAATTTACAATCATTTAGTGGGGCCTGCAGTGTGCTGGGCAGCATGCTAAGCCCCAGGGATATGAGGAAAAAGCTTTGCAGGCTTTGTACTGTCATTGGAATGGGGATGTCACCATGCCCATGAATTGTTACTACAAGACACATACAGACTGGATGGAAGGCAAGGGACATAAGCTCCTAGACCTTTTTTAAAATAAGAGTTTTAAATATATAAATAAAGTAAAATGAGGGTGCTAATCATTGTTTTGATTTTTTCTGGTTTTGTTGTGATTTTACATTATTTGCTATTTTTAAAAAATTGGATTTTTTTCCCCAAAAGATGCCTTCCTTCCATCCCATCTCTGCTCCTTTCCCTCTCCCCTTCTCCACCATGAGAAAACATGGAAAACAAACCCTGCTTAATTTGGGTCTTTGTATCCTGAGCACTTCACAGTACCCGGCACATAGTAGGTCCTTAACAGATGATTAAAGATTGGATGCTTCCAACCCTATCTCTCTATTGTGATTCTTCACTGATTGCCTCCACATATACTTTGCTACCCCTCCCAAACTGCTTGTGATCCTCTGATGTGTCCTGAACTTTTCCACCTTAATTCAGTTTGATTGTCTTTGTATTTACAGTGCCTGGCATGCCTATGTGCCTTGTACATAGTAAGTGCTTAATAAATATTTGTTGAATTTGGATCAGGATGAAAAGAATCTATGTCATCTGTGGATTGGTTGAAGGAGCTGAAGATGTTCTCCTTGGAGGAGAAAATGGCTCCCCGGGGCTGTGTGCAACTAATTAAAGAGTTGTCATTGGAAGAGGGGGGAAACTTATTTTGCTTGGTCCCAAAGGGCAGACTAAAGGTGATGGGGGTGGTGAGAAAATGGCAGAGAGGCAACTTTTGGCTCTCTGTTGGGATGTCAGGGTCTTGTGTTTCTGTTAAGTGCTCTTTCCCCACTGGGAAGAGGATGTAGAAAAACAGGATATGTGGCCCTGTTTCTAAGGCCATCTTTTTACCAGGGGCTGACCCGCTTTGGGCTCTGGCTGGTTCTCCTCCTGTCTCAAGCTACAGCAATCATGGAGTCCTGTAATGAGAGCTGCTGGTAGAGTCATCTTCCTCCCCACACAGCCCCCTTCCTCTGGAGGTTGGAACTCAAGCTCTTTGGGGGTCTCTCCCACCTACCACCCCAGCTCTAGCAGTATGCTTTTGCACCTGGGTCAAGGTGCTCCACCCTCTGTAGCAAAAGGATCTAGGCTAGAGCTGCTAAGAGGGAGGGGCCTAGCCTGGCTAACAGACAAACCCTTGGGTAAATCACTCTGAGCCTCGGCAGTACCATCCCTAAAATGGAACCTGACTTCATAATGACTGCTGATAGCTTTCTCTAGGACTTTGAGGCTTGCAAAATGCTTTTCATGGTCTCATTGGATCTCAGTGACATCCCAGGAAGGCCTCTAGATGGCAAAATTAATAGAGCTAGACTTGGAGTCAGGAAGATCTGAGTTCAAAACCTGCCTCAGACACTTCCTAGGTGTGCGATCCTGAGTAAGTCACTTAACCTCTGCCTGCCTCAGTATCTTCATCTGTAAAATGTGAATAATAAAAGCATCTACTTCCTACTCAGGATTGTTGTGAGATATTTGTGAAGTACCTTAAAGCTTGAAAGTCCCCTATAAATGCCAACTATTATGTCCATTTTACAGATAAGGAGAATGATGATCAGGGAGGCTGAATCACACAAGGGATAAGGACCTGATGGGGGTTTGAACACAGGCTTCTGTCCCATCTGTTATACTACACTTACTCCCAGCTATGCCCCTACTGTCACCCTGACACATCATTTGCAAGAGAAGTGCCTGGCATCTTGAAATCATGCCTTTTAAAAAGGGGCCCAAGACGCCTCTACATTATTATTAGACGGTTTTTCTCCACACAGAACTACCCCCTGAGTCTTTCCCCATTTGCTACCTTGTAGAACCAAGCAGCCCAAACTGAATCCTTCTTTCACAGCAGAGCTCTTTCACTACGTGATGACAGTAATCCCACTGGTGAGCAGGCACTCCATCATGTACCCAATCAATGATCAACAAGCATTTATTAAATGCCACTGTGTACCAAGCAGTATGCTAAGAACTGAGGATGTAGAGAGAGAAAATGAAATATATACAGAATGACACAAAAGAAAAAGAGAAAGAAATAAATACAAAGGCAGGTACATGGCATGGTAAATAGAACACTAGGTTTGGAATCAGGAAGACTCCTCTTCCTAAGTTCAAATCTGGCCTCAGATATTTACTAGCTGTGTGACCCTGGGCAAGTCACTCAACTCTGTTTGCCTCAGTTTCCTCATCAGTAAAATAAGCTGGAGAAGGAAATGGAAAATCATTCCAGAATCTTTGCCAAGAAAGCCCCAAATGAAGTCATGAAGAGTCAGACATGACTGACATGATTGAATGACAGACAAGAGAGTTTGGGAGGGAGTCATTATATAGAAGAGAATGTATGAGGTGGAGGGGAGGAGGGAGGGCATTTCAAGCTTGGGGGACAGCCAGTGCAAAGGCAGGGAGATGGGAGATGAATGGAGCACCAGATGATCCAGTTTGAATCAAAGAATGCAGAAAAGGGAGTAATGTACAATGAGACTTAAAAGACATCAAAAGATAACAATAAAGGTCCTATGTACATGAAAAACTTCAGCGCATCCCCTTGTCTAGTGGGAAAGAACTGAAAACAAAGTGCGTGCCCATCAACAAGATGCAGTACATGAAAGAAATAGAATATCCTGATAAGAATGGTAAGAATGATGGATATATTGACTGCAGAGAAGGACTTACATGAACAGATACAGAACCATGGAAACAACATACATCTACACAAATAGAAAATAATGACAATAAGACAACTGGAAACAAACACTATGAAAGTATAACCTCAGCCTAGATAAACAGTTGAGGAAATGAACTCCTATCCTTTCATTGCAGAAGTGGGGCACTAAGGTGCGGAGTATTGCATATCCTGTCAGTCATAGCTGATACATGGCTTGGTTTGGCCAAAATGTTTTCTTTTTTAAACTTTGTTATAAAGGATGGCTTGCTGGGTAGGAGACACTCAGACATGAGGATGATATATCAACAAAAGGTATTGAGAATTTTTTTAGAAATATATTAGAAAAAAAGCACTCTGGAGACAAACTACAAAGTAGCTTCAAAATATCAGCAATTATTAACAGCAATCATGGTGTTCAACAGAGTAGATTTTAATAAATGTTTACTGTGTGATTTACTGTGTCATGGTTATCATCTCTGGCTCCTGGGAGCTACTGGTCCCATTTTTTGTCTTCTTTTCTCTGTGTCTCCGAATTGACATGAGCACTATTCACGACCTCCAGAGAAGTCTCCCTCTACCAAAGTTCACTTAATCTGCTTTCTCCAGAGTGCACTGGATGACTCACCAGGCTCCTTCCATATTCATCTGTGTATAACTGGAACTTCAGCAGGGGCTGAGGAGGCAGGTTTAAAGTGAAGAGCAAGGGGGACAGAAGATGCCAAGAAAAGACTGAATGTAAGTACTCGTCAGTGACATGAAATGAGGAGTAGAAGGAAGCCACAGATCAGATCCTATACTCACTGAAGAATACTGGGCACTTAAAATCTCACTTTTTCATTCAATTTGTTAGGAGAGTGGCTAAAGGAGGCAGGCTGAGAAAGGCCCCACTCTCCAGATAACCAGTTCATAAGGCTACTTCCAGGACTTCTGTAGGGCCATGACTTGGGAGTGGAGGTGGAGGGGGAAACTTTATAGGACCTAGATTTGATTAAAACGGCAGGAGATAGGACTCCCAAATCTAGACACTTCTGAGTGTCAGAATCCCCAAGACCACACAGGGAATGGATCAGAAGGGGTGTGCATGGACACAGCAGCTTTGTGACACAGAGTTGTCCTCACCCAGGTCTGGAGTTAGAGCTCAACTCCTTGGGAAAGCCATCTGTACTTGGTGCCGCTACTTCGCCACCTCTCTTTAACTTCTAAACTCTTTGAAATCTGGCTTCCAGTTATATCATTTGACTGAAACTGGCCTCGGCAAAGTCTTCATTGTCAAAATGAATGATTGCTTCTCTTGAGTCTTGGATCTTGACCTTCTGCAGCCTCTGACGCTGCTGATCAATCCTCCCCTTTGGGATTCTCTCCTCTCTAGGATTGTAGGACCTTACCTGTCTAACCATTCCTTCTCAGTCTCTTTTGCAGTCACCCAGACTTTACCCACTGACCATGGGTGTTTCCCAAGGGTCAGTCCTAGGCTGTCTTTTCTTTTGCCCCTAAATTCTCATCATCTCCCTTGGGTTCAATGATCATCTCAGTATAGATGATTTCCAGATCCAGCTCTAATCTCTCTCCTGAACTCCAGCATCAAATCTCCAACTTCTTACTGGGCATCCCAACCTCATCGTTTCTAAAACAGAACTCATCATTATTCCCCAAACCTTCCCCTCTTTTAAACTTTCCTGTAACTATTGAGAGCATCTCTACCCTTCCAGTCATCCATGCTCACGACCTCAATAGGCTACTAGGTGGTGCAGTGGATAGAGCACTGGGCCCGAAGTCAGGAAGACTTGAATTCATATCCTGCCTTAGATACTTACTAGTTGCATGACCCTGGACAAGTCATTTAGCTTCTGTCTGCCTCAATTTCCTCAATTGTAAAATGGAGATAAAAGCATCTCTGCTTCCCTTCCCCAGGACTGTTGTGGGAATCAAATGAGATAATAACTGCCAAGTGCTTAGCAGAGTACCTGGCACATGGTAGGTGATATATAAATGCTTATTCCTTCCTTCTTTAGTGTCATTCTCAACTCCTCACTCTCACTTATCCCACATAGCCAATGTATTTTTCAAGTCTTCTTGTTTCTACCTTCTCAACATTTCTTCTATATTGCACCTTCTCTCTATACACACAGTTACCACCCTGATGTAGGCCTTCATTACTTCATGCTTGGACCGCTGCAGTAGCTGCTGGTGGGTCTCCCGCCTTTAGTCTCTCCCCACTCCCATCCCTCCTCCACTCACCTGCCAAAGTGATCTTCCCAATTTATGGCAGATCTGACCAACACCCTAAACTCTGGTGGCTCCCTTTTGCTTCTAAGATCAAATGTAGAATTTTTTGTTTAACTTATGAAACCTTTCTCAACCTTTCCCATCTTCTTATATTTTACTCCTCTGTACTTACTCTATGATCCAGAACTACTGAACTAGATGTCCCTCTCCCATGACGTTCCATTCCCAGACTATTTGTCATTGTCTGACCCCTGTGGCCTAGGATGTTTCCAATGTCACTATCACCTCCTGACTTTCTTCAAGATAGAACTCAAATCTCACCTTCTGCAGGCTTTTCTATGTCCCACCTACTGCTGCTGCTGCCTTCTCTCTAAGGTTACCTTTTACTTACCTACCCCGTATATATCATATATGTACATAGTTATTTATATACTGTCTCCCTCTTACTAGAACATTAGTTCCCTGAGGGCAGGCACCATTCTTTTTGCCTTTCTTTGTATCCCTAGCCCTTTAGCCTTATACAAAGATAGTAAGCACTTAATAAATGTTTGCTGACCGAATGGTGTCTGAGACTTTAAGGCCTCAGGCAATTTTCAGCATGGCCCATCAGATTTCCCTAGGGGGATACACAAAAGAACATAGACACAGACACACAGCTAGTCAGGCAAAGCTAGACAGGATCACTGGACATTTCTTCTCAGAGAAGTCTAGCCTCCGTCATAGTGAGATCGCACCTAGCTGTCTTTCTTTTTCTCTTATCAACACATTCAATCTCACAGCCCCAGTCAGGGTAGAGATGCCAGCTTAGAGACTCTGGGTTACCCTGCTCTTACCTACTACCTAACAAGCAGGTTCAGAATAGGAAGGAGGTAGTGCCCTGGTTATAACTTGATGCAGCTGTTCAGTTATGTCTGACTCTTTGTGACCTCATTGGGGGTTTTCTTGGCAAAGATGCTGTAGTGGTTTGCCATTTCCTTCCCTAGTTCATTTTACAGATGAGGAAACTGAGGCAAGTGTCACCCAGGGTCACTCAGATAGTTGTTGTCTGAGGTTAGAACTCAGGTCTTCCTCACTCCAGGCCCAGCTCTCTGTGCACTGTGGCACCACCTAGTTGCCCCAAAATTATAGGATCGCAAATATCTGAAGACATCTAATCTAACTCCTCATTTTACAGAGGAGGAAACTGAGGCCAGGAGAGGGGGGAATCACAAAGGCAGTGACTGAACTACTTAAACACATTTTGAATCCAGTTCTTTTGAGTCTAAATACAGTAGTCTTCCCACTGTATATGCCTGCTCTCAAGCAGTTTCCATTCTAATTAGAAACATCTAAGTATTCAAAGTCACTTCCCAAAGAGCTGAAAGATTCTTTTTAAGCAAGTAAGGGACATTTTGACACCAACAGGGATAGGACAGGTCCAGAGCCACAGAAGATAATGCTCCATCCTCTTTACCTCTGCTTTTAACTTTCAAGCAGAGGGACTGTTGGAGCAAATCCCTAAGGGCCAGGATGGTATCCCAACTCAGAGCACATGGGCTCTGAATTCTGTAGGCAAGGTGTTCTGGGTCTCTGCCCCATCTGAACCATGTCCATCACCACAGGATCCCTAAGCCCAGCCAGAGCCATGAGAGGAGATGAGCCACTGTCCTACTTCCCCCAGTTAATTTCATTTTTATAGACTAGAATTACATTATCTCCTGGGTGTGAATCAGCACCCACTTCTTTGCCACTGATGTGAGAAATATGACAAGTTTGGAAAGGCGTTGGTTTGTTTTTCCAACCTATTGGCTCCCCTAGTATACACACTCCCCTCCCTTTCTTCCTCCCTGGCCACCCAGACTCACTCCAGCTCTACCTGAGTCAACCTAGAAATTCCCATTTTGAAATCTCTGAGTCTCAGACTCCTAGAGTAATCACAAAACTATAAAAATTTACAGCTGAAAAGGTCCACAGACTCTACTTTAGCCTTAGTCCAACTCCTGCCTTTTATGGGTGGGGTGGCAGAACTGAGACCCAGGAGTTAGTGTTGGACTTGAGAGTCCAGAAGACTTCGGTTCCCACCCCACCTCAGAAACATTTATTTGTTGTGTGACTCCAAGAAAGTCATTGCAGTCCTTTTAATCTCCATAATCCTAATCTGTAAAATGGAGATAATAACTCCATTGGGAATAACACCACCCACAATAATGGAGGACCTCCCTCACAGGATTGGTAAGGCTCAAATGAGTCCATGGATGTGAAGTGTTGAGCAAACATTGAAAAAAGTTAAAATGTCAGCTTTTATTATTGTTCAAAGTTATCCTCTGGGTTAGAATCAGAACTAGCTTTCCTAAAAAAATGTTGACTTTTTAGAGAGTCCTAGGGTCCAGGCTTCTAAAGAGATAAGGTGGAAGATGATCTTGTACATGGTCCCTCAGAGTCAGGCTGTAGAAAAGCAAAAGATCTGGACTCTCCCTTCTGCGACTGTCATGAATTATTTGTAGAATGTGGGTCTGATGAGAAGAGGGTTTGCCTCTCTGGAAACTCCAAGATCTTTTCCTCCTGGGGAAATCTAAGCCCATAAAGCTGAAGGCCTGTTATGTGTGCCTAGTGAGAAAGAGGGATTTACCAGAATACTAGGGGGTTGTCTCAAGTTTTCCCCCAAAGAAAACCCAGTCCATAGGGTGGTGCTAGGAACCTGACAGTACATGACCTTGAGGAAAAGATGGGATTCCCTGGAGTGGGCAAATAATTATAAGAGCTGGTTTTGGGATGCTGTGAGTCGGCTTGTGTTCCCTTTGGTCAATCAGTCAATAAACATTCATGAAGCACTTACTATGTGAAAGGCATTGTGCTAAACACAGGGACACAAGAAAGGCAGAAGACAATCCCTGCTCATCATCTAATGTTAATGGAGGAGATGACAAACAGCTCTATACAAACAAGCTATGGTTAGGATGAATAGGAATAAATAAATAAAATTAATAAAAAGGATAAATAAATAGGAAATAGGGGGAAGGCATTGGCAAAAGCTTCTTGCAGAAGCTGAGGTTTTAGCAGGACTTGAAGAAAGCCAGAGAAGGCAAAAATCAGAGATGAAGAGAAAAAGCATTCCAGGCATAGGAGTGGGAGGGGGAGACAGCCCATGAGTTTGGAGATGGATGGAGTGTCTAATTCAAAGAATGGCAAGGAGGCTGTCCTAGCCCTAATATACCTCACTAACTTGAATGCTTGCACAGGACTGGAGATAATTTTGTCCCTACCTGTGGAGACCTAGACATGAACTAAATTTAGCTATAGGAGAGACACTAGATGGAAGCCATAGAGTCATGATTTGGGGAGCCAGCTTCCAAACTCCATAGAATTCAAGAAACTGGGGCGATGAGCCATGGGGTACAGCTCTCTGAAAGTTATTCAAATTGTGAGGTGACACACCAAAATGTGACTTCACCAATGGGTGGAGATGAAGAGGGACAACATTCCAGGTATGTGAGACAACCAGAGAAAATGTCCAGAGTAAAGAGAGGGAAGGTCTCATTTGTGAAACAGACCAGAGGCCAGTGTCACTGGACCCAAGTGTACATGACAAAGAATAAACAGACACAGATTCTGCAGATTTTCTTAGCCCTGTTTTATAGATGGAGGAAAGTGAGGCTCTGAGAGTGACTAGTTAGGGTCAGAAGTGAGATTTGAATTTGTGTCTCTTGATTCCCTGGGTAGCTAGGGGACACCACGTTGCACAGTGTGCATGGCTTGGAATATCTTCCTGAATTTAAATTTGGCCTCAGACACTGACTGTGTGACTAGATAACTCACTTAACCATGTCTGCCTCGGTTTACTCATCTGTAAAATGAGCTAGAGAAGGAAATGGCAAACCTGTCCAGTGTCTTTGCCAAGAAAACCCTAGATGGGGTCATGGAGAGTCAGTCAGACATGATCAATACAACTCAACAACAAATTTGACTCCAAATCATGTGTGTCCTATCTACTAGCCTTCACTGCCTTTATGTTGGTAAAAAAAAAATCTATAAATGGGAAATGACCATATTAATAAAACTTTAGGCTAAATAAACCATAAGTCCTTAATAAAAATAACCACATTTGCAGGGAGCATGCAACAGCATGCTCCCTGCCGCCATTTTCTAAGGATGGAAGCAAAAGCTCAGAGAGGGACAGACTTGGCCTGAGGTCACACAGGACACTTAAGGACTGGGAGAAGACAGGGGGGAGTGCCCCCGTACGGATTTTTTCCTCACCACTTCTAGCAACCTTGGGAGCTCTCTTGGGAACCCAGCCAGCTCCCCAACCCACCACAGCAGGCGCCTCCCCAGGATCATTTGCATACAGGTGCCAAAGTTCTCTAAAAATAAGATAAGCCATCACTGCTGCACAGCAAGTGCCTCAGAAATTATTGGGGAGGAGGGGGGACAATCCAAGGAGATATGGAGCTGAACAAGGGGAACACTATGAAGAATCCTAGAGTAGGAAGGGACCTTTGAGGTTATAAAGTCCAACATCCCCCAATTCCCATTTTACAAAAGGAATACCTGAATCCCAGAGAGGTTAAGTGACTTGTCCAGGGACATATAGCTAATAATTAAAAATGCTAATGCTGGCATTTAAGCCCAAGTAGTTGGAAACTCTGTCCTCTGCCTACAAATTCAGTATCCTATGCCATGCCCCTCCCTAGGGAAATCTTTACCCTGCTGCCAACTGTATGGTGGGGCACCAGTCCCTTGTCCTCTCTGAACCTCAGACTCTTCCTCTATAAAGCAGAAGATGACCTCTAAGGTTCTTTCCTGTTAAAACATTCTACGATACTCTCTAGAATTCTTGGGTCACATGAAGAGAGGCATAGTGTCCAAGGCTATTTTTTCAATTAGGTTCCATAAATATTCCTTAAGCAATTATTATATGGCCATCACTATGCTCAGGGGTCAGCACAATAGAATGGTCCCTTCTCTCAAAGAGTTCCTGTTCTTCCACAGGGATTCTACACTTACACACAGTGGTAAATACAAAGTACGTGGAATGTATGCTCATGCAAGAGGGAACATTCATGGTTTGGCGAGTGGAGGGGTCAGAAAAGACCTTATTCAGGGGGTGGTGTGAGCTATGCTTGGAAGAAATCCTATAGAAAAGAGTGCAGATACAGTAGGCCACCTGGGAGAAGGCCTGGAGGTAAGAGATGACACATCTGTTGGGAGATTGCATGTTTTCTATGCAAAAAAGCTAATAGGCTGGTTTGACAATAATGAAGCCTGTAGAAAGGGGAGGAATATAGGTGAGAGGACCAAAAAGACAGCAACCACATTGTCCTCAGCCCTCATCAGACCACATTTGGAAAACTGTGTTTAGTCCAGGCTTTGTGTTTTTGGAAAGATATTGACAAACTGGAGAGTGACCAGAGGAAGGTGGCCAGGGATGGTGAGGAGACTGGCTCTAAACCATAGGAAGGCTGAGAATATTTAGCTTTATGAAGATTATGATTTGGTGTGCAAAGCCCTTCATAACCCCACTGCCTCCTACCTTTCCAGTCTTCTTACACCTCACTCCTTCCCAGGAGCCAGGGACACTTGCCTCCCAACTGTTCCACAACAAAGACACTATCTTTCAGCTTTGGGAATTTTCTCTGGTTGACATTCTCTGTTCTAAGTTCCCTTGACAGCTCTGACATTCCTGTTCTGAGTTCCCTGACAGCTCTGACATTCCCTGTTCTGAGTTCCCTGACAGCTCTGATATTCACCGTTCTAAGTTCAGCTCTGACATTCACTGTTCTAAGTT
The DNA here is from genome assembly GCA_028658325.1 of Potorous gilbertii. Lineage (NCBI taxonomy): Eukaryota > Metazoa > Chordata > Mammalia > Diprotodontia > Potoroidae > Potorous > Potorous gilbertii. The sequence goes on from CM053770.1 coordinate 672,103,780, forward strand.
CCCTGACAGCTCTGACATTCCATGCTCTAAGTTCCTCCAGCTCTGATGTTCCCAGACAGTTCTGAGTTCTGGGTCAGAGGAGGAGCCTTGTTGAAGCAGTTTGACAAACTGTGTAATGCTGGACAAGTTGCCTTATCTATCTCTTGGTACAAGGTACAGATGAATTGTCCATCTGTATCAGTGGAGAGAATTTCCACACAAGGATGTCTCTCCAGTAATCAGATCACAAGTCTGAACCAAAACTAAAACTAAGTCTCAAAGAGGTTGTGACTCACTCAGGGTAACACAGTCATTTATAGGATCAGAACTGGGATTGGAACCTGTCTGAAATTTCCCAGTCTTGGCAAGGAATCCTCCAAATCACTTAACATTTACCAACATTACTGGCTTGGGAAGCAGGCTGATACAGGGGAATGGAAGTTAGATTCATTCAGATGATTCAAATCCCCAAGGTGCCACTTGCTTTATATATGATCTTGGCCAAGTCTTTTAAAAACTCTGAGCCTTTTGTCTTCCTCAAGGTAAAAAGAAGGGGGTTGGAGTAGCTGATCTTGAAAATCCCTTAGCTGCCTTCATTTAAATTTAGATTGGATGTGGGATCACTGCCCTGGGCATTCTGGGAAAGAAAAGGTGTCATGGACGGGAAGGACCTCATCGGTCATTCAATCCAATCTGCACCTGCCAGGTCAGTCCCCACAGCAGCTTCTCTCCCGAATGACTCTTCCGCCTTTTCTTGTGTACCTCCAATGACAAAGAACTCAGTATATCTCAAGATCATCCATGTCGTTGATTGTCAGGAAATTCTTATGTTCTGGCTTAAATCCCTTTTACTTCTACCCTACTTTTACCCTCCAGAGTTAACAAAACAAGCCCAATCGCTCTCCTCTTCCTGTTGTATGAAGGCTAAACATTCACACCTCAGATGGTGTGGTCTCAAGGCCAGTCCTCCTCGGAAAGTTCACCAGCTTATCAATGACCTTAAACCAGTGTCGTTAAACCAGGACCCAACAGAATACTCCAAAGTGGTCTGAGGGCAAAGGATAAAATACAAACTCTTTGTAGCTTGGCTGATATTTAAAGGTCCCTGCAGCCTGACTCCCTTTGGGTTGACCAGTCTTATTTCATACCATTCCCCTACCAGTCAAACTGACCTCTTAATTCCTAACTGACCTCCCATCTCCATGCTCTGCACTCAGGTGAGGGAATGGCACAGAAGTCTTGTGGAAAGAATGGGACCCTAGGGTCAGAGAACCTGGGTCCAAATATCTTCTCTGACACTTGGGTGACCCTGAGGAAGTCACTCCATCTCCATGACCTGCAGGCTCCTTCTCTGTAAAAAGAGGGGGACTGGAGCAGATGTTCTCAAAGGTCCCTCCTCACTCTAGCTTGGGATGCTATGACAAACACTGGTCAAAAATTGTGTCTCAAGCTGGGAGTTCTCCAGGTCCTGTCAGGCAGACCCCTGGAGACTGGATGAGCAGTTTTTTGCCCCCCAATTCCCAACACTGCAGGGCCCTCCTAGTCTGAGCTCAGAGCCTGGAACAACATTCGTCATTCACAGCAAGTTGAGAAACTTCACAGAGCAAGGTGCAAAGCACATGAGCCGAGTTTGGTGACCCAACTGCAGCCATTACCTAGCAACCCTGAATGCTGAGAACAAAGGGAGAGAGGGTGGCAGAAGTGACAACTGTGAACACAGGGCCTGCAAGTCCAGGGGCTAAATGACCACACACACACACACACACACACACACACACAATCTGATCTTGGGTACTCAGACCTCAGGGCCCATTGCTATAACTGCCTCAAATCTCTCCTCACTATGATCCATCCTCCACTCGGATGCCAGTATGATTTTTTCCGAAAGCACAGGAGTGACCATGTTACACACACACACACACAAACACACACACACACACACACACACACTCAGTAGACTCCAATGGTTTCCTATTACCCTCCAGGATCCATTTTTTTGTTTGATTTTTGCTTTCCCTTGGAGAAGGGGGAGGTAATCAGGGTAGAGTGGCATGCCCAGGGTCACACAGTTAGTAACGTATCTCTGTAAGGATTTGAATTTGGGTCCTTCTGACTCCAGGGTGGGTGTCCATTCACTTTAGCACCACCTAGCTGCCCCCAGGATCAAGCTTAAACTCTGTAACTGGCTTTTAAAGTCCCCCATAGCCTGGCTCCTTCCTCCCTCTATCTTTTTAAAGCCTACTCGCCTCCACATTCTCTATGATCCAGCATCATGAGCCTTATTGTTTTTCCTCATATAATACTCCATCTCCCAACTTGGGGCATTTTCAGTGGCTGCATCTCTCATACCTAAAATGTTCTCCCCTCTTCTCTCTCCCAGCTTCCTTCAGGTCTCAGCTAAGATAAAATGAGTGCCTTCTCTCTGAGATTCTTTCCACTTTACGTACTTGTTTGCATGTTGACTCTCCCATTAGACTAAGTTCCTTGAGGGGAGGAAATATTTTTTCTTTTTGCCTTTTTCTGTAGTCCTAGTGCTTAATACAGGATCCAGCACATAGTAGGTGCTTAATAAATGATTGACTTGACTTGTCCAAGGCCATACAAGCATAGGAGAAATCATTTTTACCTCCCTGGGCCTCAGTTTTCCTATCTGTAAAGTGAGAATCGGTTTCTATGGCTTCTGCAGTCCCTTCTGCCTCTAAAGCTATAATCATATAGTCTTAAGTCACACACAAGGACCTTTGCAGCCTTCACCTTGTCATCTACCACAGATGCACAACTCCATCATCTAGAACTCTGAGATATGTCCTTTCTTTGAGTATAATCTCCTAATTTTCCATCTCTCCCTCTACTTCACCCTTCCTACATATGTTCTTCATCCTCACTGCAAACTGTAATCTCATCATCCCTCCGTTTTCTCCCAGGCCATCACCCTTCCATCAGACTCACTGTTCCCTTTCCCAATCTTGACCCTTTAATTAATCAGTTCAGTTTCACCCCTTTGTCCTGTTACAATTAGATTACAACCTTTGATTATTTCTACCAAACTGCATCTCCTCTCCTACTCCCATGCAGCTGAAACTAGCTGGAAGAAGCCACACACCCAATAATATAAAAGTAAAATGTATGAATAAAGTATTTTAGAAATTAAAGAGAACTCTGAGCAGGCTTGAGCTGTTAGTGTAGTGAAAAGGGGCCTCTTGGACTGAGGATGACTTTTCCCCTACCCCCTTTAGACACACACACACACACACACACACACACACACACACACACACACACACTCCAGACCTTATCAGGACACCCCACCCATCTACCATCTGCTGCTACCTGAGGCTCTCAGAGGATATGTGTGGGGAGGGAAGGGCAGGAAAGACAAAGAGGAGCCACCTGTACCTTTGGAGAAAGGAAGGGTGGGGCAGAAGAGGAACTGCCACAATCTACTACCACAAACTAGTGTTAAGTACTTATAATCCATGAGGCCCTCAAACCTGGCTGGGGATGGGAAGAGAGCAAGGTTCCAGAACAGGTCGGGAGGAGTCCCTGGGGCTGGACATTCAGGCAAGTACCTACTGCGGAACGACACCCAGACTCCAGTCCCCAGAACACAGAACCTCCTCTCCATCGGGCTCTGGACCCTTCCAGACACAGCAGATGAAATGAGGATCACCCTAAGCAGTTCAAGACTCTCTCCCCTAAACATGTTATTTCCACCCCACTCCCCTGTAAGAATATAAGCTTCTTGTGGGTGGGGGCTGTCTGTGTCACTTTTGTACTAATATCCAGAGAGTTTAGCACAGGGCCAGGCACATAGAAAGCACTTCCTTCATTTGCTCAAGTCATCCATTCATGGAGGCATGCGTACATCCATTCCCCCAGAAATTCTCCTCTGATTAACCTGCTCTGTCTGTATGCCCAAAGTCAGCCCTTCTCACAAATCCTTTAGTACATTTATCCATTTTCTCATCTGTGAAGTAGGAACTATAAACATAATAAAAATTCGTATTTGTAAGTTTTACAAGGCATTTTCTCACAGTTCACTCTGGGAGTGGGGTAGTACAAAAATTCTCAAGTTCCATTTTACAGATGGGAAAGATGAGGACCAGAAAAGGGAAGCGATTTGCCTGATGTCACATTAATTTTAAGTGGCAGACCCCGGAATTCAAGCCCAGGTCTCCCTGTCGCTGTTTCCATCCCTCCCCACAAGACCTCTTACTAGCAGCACCCAACTGAGGGGCCCCCCTGTTCCCTGGTGCTGGTGGGGAAGAAAGTACTTTATAAACCTTCCAGGCCTTTGGAAGAGGGGCTGTTATTGCTATCATAGCATTCTGATCCCTGGCCCAAAAGTCCCAGGGCCTTCACGCCTGTAGCTGATTGAGGACCCAACACCGAATTCAAATCGGTAAGCCTTTATCAGTCACCTACTCTGTGCCAGCCCCCCTGTAAGGTGCTAAGGCTATAATGGCAAATGCCAAACAGACCTCACTCTGTGTGCATATGAGTGTGTGTGTATGTACACAATTTACACAAAGCAGATACCAGATGATGGGAGGCAGGGGGTTAGGAAAGGACTAATGGGGAATCGAGCTAGAGCAGACCCTTGAAGGAAGCTAGGGAGATTGGCCACAAGGGTTCATTCCAGAATGGAGGGCAGAGATGTAGTCCTGAATTCCAGGATCAGCAAGCAGACCAGTTTAGCAGAATCCTTGAAGGCATGCAACTGGAAACGTGAATTGGGGCCAGTCTGCTTGGCTTTAAATGCCAAACAAATAAGTTTCCATTTTATCCTGCAGGCAGTAGTGAGCCCCTAGAGATTACTGAGTGGAAGCAGGGGTGACAGGGTCACATCTGCACTTCAGGAAAATCTCTTGGGCAGTTTGGTCTAGCACTCTGTTTTTGTTGGTACCAGCTGTGTTAGGTATTACAGAGAAGACAGGGTAAACAGGAGACATAACTCTGGCCCTCAGAGCTAGGCCAGTCTTGAACCCTCAGGGACCATCTGATCCAACAAGATGCCCCCATGTCCACAGTCTCCCAAGCAAGGGGACATCTGGCCTCTGCTTGGCAGCTCCAGTGAGGAGGAGCCCACCCTCTAACCTCCCCTCAAGCCAGAGCAGCCCCTTTCACTTTGGGACAGGACAGCTCTCATTACCTCGAAGGGTTGATGGCCATCAAACCGAAATTGGCCTCCTTCATTCCTGGTTGTGAGATGAAGCGGAACATCCCTCTTTAACATGACAGACTTTCAGACCCTTGAAGTGGGTCCCTCCAACCCTCTTAACACTTTTCTTAATTCAACCCCTTTGATTCAAAATTTATTCTGCACCTTCTGAGTGCCAGGCACTGTGCTAAGCACCCAGGGATCCCTGCCCTCAAGGTGCTTATATTCTACCACTAAACACCTCCGGTTCTTTCTAGTGATTCTCCTATGGCCTGGGCCAGGCTCCTCTCATCATTCCATTCCCAGCTTCTGGCCACTCCCTAGTTTATTCACGTCCCAAACCCAGGACTGCACACAATAATCCAGACAGGGGCAGAGGGCAGTGGAATTAAGCAATAGGCCTAGAAGCCAGATTTCCACTTAAAAGGGTAGAACCTTTAGGGTTTCCTCATGCCTTCTGTTTTTAAATCTTGTCAGTTTTGTATGCAGCCTTTCCCTACAGCAGTGAGCCTTCCCTTGTGCCAAAGAAAAGGTAAAGCCAAAAAACAAATAAAAAAGACAGCAAAAACCAAACTTAACAAAGCAGTGTCATTGGATAATGTATGCAGCATTCCAAACCCATAGGCCCCCACTTCTCTAATAAAAGGAGGAAGCGGGCATTAGCTGTTTTAGTCAAACATTTCATGAAGTAGAAAGGGCACCAGAGTTGGCATGAGAAGCCCAGTTCTGACCCCTGGCTCTGCCACTTAGAACTGTGTGACCTCAGCAAATCTTTTCCCTGGCTGAGTGTTTTCTTTCTCCATAAGAGGAATGGATTGGACTGGATAATATTTAAGGCCATTTCCTGGACTAGGATACTGGGGTTCTGCTTTTGTTCAGCCTCATTCCCGGCCTCCCTGATCAAGAAAACTTCTCCAGATGTGGCCAGAGAATCATAGAACTTCTGGTTTAGGAACAAGCTCAACCCTTGTCTCCTCTAATCCCTCCATGAAGTATCAGTGAACATTGAGAATGAATGAATTCAGCAAATTCAATCACTTGATAAGCAGTAGCCAAATACACCAGCTAGACTTGAACCCAGACCTTCTTCCTGACTCCAAAGCCAATTCAACATCCATTATACCACACTGCCTTTCACTGTGTGCTGGATACATAGTAGGCACTTTTTGTTCATTGAATGAAGCTGAAACAACATAACACAATCCAAGGATCATTAATTGGGGACCTGATATTTATTGAGTCCAACGTTCCACCCTAGAAAGGTAATATTTTAAAGCAAGGTCTAGTCCAGGGGTGGTCCTCAAGTGTGGCCCTCTGACTAAATCCAAACTTCATAGGACAAATCCCCTTAATAAAAGGATTTGTTCTGTAAAACTTGTAGTCAGATAAAAGGCTGCACTCAAGGACCTAGAAGGCTATGGGTTTCCTTTCCTGCCCTCATGGAATTCATAGTCTAGGAAGGGGTCCCAAGAGACCGACCAATAACTGGAATGTGAAACAAGACTTAATGAGTACACTGAAGGTGTGGAGGGGGAATGCTCTGTGAGAGCCCAGGAGGAATATCATGGAGTAGGGGTTGGGGAGGAGAGAGACAGGGAGGGAATCAGGGAAACCTTTCTGCAGGAAGTAACATCTGAGTGGAGTTTTTATTGACATAGACAGGGAGGTGATGCCCATCACAGGGGCCTTCACCTTCCACCACACCATCCAGCCTCCACATTAGGAGACCCAAGCTTTGAATACAGAGGAATCTGAGCAGTATGCTTCAGAAATTGCACAGATCACTGGTGATCAAACCCAAAGACAGAGCCCACCATGAACATCTTGTCCCCCTTCCCTTTCAAACTGTGGACACTTCATCAAACAAATGCCACTCTTACTTCTGAAAAAGGGATGGTGATAAACTCTCCTGGTGCTCCCCAGACCTTGGCCTCCACTCCCTGTGTGTGTGTGTGTGTGTGTGTGTGTGTGTGTATGTGTGTGTGTGTGTGTGTGTGTGTGTGCATTGTCCTGTTAGAATGGAAACTCCTTGCTTTGCTATATGTTACCAGGACTTGGGACAGTGCTCCTAATAAATTATTTCTCACTCTTTCATAGATCAAAGACCTGAGTAAGTATCTTCCTATTTCATTTTCCCTCTCTATAATAATGAATGACAACTAAAGTCCTTTTGGGCTCTCTATCTTCCACCCCTGAGTACTTAGCACAAGGCTGGACACACAAAAGAAAACCAGTAAAGTGTTGATGACAGACTCATGCCCAGCCATAGGGGCTGCTGCAGAGCAACAGAAAAGCAGCTAAGATTCTCTAGAGAACTCACAAAGAGAGCCCTACCTAGTGTAGGAAAAGTGACATCACCCCCCTGAGAGAACACGAACATAGACACACACACACACACACACGCACAAGCCTGCATGCACGCATACATCCAAGAAAAAAAAGGAAAACAATCCTTTCCAGCTTCAGGTCATACTTGGCCACCTGACAGCCCAAAATAGATGCAGTTTCACTGAGAACATAAACAAAAAGGGAGAGAGAGAGTCATGTGCAACCAGACCTAGAAAAGTAGGAGCTGAGAACCACCCAAGGCACACAGACACCCAGAAGCCCCTTATGGGGGAGGGGGTTCAATGATTCCAGACTGGAAGCTGGCCCCCCTCCCCAAACCTCTGACACTTCCTGGAGTATTTTGTACTCCTTTGTCCATTTGCATTGTGGAAAAGATGGGAAGATGTGGGCTGAGTGATGGAGTACACTGGAGGGTATTCAGAATTAGTAAAGCTGACCAGACTGAGAATTGTCATCTATGGTTCCATATCAACAAGGAAGGAGGTCTCTAATGGAGTATCCAAGGGTTATTTGCCTCGTCTTAGACTGCTGAACATTTTTAAGCAGCAACTTAGATTAAGTAATAGAGAATAACAGCTCATTTTTACAAGGTACTTTGTCTCAACAAATATTTGTTAAGTACCTACTATGTGCCAGGCACTTGGAGATACAGGTACAATGACTGAAACTTTGAGCTCATGGATAGCAGGCACCATCTTTTGCCCCTCTTTGTATCCCCAGCCCTTAGCACAGTATCTGGCACATAGTAGGCACTTAATAAAAATTTATTAACTGACTGAAATAATCCCCACTCCAAGGCACTTATTCCTACAGTATTGGGAGGTACCGTAGATGAGAATAAGACCACTATTTTACTCTTGACACAATTATCAAATCTGCCGATAACACAAAGACAGGAAGAAGAGTTAATACATTGGACCCAAAGGAGACCCTGACAGATGAGGACAAAAGATCAAAGTTAAGAAAATGGAATAAATGTCACAGTGGCAAATGTAAAGTCTGGCACTGGTTTAAAAAATCAACCTCACAAGTTAGGGAAAGCACCGTTAGAGAGTTGTCACTATTTAAAAAAAAGACCTGGGGGTTTTAGGGGACCACAGTAGTCACCAAGAAAGTTAACGCTGATCACTACACTTAAGGCTTGGGAGTGAGCCTAGCTTCTCTAAGACTGTGACCCCAACAGAAAAGCCTTGGAATACAGGGCTGGTGGTGTACTCTGTGTTTACTATCCATAGACAAACCCAGCTACACTCAGAGGGACTGGCATTCAAACCTTCCAAACCCAGCCCCCTCCTACCTTTGCAGGCTTCTTACCCCTTACTCAATAACACTTCCATCCAGAGATACTGGTCCCTTGACTGTTTCATGAACAAGACCTTCTGTCTCTCGGGTTCCAGGCATTCTCTCTGGCTGTCCTGCATGCTTCCCATTCCAATCACTGACTTCCCTGGTTTTCTTTAAGTTCCAACTAAAATTCCACCTTCTATATGAAGGCTTCCCTAATCCCTCTTAATTCCAGTGTCTTACCCCTGTTAGTTATTTCTTATTTATCCTGCCTATGATTTGTTTCATATATATTCGTTTGCATGTTGTCTCCCCATTAGATTGTAAGCTCTTTAAGGGTAGGCCCTGTCTTTTGCCTGGAACTTAAGACAGTATCTGGCACATAGTAGGCACTTAATAAATGTTAACTTAAGAAATGAATTAAAGGTTAGATTTAGTGCAAAAAGGAACCTCAGTGACCAACCCTTCATTTTACAGGGAAGAAACTTAGACCCAGAGAAACTGTGTCTTGTCCAAGGTCACACAAATAGTGACAAAGCTGGGAATTTCCATAACAGTCTGGGATGTACAAATACTTTTCTTGAAAAAAAATTTTATTAATGCACTTAAAATCCATCATTTTTCAGTCACTCTCCATATATTCTCCCCACCCCAAATTAGAACCGTTCCTTGTAACAAATAAGTACAATCAACAAAAACAAATTAATATGTTAATATGTTTTAAAATGTATGGCTCTTTCTATACCTACAGTACACCACCTCCCATCTGAGACAGAAACCATGCTTTACTCCTGATTGTCTGGTTCCTCCCAGAACCTTCAATATGAGGAGGAGGTCCCAGTCGAAAATGTCTTCATTCCTCTCCAAATCATGCTGCTGACATCTTCATGGGACTTCCTCCAACATGTCCCTTCAGGTGCCTTCTTCCCCCATTCCACTCTGATTTCTTTTATACATGCTCTTCCCCTATTGTAACCTCTTTGAAGACAGGGACTCTGACAGTCTCTTTCTTTCCGCTTCTATTTGTATATCCAGTACTTAGGACTGTGTTTGGCACATAGTAAACACATAATTAAATGTTTGTTCATTGACTGACAAATCCAGTGGCTTTTTCCTCACCCTTTTTGACCTCTTGACAGCCTTTGATACAGCTGACTACTTTCTCCACCCAAGTACTCCCTCTTCTTTGGGTTTGTGATCTATCTGGTCTGGACAATTATAAAAGGCTCTTTTCTTGAGGCATCTAATGATGTAATGAATAGAGAGCTGTACTTGGAGTTAGGAAGATCTGAGATCAAATACAACCTCAGATGTTTACTAGGACCCTGGGCAAGTCATTTAACTTCTGTTTGTCTCAGTTTCCTCCATGGTAAAATGGGAATAACAGTACCTACCTCACAGGGTTCTTGTGAGGATCAAATGAGGCAATATTTATAAAAAGTCTTAGCACTGTGTCTGGCACATAGTAGGTGCTACACAAATACTTAACCCCTTCCCCTTCCTACTTGTCTGACCACTCCTTCTCAGTCTCCTTTTTTATTTTCCCATAACTGTGGATATCTCTCCAGATTCTCTGTCTTCTCTCATTAGCTCCTGTATATTTAAGCATCATCTCTATGTGGGTTACTCATAGGTTTGCATGAACATGCCATATCTCTCTCTCTTCTAAGCTGCAGTCCTCCTGGCTTCTCAAATTCAACATGTTTAAAATGGAATGTCATCTCTTCTTCCCGAAACCCATCCCATCTTCCAAACTTTCCTACTTGTGTTGAGGGCACCACCATTCCAGTGACTCAGGTTCCTGACCTCAGACTCATCCTAGGCTTTCCCCTCTTCCTCATGCACCATATCCAGTAACTCGCCAAGTCCAGCCCTTTTTAAGTCTATGACATCTCTTCTCTACACTACCATCCTACCCACTCCAGCTCAGGGTCTCTTCTCCTCTTGGCTGGTATATTGAAGCAGTCTTCTAACTGGACTCACAACATTCAACCTTAATTCCCTTCTCTAAACATCTGCCAAAATAATCTTCCAAAAGCCCAAGTATGTCCAAATTACCCCCCATCTCAAAAACTTTCAATGGCTTCCTATTGACTCAAGGACAATATGACTGAACTCTTCAGCTTGGCATTCAAAGTCCTTCACCCTCTGACTCTAACTAACTTTCCCAGGTTTATTCCTTCATATACTCAACATTGTAGCCAAGCTGGCTCCTCTTGTCAATCCCTAGACTTGGAATTCCATCTGCCACTTTTTTGTATGAGCTATATCTCTGATAAGTGCTCCTTTTCCCTCTTGCCTTTTCATATCCATGATTTGCTTCAAAGTATCACTTCTTAAAGGAAGTTTTTCTTTTTCTGTTCTCTGTAGTAGTTTAGTGCTTGCGCCCTCCCTTCTCCTCAAATAATTGGGTATATGCTTATCTGGATACATGTTGTATCCTCCAGTAGAATTTCAGTTCTCCGAGGGGAGTGACTGTTTCTTTGCACTCCCAGCCTCTGGCACAGTGCCTGGTACATAGTAGCTATTTGATAGATTGGACTGTTTGGAATTAATAAAAATAAATGTTATTTATAACGTCAAAGCTTGGCCCTTTAGAAGAGGTATGTGAAGACTTCTCCCTCTGAGCAGATGTTTTTCTTAATTTTGCTTGCCTGCCCTTTTCCCTCTTTCTTTTGGTTCTCTGGATGGGAAATGGAAATGAAAGTGAACAGAAGAAATCAATAAACATTTTGAAAAAGGAAAACTAACAATAATATCTCACTTTTCACGATCCTTTATGGTTTATAAAGTGCTTTTTGGTTAACAATGGACTTTCCCATCTAGTCTCTCAATTGATCTCATTTTAGGGGGCACTCAGGCAAGTAATCTCTTCATTTCCCACCAGGGGGCATACCCCTGGATTTCTTCATCATGCCCAAGCCAGGTACCTTCTCTCAAGCTCCTCTCACAACTTTTTAGCTCCCTTTATCGTACTGTCTTGTTAAAATGTAAGCTCCTTGTAGTCAGGGATCATTTGTTATATTTTTATTTCCAATAATCAACACAGTGCCTGGTACATACTAAGCGTTTAATAAATGCTTGTTGACTGACTGACTGATCCTCACAACAGCCCTGGGTGGGAGATTTTCATATCCATTTGACAGATATAGAAATTGAGGCTCATTCAATGAACTACTACTTATCGAGTACCTGAAAATACAGAAAATAAATGAAAAAATTTTCAGAAAAAATGAAGCACAACATTTTTCAGCACTGAAGGAAGGTAGAAAGTCTAGATAAGACCCAGTACCTGACTTTGGGGAGCTGAGAGTCTAGTAGAAAAATAAGATGGAAGTCAAGGAAACTGTAACATATAACATGATATGATTAGTACATTTGAGGTAATCATTACCTATAAGACATATATATATATATGTATACACACATATATGTATATGTATATATAAACTTCCTCCAGGAGGTGGCATTTAATGAGGGCTTTAAAGAATGAAGAGGAATTTAAAAGATGGGGAAGAAAGGAAGACCATGGCCGTAAGGAACAAGGAAGCAAAGGCATAGAGGTAGGAGAGCATGGGGAACATTCAGGAGGCAAAGAACTGTCCAAGGTAGTTTGTGTGTGTCAAAGGAAATGGAAAGACAGGATGGCACCAGGTATGGAATGTTTCCCCCACTTCCATGAACTTTACCATCCAGTAACACTGGCCTTCTTGTATCCCTAGCATAGGACACTCCAGGTCTGAGTCCAGGCATTTTTTCTGGCTGACCTTATGCCTGGAATCTCTCTTCCTCTTCTTTACCTTCTGTCTTCCCTGGCTTCCTTCAGTCTCCGGCTAAAGTCCCATTTTCTACAGGAGGTCTTTCTCCGTCTTCCTCACACTGTCTTCCCCTTTGAGATTGGTTTCTATCCTAGTTATTTACTAGGAGGTTATTCCCCCCTCCCCCCACCAGTTGAATCGAGAGACAGTTGGGGGAGGAGGTTGTCTTTCTTTGTATTCTTAATGCTTAACATATAGTAAGAACTTAATAAATACTTGCTGACTGTCTGAACATGGAAAAGAAGAGAGTCCTTTGTGACTGCTCCCTCAACCTAATAGAGAGGTCAGATAGAAAGGGTTAGGTGGGAGGAGAAAATTATCTATTAGTTGAGGACTAAAGCTCTCTATACCTGGTACTGCTTGAGATGGAAGAAGGAGATATGTAACTAATTGGGACAATGTCTGTTATTAATGCTACCCTCAGAATCCCAATTAAGTCTGTCCCTCCTTGCAGGAAACTCTAGCCATGGAAGGGAAGTGGCAAGATTCTCAGTGTCTTGTCTCCACACCTGCTAATATAACAGTTCCTTCACCTTAATTAGCCACATCTATCCTTCCTGGGCAGGAACAAGTAGGGGACTGTGGGGAAAACTGAAGTTCCACCTTCTGCAAGATGCCTTTCCCTCATTCTCCTTAATGCTGATGCCTTCTCTCTAAGATTACTTCACATTTATACTGTATATATTCTTGTGTGTTCATAATCAGTGATAGATAACATATACATAAAGATTTACAAAATACTGTATAAATATGATTTCATTGGAACTTCACAACACCCCTGAGAGGTAGGTATTATCCCCATTTTACAAATAAGAAACTAAGTCAGGCAGAACCTAAGTGACTTGCCCAGGTTTGCAGAGCTAGTCAGAGTCTAAGATCACATTTGAATTCAGGTCTTCCTTCCCTGACTCCAGGTCTATCATGCTGCGTCCTGTAATACCTAGCTGCCTCATTGTTTGTATGCTATCTTTCCCCCAGAATAAAACTGCTTGATAGCAAGGGACTATGGAAAGCCTTTCCCTAGCATCTAGTACAATGGCTGGCACACAGTAGGTTCCTAATAAATGCTTGCTGCTTAAGGGCTAACTTTAACCCACTACCTCCCATAGGATCATTCCTTTTTCAAGTTTGAAGGGACTTTGGAGGCCATATAGTTCAATCTTATTCATTTCCTTTCCTCTAATTAATCAATCAACAATCATTTGAAGTACTCACTATGTGCTAGGCTCTAGAGATACATAGAAGAAAGTGAATCAGTCCTTGCCCTCAAGGATCTTACATTCTTTTGGTAGGGAAACAACAGGTACTCAGACAAGAAATTCTATTTATACAAAATCAATTCAAAGTCATTTTAGGGGAGAGGGGTGAGTTGCTGAGGGAATCAGGAAAGATCTCTTGTAACAGACTGCTTCTTTCAAGTTTGAGCTAACATCTCCCACTTTCTGCAAGAAATCTCTCCCTGTTCTCCTTAATCCTGGTACCTTCCCTCAGAGACCAGTCCCAACTTATCCTGCCTAGACCTTGTTTGTCCACAGTTGTTTGCACCTCGTCCCCCTCCCCCATTAGAATGTGAGCTCCTTGAGAGCAGGGACTGGCTTTTGTCTTTCTTTGTATCCCCAGCCCTTAGCACAGTCAGTGCCTGGCATATAGTAGGGATTTAATAAATGTACATTGTCTGACTCTTAAACTGAGCTTTGAATGAAGCTAGAGAATCTGAGAGGCAGAGATGAGAAGGGACTACATTCCAGGCATGGAGCACAGCCCCTGCAGGATGGAACACCAACCATGATATAGCTGGCTTTGTCTTAGTCTCCAGAGCTTTGCACATGATCAGTACTTAATACATGTTTGTTAAATTTTAATTGTAATTGAATTCCGCAAAAGCCTGTTCCCAGGGCCACCTTCTCTCCAGCTGTAGCCAACTCCAGCATTATTCAGAAGCTGCTGTGCTGTAGGACCTGCAGCCCTTCCCCTCCCCCTCCCCTCTTCTCCCTTCCTCTCTATCTCTACCCCCTCCTTCCCTCTTCTTTTCTTCTCCCTTCCCCTCCCTCTTCATCTCTCTCCTCTTCCCCTCCCTCCCCCTCATCCTTTTCTCATCCCTTCTTTCTCTCTCTCCCTCTCCTCCTCCCCCTCCACTTTCCTCTTCTCTTCCTCTCCCTTCTTTTCCCTCTCTTTTCCCTCCTCCTTCTCCCCTTTCTCTTCCTCACCCTTCTCTCCTCCTCTCTCCCTTCCCCTCCCCTCCTCTTCCTTCATCTCCTTCCCTTCTCCTCCCTCTCCTGTTCTCTCCCCTCCTCATCCTCACTCTTTCTCCACTTCCCCCTTTCCCTATCTCTTCTTATCCCTTCCCCTTCCTGTCCTCCTTCTCCCCCCACTTCTCCTCCCCTCCTCCTTCCCCTCCCTGTGGGAACTCTTTTCTGTTGCTAAGCAGCCTGTATACAGACCTGAGCTGAGGCTGATGGCTCAGAGGTTGCCAAGCCTCTCTCCATCCTTGTGTGTGCTCCCTGGCTCTCTCCCAATCATTGGCTTTCTCCCAGGTAATGAGGCCTCCCCTCTGCCCCACGGGTGAGGATGTTCTCTTCTCTGATATGTAATTAACTTCCCCAGGAACTGATGCAGCTGCGGGGAATGTGGAGGGAGAACAGCTCCTCATGGGAGAAGTGAAACATCAGAGATAAAGGGGGTTAGGGAAAAAATCCTAGAGTGTCAGAGGTGGAAGGGCATTGGGACTCTAAGAGAGCATCTCATAGGATATAATTTCTAGCAGGGACCTCAGGGACCACCTCATCCAACCCCTTCCCCTCTCATTTTACAGATGAAGAAAGTGAGGCCAAGGGAAGTTGAATAAGTGACAACATCATAGGATCGATCACAGGTACAGAATTGAAAGGGACATTAGTCTAATCTCTGAAGCCCAGAGAGAGAAGTAACTTGTCCAAGTTACTGGAGAAGGGATTTCCCAACAATAAGCAAGGTGGAGGTCTCATCTGCTTATCGATGGTGGAAAATCTATTCCCTCCAAGGGAACCTGCTCTACTTCAGGATCCAGCTCGTTGTTTTCCCAACACTAAGCCACAATTAGTCTCTCTGCAAATTCCCTCCCCAGCCCCTCACTGTTCATTCTGTCCTCCTGGCCAAGCAGAAGAAATCTAACACTCTTCCATAGGACAGCCCTTCTGGTGCTTGATGACAGCTCTCATATTCCCCATTCCATTCTCCCTTCCCCAGTCTTTTCTTCAGGTCCAACCTCTAGCTCCTTCTCCTTGAGGGCTGCTATCCTCTAGGTGCTGTCCAGCTTAATGTCTTTCTAAACTGTGATAGCCACAACAGAACCCTATATTCCAAACATGGTGGGGAAGCAGAGGCCAGTGGGGCTGATCAAACCCCTCACTCTGGACATGAGTCTTCCATTTGTGCAGTTTCTGTCAATGGCTACAACTTCCCCTCAACCATGCTTAAGCACTTCTGTTTGAAGTTCACCCATAGTGGCAGACGATGCTGACTGATAGATGGATTAATGACGATCTAGTGATAATGAAAAGCAGTGTGGTAGAATGATTAGAGACTCAAGGAAGACCTGGGCTGTGGTTTTGCCTCTGAGACAGCCGGTGTGCCCCAGGTACATGGATGGCAAATTATAGAAAAAATGACACTCTCTATTGGCGGAAGGAGTTTAAATTCCTGAAGTTCCCCAAAGGAAATGAAAGCCCAGGTCTTGTCCCAAACAAACAGAGGTGGATAGATAGACAGACCGTCAGATAGACAGAAACAGTCAAGGTTGCAATTTATGACATCTTCTACTTTACAGAGTACTCCGCAGTCATGATCTTTTGAACCTCGTAACAATACTGTGAATTACATTATATATTTTTCCTCCTATCTGACAGACAACAAAAATGAGGAGAACTGACTTTTTCAGGGTCCCAGAGCTAGAAGTAACTTAGCCAGAATTTGAACGTAGGTGGTGCAACTCCAGATCCCAGGATCTTCACACAATATCACTAAGTCCTTTTTTTCCTTTTCTTTCTGTCTTCCAGATACTTCACCCTTTAGGTGGAGACATGAAGCCATCTGGCTGAGTGATAATTGAACAATTCACTGAAAGTGGCTGCCAAGCCCCACTGGAGCAGGCAAGGGGGTGGTAGAAGCCTGCAGGGGGCCTGTAGGTTGCATGTGTGGGGAGCAGCTGTGATGCCTCCTGGGGGAGCCAAGCCATATTTGTTTGCATCCTACTCTGAGATTTGTATAAAGGCTAGTGGGGACAAGCCTCCTGACATTCCCTGGGGGTCACTCTCCCGTTCTTGAGAAGTGAGAATGGGAATAATGAACAATAATCCAGTTCTAGGGAAGTCAAGGGGTGAGGGCAGAGTTGGCCCTCTTAGAAGGAACTAGCCCCCATCTAGCCATGTGTGTGAATAGGAAGCCTGGTATGGAGGGAGAGATGATGGATAGCTGCACACACAGAGAACCTCTGTGTGTGTGTGTGTGTGTGTGTGTGTGTGTGTGTGTGTGTGTGTGTTATAGTGGAAAGCACAGAGAACCTGCCTGGATTCAAGTACCAGCTTTGCCATTTACTACTTATATGAATTTGAACAAGTCACCTAGCCTCTCTGTGCCTCAGTTTCCTCCTCTGTATAATCAGGAGGTTGGATCTGAGGTCATTTCCTGCTCTAAATCTAGCATCCCATGAAACAACAAGCAAAAAGTCTTGGAATTGTACAAAGCCCTCATTCAATGACCTAAGAGCCATTCCCCTAATCTAACCTCCATGTACCAAGTCCAATCTGTTGAAATCCAACCCAGCTCTAACCTTTACTAGGTGTGTGACCTTGGGCAAGTTACTTAAGCAGTATGTCGAGGGGGTCCCTTTCCTTCCCTGTCAAAAACAGTCAGCAACACACTTCTTCCCTCACAGGGTAGTGGGAGTAGGGGGGACACTTTGTAAATCATAAAGTAACAGGGATATGGGAGCTCAGAGGATTACCTCAAAGGCTGCCTCCTCCATCTGATCTTCCCCCATCTTCCTCCTCCTCCCCCTCCTCATAATGACTCATTTATTAATCTCCTAGGTACTAGATACAGCAGATGCAAAGACAAAGGAAGATGGTACCCTTGCCTCAGGATATTTACATTCTGTCCTTAGGCTCAATATGAATAATAGGTTTGGAGCCCAAAGGGACCTCAGAGGTCATAGAGCTCAACCTCTTCAATTTTAGAAATGAGAAAACTGAGGCCTAGAAAGTTTAAGTTACTTTCACAGGGTCACACAGTGAGTAAGTGTCTGATATGGGCCTGAAACTCAGGTCTTTCTGACTCAAGTCCTGTAATATAATCATTACATAATACTGTCTCTCCACCAAGGGGTTGACATGGTTTCCAGGTAAACATGAATGCTCTCAGTACTTTGTCTGGAGCTCATCAATCTGTCTTGTGATTACAGGGTCCAAAGTTGGAAGGGACTTCCTGTCTAGTCCTCATTTTATAGATGAAGTGGAGACTCCATAAGGTGTGCTGACTTATCACAGCACCACAGATTTAGAATTAGAAGGTACCTTAGAAGGAATCTAGTCCAACCTCCTTACAGATGAGAAAACTGAAGTCCACTCAAAGAGACTAGTGATTTCTCTAAGATTATATAGATAGTTAAGTGGAAGATTTTAATTCAAGTCCTCTGACTCCATATCCAGGGCTACATCTATGTGCTACACTACATCCTCTTTCTCCTACTAGGGGTAATTAGAACTGTGAGTTCCTTGAGGACAAGGAGGTGTCTTATTCACATCTTCACCCCCATACCATGCTAGACATAGCACAGCAGCTTAATAAGGTTTTGTTGAATTGCACTATGACATTTGGGAAAGAGAAGAAAGCAGGAGAGAGTGGGGTTTGAGACTGTCATCTCCCAGGCAGCAGGGACTATCTGATCACCAGCCTATCTGGGATTAGTAAAAGCCTCTCTGATTAAAGGACATCATGTAATAAGTCCTTGTTGGGTACCTGCAGATAGGGAAGGGAAGAAGCAGTGGAAGAGGCAGCTTTGGTCCTCAATAGTGGAGTCACGCAATCACAGATACATAGAATCTCAGCATTAGCAGAGACCTTAGAACCAACTAGTCCAAAAGGTATCTAAGGAATCATTGTCTACATAACCTCCCCAATCATTGCTTGAAGACCTCCAAGGAGATGGCGGGGAGAAGGAGCTCATGCCTTCTGAAGGCAGCCTCTTGTACCTTGGACAGCTCCCATTAGCAATTTGTAATTTACATCAAATATTCCCTCCAATTTTCCTCATTCCTCCCTCAAGGTCTATCAAGTACAATGACTCTTCCATAACAGCCTTCCTAATATTTGAAGACAGTCATTATATCCTCCTAGAGTCTTCTTTCCTCAATTCAGGCAGTCAAAATGTCTTTATTAAACACCTACTGTGTGCCAGGCATTGGGCAAAATGCTTGGGATACAGAGATATATCACAACAATCCTTGCTCTGAAGGAACTCACATTCTAATGGACAAGATAATATGCAAATAACTGGGTATATACAAGATATAGACAGTGTACATGGAAGGTCACCTCAGAGGGGAAGACACTAGCAGCTGATGATGTGGATAGGGGAAAGAGACCAAAAAATGCAACTTAATTAATATTAAGTGCCTACTATGTGTAGGGCATGTGCTAGGTGCTAGGGGTACAAATATAGAAAGACCAGCAAGGCTTTCTTGCTAGAAGAAATGTATAATAAAAGCACTCTGCAGGGTGGCGATGGCCTTGCTACTTTCATTTGCCCTGACCCACATTCCATTCAAAGAATACTTGGAGAGTGAGAGTTCACCTTGGCAGCTCAGCCTGCACATAGGTCCTATAGGTTTTAAGGAGTCAGAGTTACAGAAATGAGTTTTGGGAACAGAGGCTCATAGGCAGTAATTTAATGAGAATCACAGGGAATTTCCTAACCTTAAGTCAGATAATTGTTAGAACTCTGAACTTGGAATTGGCACCAGACTATCATAGTCAAAAGAATAGACTTCATCTCAGATATTCTTTTTGCTTGCAGGCTGTTGCTTAACTGAGTAAGTAACTCATAACCTTGGCTATGACTAAAAGAGCATAAAGTGTCCTTTCCAGGGAAGATCTTTCTAGCTACTGTACTCCAGGAACAAAGAGCAGCATGTGGTATCAGAGAACATCTTGGTAATCTTAAGATTTTTTTTTGTTCTGAACTAATGTATCTTCTGGCTGGCTAATAATTAATAATAATAAATTAAGGACATCAGTGGGAGCTCATAAGCTATGATTTTGAATGGGTATTGATCCACAAAGTGTTTCAAATCCAGGGTAGCTTTCCTGGGACTGCATATGTGAAGGGTGCTATGGCTGGATCATTACAGCTTTGAGGTAAGGACCCCAAAAGCTAGACCCAGGCCCTGAGTAATCTCTCATGGTTGACATACCAATGACTTGTCATCATGCTCTTGCCCAGATCCGAGAGACCAATCTGCCCTTGGGGAGCATTCTAGTTGCAATTTTAGTCATTCAAAACTCACCCAGATCTGTAATTTCACTCTCTTCTCATTGCGGTAAACAGTCTTCACCTTGAAGTCAATGCCCACTGTGCTGACAAAGGCCGGGGTAAAGGTGTCATCAGCATATCGGAAGAGGAAAGAAGTTTTTCCAACGCTACTATTGCCAATGATGAGAAGTTTGAACATGTAGTCGAAGTTTTGGTCTGAAGCGTCTTTACCCCCAGCTTTGCCTCCTTCTGTCACTGAAGCCATCTGCAAGAGAGACACCCAATCAACTTGGTTATCCAGAAATGCATACAGCCTCTTTTAGTGTTATCAGAGAAACATCCTTGTGTCATACAATGGAAAGACCCCTGACTGTGGAGTCAGAGGAGGTAGGTTGAAACACTACTTCTGACTCTTAAACCTAGGTGACTTTCAATGAAACTTTTATCTGAGTCTCACATGCCTCATATACCCTCTGTAAAAGGGTTCAGATGATCTCTGAGGTTCCTGAATCTATGCTTCCTTCTCCAGGATCACCCAGGGATACCATAGGTCATCCTACCCCTTGTATCTGTAGCCATTATCCATTTGACTTCTGCTCAGACACCCTGGCTCTCCATACGTGTCCCCTCCTCTAGGCTTCCATTCTACAACTCCAATCAGATCATTCTCACCACTCTTTCCCCCTTGGCCTCTCCAAAGCCTGCTCTAATCTTGGCTTCTGCTCTCCCCTCTCTCTCCCTACTCCATCTACTCTGAACCATGCCTATCCAGCTCAAGCCCACGTTCTCCATGACACCTGCTCTGACCACAGCAAGCAACCCTTCTCTAATTCTTTCCAAATCTGATCATGTATACCCCTCAATCTGATTTACCACCCAATCCAAGAAACATTTATTATGTACCTACTGCATGACAGGCATTGTACAAGGCATTATGGACACCAAGATAGTACAAAAGGAACTTTCATTCTCTAATTGTTGCTTATATACAATTGTTATCTTCTAAAACAGAGTGTGAACTCCCCACAGGCAAGGTCCTGCAGTGTGATCAAGGGCAAAATCCCTGAATTTGGAGGCAGAGGACCTCTAGGTTCTAATGCTGACTGTGCCATTTACCATTCACCTCTCTGGGTCTCTGTTTCCCCACTGTAAAATGAGGAGGTTGAACTAGATGACCTCTGATGTCCCTCCCAGCTTGAGGTTAGGATCTGTCTGTCTTTTTACTTGTTTTTGTGTCCACAGCAACTAGGCACATGTTGCAATACCAGACACATCACAAGAACTGAACAACTTGCTAACTTGGACTGACTTGACTTGAAGCAGGCTACACACCTCTGAAAGAGAGGTGATGCTCTCAGGGTGTAGAAGGGGACATAAATGTTTTGACACAGCCAGTGTGAAGATTTGTTTTTCTTGACTTACATTTTTGCAAGGTTTCTTTTTCTTTTTTCTTTTCAGTGAGGAAGGGGAAGGTAGGACGAAGAGAAAATTTTTGCTAATGTTTTCAAAAAGTGATTTTTAATAAAATGATGGTAGAGCCTTCTCCCTCATAGGAGGTCTTTAAGCAGAGGCTGAATGACTACTTTGGGGTCATGTTGTAGGGGGATTTTGGGGGCACAGGCAGGTTGGCCTTGATCCCTGAGGTGCCTCCCAGCTTTAAGATTCTTTGATTTTGTAACTGATTGCTTAAACTGCAGGAAGGATCAGGTGTGTCAATTAACACAAGAATTTTAAAATTTATCTATAATGTACTATATTTTTCCTACATATGAACTTTAAGAGTAAATAATTACAAGCAGATATAATTTTACTTTGAAACAAAAATTTTCATCCTACCATCTCTAGTATGGGTAAATTTGCTGAGTTCTTTTCTGCAGCTTGGTACTTCAAAGTATTCTTAAATTCTCATCCTTCTATTAAGGGAAAGGCACAAGTATTTATTAATCACCTGCTATGTGCCAGGTACTGTACTCAATGCTTCACAAATTTTATTAGATCTTCATGACAATCTTGTGACTTGTGACTTGGGTGCTATTCTCATTTTACAGTTGAGGAAACTGAGGCAGAGTGGTTAAGTGATTTAAAAAACCTTAAGAAGCGACTACTCCATCTTGGGAATTTGAGATAGAGAGGAAAGCTAGACATTGTCTAGCATGCAGCCTAAATTTGGAGAGCAAATTCACAGAAAGCATAGTTATGATCTAAAGGAATAAAATTCTACAGGGGAAAGCTAGTCGAGGAAGGTTGGGAAATTCTTCATCCTCCAACTCTCCAGCCAGCTCCTCTAAGGAGCTGCCTTGGCTGCCACTTTGCCCCCATTCAGGTATTCTTTCCACCCCACATCACTTTCCATTTCTAGAAACTGGAATCAGGGACAAATCAGCTCTGTACTAACATCTTCTTGCATGACCCCACTTGGAGACTCCTTGGCCACTACTCCCTTTGTAGATTGTCTCCATAAGCTTCTGGAGCTACTGGTAGGGACTTGATAGGCACTTTTTCATTCATTTATTCTCAAAAATGAATTTCTGAAGACAAAAACACAAACCACTGGAAAACTGAACAGCAAACCTAAAACTTCTTGGAAAAATTACAAAAAATTTAAAACGCTCATTTAATTTAAAAAGAGGATAAAAATCAAATCACTGAACTAGAAAATAGATAAGGAAAGAAATGAGAAATATTAGAGCCTATTACCCACAAATATATATATATATATATATATATACATATATATACACACACACATATCTATGAAAAAACTAGAAAATTTAAAAGAAATGAAGCTTACAGAACAAAATACCTACATTAATACAACATGAAATAGAGATTGTAGACAAATTTCAGTTTAAGAAACTGGGCTAACCCTAAAGGAACTAACATATAACCCCTGGTCCAGATGCTTTTCAGGTGAATTTCATCCAACTTTTAAAGAACGAGATCTACCCTATACAAATTATTTTCAAGTATTAATGAAGAAAATACCCTATCAAACTCTTCATATATATATGGTAGTCCTACTTCATAAATTAGGGAAAGGCAAAGCCAGAAAGAGTGTCTTAGTCCAATACATATAATAAGTGAATATCAATTCAAAAACTTTAAATAAACTACTGGCAATAAGACTGGCACAATATGGCCAAAAAATGATTCAGCAAAATCAGGTTGGAGATGCAAAGATAATTCAACATTAGGAAAACAATATAATTATTCCTATCACAAATAAAACCCTCCAAAACCACAATATTATATTAAGAGATAAAGACCCTTTTGACAAAGTACAAGACCCACATATGCTAAACATTCAAAAGACAATAGGCCTGTTTTTGAATATGCTAAAAAGTAGAGATCTAAAAGCAAAAAAAAAAAAATACTATTATTCATAATGGGAAAACACTAGAAACTTTCCCAGTAAAGACAGGAATAAAACAAGGATGACCCCATCCCTGTTATTATAGGACATAGTTCTAGAATATATATATAATACATAATAAGAGAAGTAGAAGAAATTAAAGGCATCAATATAAGCAAGGAGGAGATAAAACCATCTTTATTCATTGATGACATGATGGTTTGATTTATTAATAGAAAATTAGCAAATCAACTAAGAAAGACAAAATATTTAACAAAGTGGCAAATTATTAATTTAGTAAAGTAATTTAGCAGTGATTTATGAAAGCAGCAGTTTACAAAATAAACACAGAAAATAAATATCATTTCTAAATAGTAATAACAAAACCCAGGAGAAAATAATAGAAAGTGTAGTTTCACTCAAAATAACTACAAAATGCGTATCTGGAAATCAATTACCAACTTATACTGAAGATTTGTATACAGCTACAAAAAATTATTGAAAGAAATTTTGAAGTAAGTAGAATCAAGTCAATAAGCATTTATTAGGTGCTGACTATGTGCCAGACATTGTACTATGGTATTGGGGATACAAGAAATGGCAAAAAACCTTTGCTCACATTCTAATGGGAGAAACAACATAGCTAGCATACAAGCAACTATGTGTATACACACACACACGTATATCATAAATACAGATATTTCTAGATTAACAACACATACAGAGTAAATTAGAGTTAGTCTCAAAAGAAAGTTAGAAGCCTCTGCAAATGAAAGAATGACCACAACAAAATAACTGAAACTAAATATCGCAAAATTATAAGAACCAAGTTTGGCCCCAAAGAGATGTAAGGAGACATCATCCCCCAGACTCCTTTGTAGAAGCTGGGATCTGCAGATGTGGGATAGTCCATATAACATCTGTCTTTTAATTATTGGTTTTGCTGAATGTTTTCTTCTTTTCTTTTTTTTTTTAATAAGAGATGGCACTGAGAAAGAGATAAAGTGGGAAATGTAAGCTATGTGAAAACAAAAATATTCATAAAATCATTTTAATTTTTTTTTAAATGAAGAAAATTTTAAATAACTTATGGGGTAGTGCTTGTGACTGGACCTTGCCAACAGAATGTAAATGACAATGCTTCCTAAATTAAATGTACAGTCCTATATCAATTATGGAACTAGACCAAATAACAAAATTCATTTGAAAGAATAAAAGGTCTAAGTTCTCAAGGGAAATTATAAAATAAAGTAGGAATGAAGAACCAGTGGAAACTGGATGACTACATGGGGGCAAGGAATGGATGTTGTGGAGAGAAAAGGGTAAGGCTGTTCAGAGTGTGAGTTAGAGCAGACTCCACTCCCCACTCCCATCCCCCTACACCCACATATTCCTTCTAGCTCTGTGATTCTGTGGGTCAGGCTTGAAAAAAAGCCTTGAGACAAGTGAGAAAGAATTAAACACCAGTCCTTTCACAGTCATTGTAGTAAGAAGTGATAGAGGTGAAAGAAGAAAGCCAGGAGATCAGGGGAACACATTAGGATAGGTCCCTCAGGGGTTCTTCTTCATTGCAAGGGGACAATTTAGCAGGAGTTACTGAGGCATTCAGAGGCAACTGAGAAAGCAAGTGTCCCTGGGGCTGCCCAGGCTAGCAGGCTGAGAAACATTAGGACAGACTGCCCAACTGTGAATCTGGAAGCCCAAGTGCTAAGATAAACATCACTTGCTCTTACTGCTGCATAAATAAGGAGGCTGGTAGTTACTATCTTGTTGGCATTAATGCAAATGAATCCCTGCGGAGGGGGGAGAGACAACACCCCAAATGGGAGAGGGGACCCAGGGTTCTGGGTGCTATCTTTGAAAATTAACATATTCATAATATGAGAATCTCTGCTGGAGGAGACCTCAGGGGCCATCTATCAACAGTTTTAAGGCAGAGTGGTAACTTCTCTCTAAGAAGTCCATTACTCTACCAACATACTCTGTGATACACAGGTTCCTCCAGTGTCTGGCACATAGTAGGGGCCTTAATATTGACTGATCAATTTTCTCATCAGTTCTGCTTAAGTAAAATCACGGAATCTCAGCAGTAGAAGGAATCTCCAAGGTTATCTGATCCAATCCACCACATCTAACTAAAAATCTTCTCAAAAAACACACCCTGCAAATGATTATTCCAGCTCTGCTTGAAACTCACCCACTCCTACATGACTCCAAGGGCAACTCACCCTACTCTCCTTGTTCAAAAGTTTTGGGTTTTTTTCAGGCACTGAGACTAAATTAAATGCCTCCTCCCCACACTGCTCCTGTCTACGGATGTGGGGTCAAACAAACTTCTTTCACAGCTCAGTCCTTCAAAATTTGAAGGCACTTAGAGGTTACCTGCCTTAAGTCTTTTCTTTTTTTGTCCTTCAGGACAATCTGGATTAAGTGACCTTCCCAAGGTCACATAGCTAGTAAGCATTTTAAGGCTGGATTTGAACTCCAGGGTCCTGCTGGCTCCACAGCCAGTGCTCTATCCACTACACCACCTAGATGCTTCTCAGTCTTTTCCAGGCTAAACAGGCTCAGTTTATACATTAGCCTCATATAACACAGATTTCAGGCCTTTCCTTAACCTAGTTGCTCTCCTCTGGCCACTCCCTGGCTTATCAAAGTCCTTTCTAAACTGCGGAGCCTACAACTGGATGCAATACTCCAGACGAGACCTCTCAAAGGCAGAGGAAAATCACCTCCCATTACTGACTCCCCCAAGATAAAAAGAACACTTAGTGAGAAGACCTCCCCAAATCCTGAATGACATACCTCTCTTAAAGCAGTCCAAGATCATAAAAGATTTCTTAGCTACCACAACCCACAGTTGACTCATAGAAGCTGGCAGTCCACTTAGACCCTTAGATTTTTTCAGTCACCTTGCTACTTATATTTGTGAAGCAGGTAATGTTTAGCTTATATTTGATCTGGTTCATCATTCTACACTATGTTGTATTTGTTTTGGCATCCAGACTATCAGCTGCTGCAGAGTCTTAAATTTTGTCTTAGTCTTAGGATGAATCCCTCACAGTGCCTAAGATGGTACTGGTCACAGACTTGGTGTTTAATAAATGTTGGATAAAGGAATGAATGAATGAATGAAGAATGAATGAATGA
The DNA here is from genome assembly GCA_028658325.1 of Potorous gilbertii. Classification (NCBI taxonomy): domain Eukaryota; kingdom Metazoa; phylum Chordata; class Mammalia; order Diprotodontia; family Potoroidae; genus Potorous; species Potorous gilbertii. The sequence goes on from CM053770.1 coordinate 672,130,380, forward strand.
ATGAGTTGAGCATGTCACATTCTCCCCCCCAGTCTCAGTTTCCTCCTTGGGTTAAAGACAGTTTGAACTTAATGATCCCTAAGTTCTTTACATTCCCAGATCCTCCAGGTATCAGTATCCCCAAGACTGGAAGCGCCTCCAAGATTCCCGCTTCCCTTCCAAGCAGGATCTGGTCCAGTTTATGAGCCTGCAGGTACTTGTTTTGAAAACTCCTTCTCTCCTCTCGCCAAGTAATTGCCAAAAGCAAGTTCTTCATAAGAAGAAATACATTGTAAGCAAAATTCTAAGTACAGAGGCAAATGACTCTTATGTAGAGGAAACTGCGAACTTATTTTTTTTCATAATTTGATTACTATTTCAATGCGATCAGTTTCTTCTGTAATCCTACTTATTTTATATTATGCCTTTAAAAACAGTACTCTGAAAAGTACTATTCACCAAACTGACTGCCAAAAAAGAAAAGATGAAGAACCTCTAATTTAATGGATCCTCCTAGCATTCAGCAACATGAGGAACTAGAAAACAGTGAAGCGAGGTTAAGAAGATCAGTTCAAACCTTTTCTCTGCTTAGTTCAAGCTCTGCCATTCATTCTGTGACCTGGAGCAGAAAATTTCACCTCTGGACTTCATTTCACCTTTTCTCAAGGTTGTTCTTTGCCTCTGGAACATCTTCAATTTCCTTTTCACCACTGGAATTCCTAATAACCACCCTTTAAAGTTCACCTCAAATGGCATCGATCCTTCTAGTATGCCCAGGTCGATAATTGCCCCCAAAATGAACACCCCTCAACACAGAAATTTCAAACACAGTTTTGTACCTCTTCAACGCCCTAATTATGTGATAATATACTATGGTTGGTGATCTATTTGTGCTGCCTACTAGAATGTAAGCTCTTTGAAGCTAGACTAGTTTCTTTTCCAAATTTTATCTTTCCCTGAGCACCTAACCCAAGATTATATACCTAGCAGATGTTTAGTAAACATTTGTGGAAGGTAGGAATAAATAGATGAATGGGTGAATGACAGGAGTGAAAGCCGAGGGCTGAACATGATGTTTCTCAAGGCTCCTTCCAACTCTGACATTCTAGGTTCTAAGGAGTTTTCCATTTTTGATATTCTACGATTCTAAGACTCTAAGAGCTGTAGTTGAAAACTGGCAGAAATAGATCAATTGAAAATTTCAGATACTTATTAATAGAGTTATGGTTTCATTTCAAAAAGGGTTTGTAAGGAAATATGATTACATCCATTTCAGGTAAATCCCGACATTATGATCATCTCATCATTAAGAGGAAATGTCACTCCTCTACTTTTCAGAATCTCATGCCGCCTCATGATTGCACACCCTCCTCATAGCAAAGTGCTAAAAAGGGAATAAACAGCTTTGTGAGATACGAGCCACTCCTGGAAACTGACGGAAAGACTATCACGTTGGAGGCCAAAGCTATGGTGCCCACCTCCCCCATTGTCTGATCAAGTGGGGTCCAAGAACGCGATCCAGGAGGCACCCTCCTCACCACCTGGTCATCACCAATGACTCTACCCCAGTTTACGTAATGTGAACATAAAATATTTAAGCCACACAATACCTTAGCAGTCAATTTGTTCAACCCTATCCTGGAGTAGGTTTGAAACTGCTGCCCACACAAGGAAAATAACTTAAGTGAGGTTACATAACAACTCAGTGGGAGCCCTGGACCCAAAACCCAGGTGTCCTGAATTCCAATTCAGTGCTCTTTCCAGGACACTAGACCCACTAGCCAGATTCTTTCCCTCATTAAAACATCTGCTGAGTGCCTATGGTGTGTCCAGAACAATGCTGGATGCTAGAGCAGATGCCACACGGCATCTGCCCTCCTGAAACATAGAGTTTAGTAAGAGGAGAAGAGACTAATGTAGATAACTCCCATATCTAATATATGTGGGGACATTTGAGAGGGACAGACAAAGTAAGAGGTGAGATTATAGGTAGAAAGGTATTATTGATCTATGAAGGAGAAAGAACATGTCATCAGAAGACTTATGCTAGCCAGTCTTTCCTCTGCCAATCAACCAATAGTCAACAAGCACTTTCAAGTGCCTGCTATGTGCCAAGTACTGTGTTAAGCACCAGGGATACAAAGACAGGCAGAAGAAACTCACTTTAAGCCCACATTCTTCAAGGGGTCTTTTCTGATTCCATGTCAGTTGGGCCATGCCCTCACCATCTATGTGTATTCATTTTAAATCCATCCAGTATTTGAAAATGGTGTAGTGAAGCCAAGAAGGTTTGGGTTCAAGTCCTGTCTCTGAAGTATAACTACCTATGTGACCTTGGGCAAGTACCTTACACTGTCAATCCCCACCCCTTCACCATCAGGGTTGTAAGTCTGAATTGCACAAAAGATGCTGATCTGCTTTGGGAAAGAGAGAAAGGTAGATATAAAATACATTTACTAACTAATAAATGCACTGGAATACAGGGCTGGACATATAGTAGGGACTTAAATGTTTTTTGGTTGATGGATTCCCAACAGAATGTAAGCTCCATCAGAACAGAGATTATCTCACTTTGTGAAGCTGGCTAGGTTCATAGTATAGTACCTGGCAGGTACCAGGTGCTTAATAAATGCTTCACAACCCTATTTGTAGGCAGAACATCTTTCTCCTCTTGGATCTTGCAAAAACCAATTCCATTTTTTCTCTGGATCCCATGCCTCTCTCATATGCCTGTTTGGTTTTTCAGATTTAAATGTATCTCTTGATTTCTGGTTTGTTGGTTGATTGCCAGTAACTTGTATGATGAGTCTAAGGTCCTTCTCAACTGTGACATTGTGATTCTACCTCAGGTTTATGAACTTGGGAAAGAAATCAAGCTGAGCTTGAGACAGAGACAGAGAGAGAAAGAGACAGACAGACAGACACAGAGACAGAGACAGACAGAGACTGTGAGAGACAGAGACTGTAAGAGACAGAGACTGTGAGAGGCAGAGAAAGACAGACAGCGACAGAGACAGAGAGAAATAGATAGGCAAGCCTACCTTGTAACACATGAGTTTAGCCCTGAGATGTAGTACAGGCTAAAAATACAGATAGATCAAAAAGCTTCAGCTAAATTGATGGATGAATTAAAGTTGCCAGATAAGTGACCTGCACATAATTGAGCCATTATAGTCTCTTCTCCAAAAAAAGATCCAGTGGGATTCCTGGATGGACGACCCATAAGGAGCTATTAGAAAGAGCTCTGAGCACAGCCCTGGCCCTGTGGTTGATGTGGAAAGGCAGCTGTGACCTTCCCTGGCTGCTGCTGACATTTCCAGAAAGTGAGAAAGAGGGCAGGCTATGGAGCTGAAGGCCCTAGCTCTGCCATTTTACTACCTGAAAGATCTTGGATAAGGCCTCAGTTTCCCCCATGGGGGAGACATGAGAGTCTAGGGAAGTTTCCTCATTTGAATGTAAGTTCCTTGAGGGTCCTGTTTTTGCTTTTTATTTCCTCAACACGGCACAGTGTCTGGCATGCAGTAAGTGCTTAATAAATGCTTGCTGACTGATTTCTGGTCAATCTGGCTCTTGTAGCCTTTGTCCCATGTTCTGATAATCCTCACCAAAGCCTTGAAATGGAGAGAAGTGAGGAAGGCAGGAATGGTATTAACCCTTTGATAGATGAGGAAACAGCTTCATGGCGAAGTGATTTAGAAGGCCGGAATCTCAGAGCTAGAAGGGACTTCAGAGGTCTAGGACAAAGAAATCTCTGGAAGATGTACAGTGTTTGAGGAACTCACTGGACCTCCCATCTCCCTCTGACCCCGCTAAGGAGCCGCTACCACCCCTACCTATCCCCCTGATGTGGAGCTCACTCACCCTCCTATTGGGAAATTCATAAAACCCCCCTCACCTCCATGCATATAAATCTCTACACAATCACAGGGCCAATCCATTCAGGGAGCCCTGAAATCCTTTACTGCCCTCTCTATCTCTACTTCCCCTCTCTGGCATTGCTAACTCCCCCTCCTCTGCCTAAAGAAGTCTCGCCCATGCCCTCCTCAATGGGTCAGAGAAGGTCTCCACCGGTAGGCAGCCCCGACCCCCCTTTCCTCGCCCCCCCCCTCGCCCCGGCTCCCTTGGGGCCACTCCCAAGACCAAGGCAAAGCGGGGAGAGAGCCAAGCTGCCTTTCCACCCTCTCGCCCCTCAAGGCCCAGAGGTCTCCCTTGCTCTTCTCGACTCTGCCCAGATTAGGGGCCCCAGCTTTAGAACTAGGACCCAACCACTGCTCCCTACCCCCAGCCCAGGTCCCAGTGTCTGGCTCCAACCTGCCCCACCCACCGCACACAGAGCCCAGGCGCGCCCCCTCCTCCCCTAAGGTTCTAGCACCTGCTCCTAGATCCTCGAGCTGCTCCAGACTCAGATCCTGCACGCACGCCCTCTCCCTCAGGTTAGCCTGGTGTGGAGACCCTTCGCCTGCAGTAGTACCCTCCCCCCGCCCCAACGTACAGCCAGCCCCGGTGTGTGTGCCGCCAGCACTCACCCCCATCTTCTCGTCCAGCCAGCCCCCTCACCCCCCACGCCCCCTGGCCCTGCTCGTCCCCGGTGCCTTCGACCTCCTTCTTTCCCTAACCCCCATATCCCCAGTTCCTCCAGACTCGGTTGCCCCTCATCCTCCAGCTCATTTTCCCTAACACCCCCTTCCGTCCCCAGATCTCTGCCCCTGTGCGCCCCCTACCTCAGCTGGGGGTCTCTGAGAACTTGGGGAGGGTGCGTTCGGGACGTGCTCTCGAGGTCAAGCCTCTGGGTGCGGGAGCGCGGGGCCGGCACCCGAGGGGGCAGCGCAGCCACCCGGGACTGGACCGACGGGGCTAACCGCCTGGCAGCGCCGCGCCGGGCAGGGCAGGGAGAAGGCGGTGGCTGCGGTCCTGGCGGCCTGGGACGGAGCTCAGAGGACCCCGCTTGGTCCCCGAGAAGAACTCTCCGGCTCCGGCAGCGGCTCGATCTACGGGTTCTACCGCGGACTCCGAGCGCCCAGCTCTGACTCTCCAGACCGACTCGGGAAAAGGGGCTGGGGCTGCGGCTAGGACTGGTCAGCCGCGAAGCGCCTGGCCCCGCCCCTGGGCGGAGCCAGCCCGCCCCGCCCCCTCCGCGGGCACCACCCTTAGCCACGCCCCTTAGGTCCTGCTCCTCAGGTCCCCCCAACCTCCAGCCCCCCCAGACCTCGACCCCCGGTCGGTCAGTCGTCCTGGGCTCCCTCCTCTCGGGCCCCGCCCCTCAGCCCCCCAACCCTCTTCTGTCAATCCCTACCCCTCAACTTCACCAAACACCAGCTCCCTGGTCTTTGCCACTCAGACCCTAAACCCTTAGGGCTTAGGTCAGGCTACGCCCCTCCGCCCCCTCCTCTCAGCCTCCCCACCCCAACCTCCCAGTCTCTGTCCCTCAGCACCCCGCTCCCCAGCTAATCCTCCCCTTTCCCCTTCACTAACTGCACCCTCGGTCGCGACTCATCGGCCATCGGACCCGCAGTCCCTCAGCCTTTACCCCTACAGCCCAGCCTCGCCCTAAGACCTCGCTCTCCAGCCCCCTTCTTTCAGGCCCTGCCAGGTGCTCAGTCCCAGGAGGGCCATCGAGGGTTAACTAAGCAGCAGGTTCCGTGGCTCCTTGTGACAGATGGGGGCCGCTCATCATAAAGAAAGGCTTGCGCCTGGGACCCCAGGGAACCTGCTCTGATCCGTTGTTCTTAAGGCTTAAAGTTTTAGCGTTTGACCCAGGGGAAGGTGAACTGGAATAAGAGTCAGAGGACATGAGTTCAAAGCTCCGCTGGGCCACTTTCTGACCAGGTGACTTTGAATGGATCGTTTCTCTCTGGCCTCAGTTTCCTCTTCTGCAAAATAAGAGGATTAATAAGTTTGTTGCTCTCCATGTTCCTTTGAACTTGGAAATTGCTAATCTATTCAATAATTATGTGTTTTTTGGTTTGCCCTGGGCCTCCACCACTTAGTCTGTGAGACCAAGGACTTTTTTTTTTGGCCTTTGTATCAACAACGCTAAGCACAGCGCCTGGTAAACAGCAGGCACTTAATACATGCTTGTTGACTTCTGGGCAGATGCAGGCCCAGGAGCCTAGGTCTGAGGGCCATCGAGGTGAAAGGGCATCCCAACCCTCATGGGCCTGCTGTTTCATGCTGAGAAAAGAGGATGAGCACATAAGTGCTAGCATAGACTTCAGTGCTGGAAGGGGTTTTAGTGACCATGTAATCCAATCCCTCCACTTTGCAGAGGAGGAAAATGAGGCCTAGACCATGTAGAGCAACTTGTCCACTGTCATACTTTTGGACTTAAACTCATATCCAGTGACTGCAAATCCTACTACACCAGGACAAGCTACCCAGTTACATAGAGTAAGTGTATGAGCCAAGACTAGAAGCTGAATCTTCCCAACCGGGAGCCCAAGGCTGTTTTTATTACAAAAATTGATATGAGTGATGGGGTCAGGAAAGTGCAGGCATATCTATCTGCCTTGGGTCAGACTGGTGGTGACTGGTCAGGGAGAGGAAACTGAGGTGAGCAGGGTAAAGTGACTAGCTCAGGATTACACAGTTATGAACCTGAAGACCAGTCTTCCTGACTCCAGGTGGCACACTGTGCACTATGCTGACACCTAAATGCCTAAGGTCTCTCATTCATTTGTGCATTCAGGCAATTTGGAATCCAAGGACCGAAATTCGAATCCCAGATCTGCCACCTAATACCCATGAGACCTTGAGGATGTCACTTTACATCTCTGGGTCTGTTTTTGTCTTTGTTTCTTGAGAACCTGAAGATTTGTAAGCCAAATGACACACAACCTGGTATATCCAGGACATTTAATAAATGCTGATTGGCTGATTCAGTGTGTGTCTGGGTGTACTCGTAAATGACTAGCTGTAAAGGATGCTAGAGGATATTGCTAAGGCAGACTATTGGCAGAGATAAAACTAGGGTGGGGCAATTGGAGCTCTTTCCAAGAGCAGTAAAATTTAGAAGGCAATAGCCAAACTTGCAGAATTTTGTTGTTGAGTCATTTCAGCCATGTCTAACTCCTCATGACCCCACTGGAGTTAAACAGCTCTCCTAATTAGCAAAAATTGTTAAAAGAGAAAGTAATTGGCCAGCTTATTATTCCTTGCAGCTACACTCCAGTTGAGCTCTTTCCTAGCTCTTTCCACCCTGCTTTGCCTGGGGTCTCTACTTATTGGGACCAGGTGCCCACTATTTCATTTGTCTTTAAAAGTTGACTTCAAATTGCCTTTTGTGGCTCTCTGGTCTTCTTCCCCGAATGTTTACAAAGCAGTTGTACTCAGTGATACACAGGACTGGAGTGGCTACTGGTGTCTCACCAGTGGGGGAAGAGGAAGCCAGGGGAAGTTGACCAAGTGACCTGCAGCAATCTCCTCCTTTCCATTCATTCCATCCAGCCAAGATGTATGGGTGCAGACTAGATACAAGTGACCACACTAAGTTCGCAGACACTCCTGGAGCCCACTAAAATGGATGTTTGACAAGACAGTCAGCTTAATCAGGGGCTTATGGAGTTGAATTTTGAAATCCAATCATAAGACTTTTTATATTCATCCCTATGTGTGTACATTGAGTGATCACACATTCTGAGAGTTGTGGAAGGGGGGGACCTCAGCAGCGATCTCACCCCAACCTGCAAAGCAAAAGAATCCCCACTATGACTTACCCAACAAATGGTTATGCAGCCTCTGCCTAAAGACCTCAAAAGGAGGGGTGAAGGCACTATCCCACTTTTGGACAAAGCGTCTTGTCTCCCTTGCTGGGGGGTAGGACTGGGGATACAAATAGAAGAGTAAGACTTTCCAGAGGCTCAACAAGGAAGAGACAAAGCACATATAGGAGGTTCTCATGAATCAGATGGAAAAGACCCACAATCCTCTGGGTGCAGCAGCAGCAGATAGTAATGCATCTTCTTTAATGCAATTTCCATTGACAAAATTATATCAGTGTCAAAGTACTAGACAGGGCCAATGGCTGCTGGTGGTAAGAACTTCTCTGGGGCCTCAGTAACCAGCTCAGAAGCGGTTGATGGGTCACATCTCCTAAGATGCTTAAAAAATGGTTATTGAGTGATTGATTATTAACGTTCATTGTTGTCTTTGGTTCAACCAATGTTGAACAACTCCTTTGAGGTCTTTAGGCAGAGGCTGCATAACCATTTGTTGGTATGTTGGTACAGGCAAGCCATAGTAGGGATTCTTTAGCTTTGCAGGTTGGGACGCGATTGCTGCTGAGGTCCCCTCCACAACTCTCTGAGTCTGTGATCACTCAATATACACACATAGGGATAAATGTAAAAAGTCTTATGATTGGGTTTAAAAACTCAACTCCATAACAGGTCTAAATGACCTGTCAAGTCCTTTGGATCCTGACTGCCATCCAGTATCCCTTCCAGCATTACATTAGTGGCAAACTTTATGAGCATGTCATCTATCCTTTTATTTGTGTGATTGATAAAAATGTCGAGCAACACAGGGTCAAGCAAAGATGGATCCTTGGGGCACTTCACTGGAGACCTCCTGGCAGGTTGATATTGAACCATTAATAACTACTCTTGGAAGCCAACCATTCAGCCACCTCCACATCCACCTAATTAGATCATTGTCTAACCTATGCCTCTGCATCTTCTCCACAAGGGCGGTATCAAAAAGCTTTGCTAAAAATATAGGTAATCTATCCCATTATTCTGATCTGCCAGTATAGTAAGTGTCAATAAAGGAAATAAAATATGTATGATATAGCCGTGTTTTGAGACAACTGGGGTTAAGTGATCTTTCTAGAGCCACACAGCTGGTAAGTGCCTGAGGCTGTATTTGAACTCACGTCCTCCTACCTTACTCTAAGGTTAGTGCTCTATTGACTGTGCCACCTAGCTGCCTCTGGTACAACCTGTTCTTGATAAAGCTAGTTTGTCTCCTCGTGATAATTGCTTCTTTTTTTTCAGATGTTTACCAATTCTCTGTAATGGGAACCAGTCAGTGGGGGCTCAGGCTTGGAGCGTAAGCAGTATATATCTCACTGCTGACAGCTTTGCTGCCTGCTTCCAGAACTTTGTAATGTAGTGGCAGACATTCAGCTCCACACTTCAGAGGGCACACACATGTATCCTCTGGCTGTTTCTGGACATTTATGGAGGAACTTGGTGATGAAAATCTTTTTACCTGGCTGCTCTACTAGAACTGAGTATATGCAAATGGTTTGAACAGGACAGAAGGTCCCTCTTTCTGCCCCAGTGCCAAATGAGCCAAGGCCAATTGTAATCCTGGAGAAAGACAGAAAAAGACAGACAGACACAGAAAGACAAAGAAAGACAGAGAGACAAAGACAGATGCAGAGAGAAGACAGAGACAGAGGGAAAGACAGAGACAGAAAGACAGAGAAAGAGACTGGGAGAGCAATCTCCTTATCTGCTTTATCTCATCTTCTAAGCTGCCTTGTGGCCATGAACCCATGGCTACCTCTGTTCCTCTTGTTACAGTTGTGTCTCTTCTTTCCCACTCTCAGGTAAATGAGTATCCAGACAGAACTGACAAAATGATCTTGTAGACTTCAAAAGGTTGATAGAGATACCTGAAGTCTAGTCACACAAGTCCATAGCAAAGCTGCTGGCAGATGTAGTAGCTGAAGATGACAAGGAGCCAACACTGAGAAACAACCTACCTTACTCAACCCTGCAATGAATGCATTTATTTGTCAAGGCTCCTGTCTCAAAAACCTGGGAAATGGTTCCTCTATTGCCAACACTATAACCAGAATGAACTTGGTAGGGAGAATACTTTGTAGCATTTGCACTTTTGAGTTCTCCAGGGATCCACTGGGTGTGTAAAGAAGAGAGTGTGTCCTGATGTGGTAGGAGAACTTCTGTCCTTGCTATACTTTCTCAATAAATTTCCCTCTCTAAAAGCTAATTGATGTTAATTAAGTAATCACTGGTTAGATATGAATTGGCAATATTGGAAAGAAATCTCCAACCCCTGAGGGTTGTCCCTAGAACTGAAAGGGGAGAAGTAAGCTTGCTATAGGAATCTGACCTGCTAGTCAGAGTGTGGGTTTTGGGAGAATGAGTCCTGTGCTCTCTTTAATGATCCATTCCATAAATTCTCCCAGGAATTAAAGTCAAGCTCACTTGCCAATTTTCAGATTCAACTCTCTTTCTTTTCCTGAATATCAGGACATTAACCCTTCTCTTTGCTTCTTCTCATCTCTACAGTTTTGCAGATATCATTGACAAGGACTCAATAATCATAGATGCCAACAACTCCTCAGGATAGAGTTGACTTGAAATCATTTAGAACATCACTGGATGCTCCTTACGATCTTGCGTCTCAACTGCCTCTTAGTAACTTTGATCTTGTCCTTCCCAATGCAAAAATCATTCTCTTTGGCAGAGAAAAATACAAAACCAGAAGCCAATTTAGTATTTAGGACTAAATGATAATTTAGTAGTTCTGCTTTCCATCTGTTGTCTTTTGTCATCAATTCATGTATCTCAAGCAATGTTCCTCTCCCCTTTGTAGTTTTCTTTTTCCCAATATAACTCTAAAAAATTCCCTTTTTGTTGTCCTTAACTTCCCTTACCAGTCCCATCCCATTCTCGACTTTAGTTCTCCAGACAACTATTTTTAAAGGATGCTTTTGTTCCCTGACCTGGCTCCTGTCTTCCTTCCAATTCTTTAAGGACAAACAAAGAAGTTGGTTAGGGAACTTCCTATGAATCCACATCAATCTCATCAGACATATTCCATTTTTCCTTCTCAGTGGAATCACTTTTCTTGTGCCTTCAGAATTTCAGTCTTGAGAATTTCCTATTGTTTCTGGCTGATTTCCCCTCCAGAATTTTAGTCCTTTCTGCTGAACCGTCAGAAATTTGTTTCTTCTAAATCCAGAGTGCCCATTAGACTAATCCTAGCTTGTTTTTCTTCTATCATAAACTCTAGAAGGGAATGATCACTTACACCCAGGATATCCATAATTTCCCAATAAATAGTTCCTCCTCATTAGTGAGAATCAGATTCAGAATAAAATTTCTCCTCAGTGGTTCTCCATCTTCTGAGAAACAAAATTGTCTTTAGGACAAGAGAGAGATAGTGAGAGTCTCCCATCACTACTATATTATGCTTCTACACCAGGCTTGTGATCTGTTTCTAGACTATCTCATCTATTCACCCTTCTCTCCAAGTGGTCTGCAGTCTATTCTGATGACATGATCACTTTTGTTCCTTCCTCTAATATGTGTCCTCATTCTGGTGCTTGACTTTGCTTACATAAGTTTTATCTTGATATATGTTACCCCTCCCTACCCTCTTACCAATTTTATTTCTTTTTAGTAAGATGTGTTGGTTGTATGCAGTAACAGCAACACTGTATGATGATCAACTATGAATGACTCAGCTCTTCTCAGCCATATAATGATCCAAAACAATTCCAAAGGAATCATGATGGAAAATGCCATTCACATCCAGAGAAAGGACTGTTGGCATCTGAATGCAGATCAGAGCATATGATTTTCACTTTCTTTAATTTCTTTGTGTTTTTTCCCCTTTTGGTCAGTTTCTTCTTTCACAACATGATTAATATGGAAATGTTTTACATGACTGCACATAGGTAACCTATATCAAATTGCTTACTATCCTAGGAAGGGGGAAGGGAGAAAATTTGGAACTCAAGGGTTTTTTTAATGAATGTTAAAAACTGTCTTTACATGTAATTAGAAAAAATAAAATACCATTGAAAATAAAGTATATTGAGCCAGAGTCATAGTGTAGTCATGGGGTCCATTCCAAATCTCAATAATAATTTTATTAAATACTTACTCTAAGTCACACCCTGTGCTAGATGCCAGGGATCCAAATGGTAAATATAGAATTATTCCTCCTAGCAATGAGCTGACATTCTCATGGATCAAATTTGCCCCCTAGAATTAGGATGCCTAGTTCCTACTGATTGTTACCTACAAGGTCATCTATCTTATTACTAGAGCATCTAGGTGACATCATAGTGCACAGAGCTCTGGACCTGGAGTCAGGAGGATCTGAGTTCAGATCTGGCCTCAAACACTTACTAGTTGTGTGACCCTGGACAAGTAATTTAACCCTGTTTAGCTCAGCTTCCTCATCAGTCAAATGAACTGGAGAAGGAAATGGCAAACCATGCCAAGAAAACCCCAAATGCGGTCATGAAGAGTCTGAAACTACTGAATAACAGTAAACTTCATTATCATCTCATTTCTTAGATTTTGCCTCCTATGAATTTCTAGGCGTCTCAGCTGCTCTTTGTTTCCCTTTCCTTCCTTCTTCCCTATTTTCCTTCCATCCCTCCCTTTCCCCAGCTACTCTGTGGTGTCTAGCTTAGTGGATAAATATCAGCTGCTTTCTCCCTCCCCCATCCTTTTTCATTTAAAGCCCTTTTGATTAGTACTGATGAGATACTTCAATGAGCCCTCCCCCCCATCTGCCAGAGCTGTCTCCATAAACCCAAAGCAGAGTGGTGGCTAGTCGTCTCTTGACTTGCCTTAAAGCATTATGTAAAAATCAGTTATTCGCTTTGTTCCAGGTTCAGTTTACATGCTGCATCTCCCAGGAGTCCTTTCTTGATGCCTCTAGTGCTTCATGCTTTTCTCTCCCACTGCCCCAAATTAATTCATGTTGGTTTAGAATGTACTTTGTATTGACAATATGTGCCCATATTGTGTGTCCCTCCCCCTCTCTCCCCTCCTTAAAGGCAGGGACTATTTTCTCTTTTTTAAGTCCCTAGGACTTAACCCAGTGCTTGGCACACAGCTTGCTCTTGAATCATTTCAGTCGTGTCCTGCTCTTCATGACCGTATTTGGGGTTTTCTTGGCAAAGATACTGGAATGGTTTGCTGGATTTGAATTCAGGAATATGAGTCTTTCTGACTCCAGACCAGGTGCTCTAACCACTGCACCACCCAGCTGCCCTAGACACGTAGGAGATGCTTTTAAAAGGTACTTATTGCATTGAATTATTGAAGGGTGGACATTATATTCCAATACATGCTAGATCGCCAGAGCAAAACACTTGCTTATCCCAAAAGAAGAAAAACACAAGTGACAATATCAAGGGAGGGAGGCCCCCTGGGGATCCAGCCTAGCAACCCCCCTTGACAACTGAGGCACAGAGCAGAGAAGCTGGTGTCAGGGGGAAAGTGGTCTGTAGCAGTTGTTAAGTCAGCCCCCCCCCCCCCCCCCCCCCCCCGGGGCACAGCCTTCTCTGAGGAGTGAGATTCTACCCCATCCTGCACAAAATGTCTGGCTGAGCCTCTCTGACAGTTCTGCAGGTGCTCAGTTTCTTAAAGGTGTAAGAATTATAGAGGATCCTGTTTCTAGTGGAGCCATGGAAATGGGGATGGATTAGGAGTCAGGTGGAATCAGCTCCAGCTCCATCATTTACTACCTCTGACTTTGGGACTGGTTTGAGCTTTTTCTGGGTCTCTGTTTCTTCATCTGTAAAATGAGAGTGTAGGATGAGATGACGGTAACAATGATGGTTAGTAATAACCACCTCGAGTTTGCAACATTGGCATGATTGCATCTCGAAAGCATTTACTGATGCTTGCTGACTGGCTGATTTATTACTGCGTTGGAGGCCGGGTGTTAAGTGCTGGGGATACAAAGAAAGAAAGAACCCAAAGCCTCAGTCCCTTTTCTCAAAGAGCTCAGCACCTAAGGGGGAGAAACAATGTGCCAGCAACTAGGTACAAAGAGGATATAGTTGGGGTAAGTTGGAGAAAATCAACAGAAGGAAGGTATTAACTTTAATGGAAATTCACAGAAGAAAAGAAGCCTTTCGAGGGTGGTAGTATCCCAAATAATAATATAATAGCTACTGACTAGCATTGCTATTAGGCAACACGGAGCGCCGGCCCTGGAGTCTGGAAGACATGAGTTCAAATCCACCCTCAGATACTGACTAGCTGTGTGACCCTGGACAAGTCATTGCACCCTGTTTGCCTCAGTTTCATCCTATATCAAATGAGCTGGAGAAGGAAATGGCAAACCACTGTAATATCTTGGCCAAGAAAGCCCCAAATGGGGTCATGAAGAGTCAGATGTGACTGAAGAACAACAACAACAAAAAGCATTTCTATAGAGCTTTCGCCAAGTTCTTTAGAAATACGATCTTACCTGACCCTCCCAACAACTCTGGGAGGTCAGTACTATTATTGTCTCCCATTTCACTAATGAAGAAACTGAGGCAGACAGAGGTCAAGTGATTTAACCAGATGAGGAAACCGAGGCAAACAGCACTAAGTGACTTGTCCAGGGTTACACAGCTACTACGTGTCTGAGGCTGGATTAACTCCAGGCCCAGCATTCTATCTACTCTGCCACCTACCTGCCCATTTCAATATTATCAGTTTGCTTTGCAATCCTATGTATTTTATTTTGTGTACAATTAGATATGTAAAGTAAAAAAGTAAAAATAAAACAGCATACGTGAAGATTCCATTGGCTAGTTCATCTTATGGAACTTCTTCAAAGGAAAGATGCTGGAGAATTGGCTCCCAGAGGAAACAAGATGACATAAAAGGGAAGTGCTTTGGGGACACCTTAACACTATAACTGATTCTGATCATAGATCCAATGGTTGGTGTCTTTGAAAAGGCCTGAACCAGCCTCAGTCAAGGCCTGTGCTTCATTCAAGTTGGGAGAGCTCAGTGATTCCCTCTCTCTCACAGTGTCCGGTAGGAGACCATGGGAAAAAGGGAAAGACTTTTAGGTCTGAGGTCTCAGATCATTCAGCCTCCAAGAAATGGGCTTCAGAACTTGGCCTTTTTCTCTGTTATATTCCATTATAGTGAAGAGAGTGGAGTCTCCAAACTTGGTCATGGAGAGAGTACTCAAATTTCATCCAAGAGGAAATTCCCTCAAGTCTTTAGACCTGCAAGCTGGTAACCAAGGACATGGTAAGCAGCCGGCTTCTCTCCATGCCTACCACTTCCAAGAGTCTTTTCTCTCTCACCATGGGTCTGTCCCTGAAGAATGTCTAGAACCATGTTTGTCCTCACCCTAAGCAAGAAAGGTCTCTCCTCTCTCAAGCCAACTCTGCCTTTAGTAAAAGTTTGTTTGTTTGGGAGGTAATCTGGGTCTAAGTGACTTACCCTGGGTCATATAGCTAGTTCTGAGGCGAGATTTGAACTTAGGTCCTCCTGACATCAGGGCCTGTGCTTTATCCACTGTACCATCCAGCAAGGTTTTGACAGAATTTCTTATTCTTGTAGAAGAGATTGGGCTACAAATAATAGAGTGTTCTACCATTAGAAAAAGTTAGGTGTATAATCTATAGAATCAATGTTTAAGAAATTCAAAGATCCCAGCTACTGAGGTAAGAACTCACCATTCAACAAAAAATGCTGGGAAAACTGGACACCAGTCTGGCAAAAGTTAGGTTTATCCTAATATCTCATACTGTATCGCAACTGACTCTACATGGATACATGAAATTGATGTAAAGAATGACATTATAAATAAATTAGAAGAGCATAGAAGAAATTATCTATCAGATCTATCAATAGGGTAAGAGTTCATGATTAATCAACAGATAGTGAGGGTCACAGAAGGTAAAATGGACAATTTTGATTATGTCAAATTTAAAATACTTTGCACAAAATCGGCTGAAATTAGAAAAGAAGGAGAATGGGAGCTTTGCAGCAAATTTCCTTGTAAAGGGTCTAATTTTTAAGCTATATAAGAAACTGATTTATTGATAAGAATAAGAACCATTCCCCAATAGACAAATGGTCAAAGGATATGAACAGTCAGTTTTCAGATGAAGGGCTCCAAACTATAAAGAGCCATATTTTAAAATGTTCCAAATCACACATAATTAGAGAAGTGGAAAATTCAAACAACCCTGAGGTTCAGCTTCATCATACTACCAGATTAGTGAAGTTGACACAAAAGTAAAATGGCAGATGCTGAAAGGTCTGTGGGAAATGATACGCTGTTGGTGGAACTAAGGACTGGTCTAGTCCTTCTGGGAAGCAATATGAAACTGTGCTCAAAAAGTTACTAACCTGCTTTGACCTAGTAATATAACTGCTAGATTCAAACTCCCAAGTACAGAGGGGAAAGGAATAAGCATTTACCAAACACATACTATGTGCCTGCAGCACTATGCCAAGCACTTCCTTTATATCAACTCTTCGACTATCAAAACAACCCTTCAAGGTAGGTGCTCCCCATTTTGCAGTTGAGGAAACTAAGACAGGCAGAGAGCAACTTGTACAGGGTCCCGCAAATAAGGTCAGTCCTCCTGACTCCTCCTATCCACTGTGCCATCTAGCTGCTTCTGGAGAGGTCGATCAAAGAAAAATTGAAGAGAGAAATGACCTACATACACAAGAATATTTATAGCAGCTCTCTTTGTGGTAGCAAAAAAAAAAAGCAAAACAAAACTGGAAACAAAGGAAATATCCATCAATTGGGAAATGGTTGAATAAATTATGGTATAAAAATGTAAGAAAATATTATTGAACTATAAGAAATAGTAACAGCGATGGTTTTAGGGATACTTGGGAAGACTCTTATGAAATGATGCAAAGCAAAGTGAGTAAAACTCACTTTATACAATGATAACATTATTGTAACAATAAGCAACTTTGAAAGATGGGAGAACGCTGATCAAGGCAATGACCAACGACAGTTCCAGGGGACTGATGGTGAAGCCTGCTACCCACTTCCTGAGGAAGAGAGGATGGACTTGGTGCAGAATGCCTTATTTTTTTAGACATAGCTTGTGTGGAATTTGTTATAAAGATCTTTACTTTCTTTTTTCTTTTTCTAAAGGCAGGTAGGTTAGAAGAGAGAAAAAGTAGATTTCCAATCATTGAAAAAAATTAAATTTAAAAATGTGGGCTAGTTGATGGATGGATTTGGAACTCACTGAATGGTCAAATTCCAACAGTAGATGTTAATGGTGCAATACCAGTTTGGAAAGTAGTCTCTAATGGAGTGTCACTGGGATCTGTGCCTGACCTTGTGCTCTTTAATAACTTTATCAGTGATGGTAGGTTTATCTAATTTTTTTTTTGCTTTACACAATAAATATTTTCTTTAAAGGTTGATAATAACCAAGACTTTTTTGTAAATCAAATCTTTTGACTTTGATTCACATGCTATTAATTTTTCTGATTTTGAGTTTTTTAATATTTATTTTTAATATTAATTTTTTATTTTCCAGTTCCAAATGCTTTCCCTCCTTTTAGTCCCTTCCCCACCTATTGAGAAGGTAAACATAAGATACCCATTATACATGTGAAGTCATGCAAAACATATTTCCATATGCCAAAAATCAAGAAAAATCAAGAATGTAACAAAAATGCTTTAATCTGCACTGAGTCCAACAATCCTCTCTGGAGATGGAGAGCATTTTTCATCATGAGTCTTCGGGAACTGGCCTGAATCACTGACCAGAGTAGCTAAGTCTTTCACACATGATTTTTGTTACACTATTGCATTACTATGTACCATGTTTTTCTGGTTCTGCTCACTCTATTTTCTTCAATTCATGTCTTCCCAGTTTTTCTGAAACCATTCCTTTCACTATTTCTCACAGTACAATAGTATTTCACTGCATTCACACACCACAGCTTGTTCAGCCATTTCCCCAGTTGATGGGCATCCCGAGTTTCCAATTCTCTGCCACCACAAAAAGAGCTGTTCTAAATACTTTTGTATATATGGGCCCTTTTCCTTTTCTTTGATATCTTTGGGATACAGACATAGAAGCAGTATTGCTGGATCAAAGGGTATGCCTAGTATTATAGTTCTTTGGGCATGGTTCCAAATTGTTCTCCAGAATGGATGGATCGGTTCACAACTCCACCAAGAGTACATTAGCGTCTAACATTTGTCATTTTTCTTTTTGATAACATTAACTAATCCGATAATTATGGGGTTGAAGTTATTAGAGTTGTTTTAATGTTCATTTCTCTCATTACTAATAATTTAAAACATTTTTATAGGAATTGATAACTTTGATTTCTTCTCAATACTGCTTGTTCATATCCTCTGATCATTTGTCAATTGGTGAATAACTTTTTTTTTTTTTTAGAAATTTGGCTCAGTTCTTTAATATATTTGAGAAATGAGACCTTTATCAGAGAAACTTGCTGAAACATTTCCCCCCAGTTTCCTGCTTTCCTTCTACTTTTGGCTGTATTGGTTTTATTTGTACAAGATCTTTTAAATTTAATGTAACCAAAAGTGTCCATTTTACCTCCCATGATCCTTTCTTGTTTGGTCATAAACCCTAATTCATAGATCTGACAAGTAAGTTTTTCTATGGTGCCCTAATTTGTATATAATATCACCTTTTGTGTCTAAATCATATCTTGGCGTGGGCAGCTAGGTGGTGCAGTGGATAGAGCACCAGTGCAGGAAGCAGGAGGACCTGAGCTCAAATCTCACCTCAGACACTTGACACTCACTAGCTGTGTGAACTTGAGCAAGTCACTTCACTCCAATTGCCTCATCCTGGGTCATCTCCAGTCATCCTGATGAATATCTGGTTACTAGATTCAGATGGTTCTGGAGGAAAAGTGAGGCTGGTGACCTGCACAGCCCTCCTTCACTCAAAACAAAGTCAAGTGCAAGTTATGTCATCATTTCTCTGATGGCATGGTCTTCTTCGGCAACAAAGGACGAATACACACACATATATCTTGGTGTGAGATGTTCATCTGTGCCTAGTTTCTGCCAGACTGCTTTCTACTTTTCCTGGGTGTCTTTGTCAAGTGGTGAGTTTTTGCTCCCAAAGTTTGGATTTGTGGAATTTGTCAAATGCTAAATTGCTGTGATTATTTACTTCTATATATTGTGTACCTAATCTATTCCGTTGATCTGCCACTTTATTTCGTAACCAGTTTCAGATTGTTTTGATGATTTTCTGCTTTGTAGGATAGGATGGTAGGCTTATCTGATTAGCAGATGACACAGGGCTAGGAAGGGATCACTAACACACTGGATGAAAACCAGGATCCAAAAAGACTTGTATGGGTAAGAACTCTGGATTGGCACTCAATTGTCAAATTCAATAGGGAGAGATGCAAAATCTGATGTTTGGGTTTCTCTCCAACAGAGGCTTCAGAAAAACAGGAAATGTTTCAAAAAACTGGCTTTGGAGCTACATGATCTGGGTTCAAATTCCTGCTTTACAATTTTCCCTCTTTGAATCTCAGTTTCCTTATCTGTACAATGAAAAGATTGGACTAGATCAAGAGGCCTTTACCTGAAGAGTCTGGAACCCTTAGGGGGTCAATGGACAATTTTTGGGGGGAGAGTGGGAGTGTCCTTGAATTTGGATAGGAAAAAAGTGACATCTCTATTTCCACTAACTTCTTTTAAAAATATATTTTTTAAAATTTTTGCCCCAATTACATGCAAAAACAATCTTTAACATTCTTTTTTTAAATTTTGAGTTCCAAATTGTCTTCTTCTCCTCCCCACATTGAGAAGACAAGCAATTTTATATAGATTATATATGTGCAGTAATGCAAAATGTATATTTTGAAAAAAAAAATCAGATTGCTCTTCACCTCCCCAAAAAAGATAAAGAAAGCAAAGTATGCTTTGATCTGCATTCAGACTTTTTCCATTTACTTCTAACCAAAATTCTATTATGAATGTAGGGACATACTACTTATGGGACTTGGTCCAAGTCATTCGGCCGTTTTGGCCAGATGGTCTCCAAGCTACGAGATGCTCTATCAAGATAAGAGGTGGGAGTGGGGGTGGAGGCGTTTGCTTGTAAATGATTTTGATCTCAAAAGTACATCCAGAGATACTAAGGGACAGGTGACGTTCAGCTTCAATGACCAAATGTATCATCTGTCTAATTCCATGCAAATTAACGTGATGGGGATTATAGAGGCAGGGAGCAGAGCCAGCCAGCAGCAAGCAGATGCTGCCCTCTAGTGCTCAATAAGAAACCTGCAGACTACCTGTCCCTGTCCAAGGGCCAACTAACTAAACCCAGGATAGAAAAGGATTGGAGAGAAAGAATGGTAGAGATGGAAGGAAACAGGGAGGGTGACACTGAAAGAAATGGAGAGAGGCGCGGCACAATGGAAAAGGCCAGAATTTCTACCTAGAGGACATGGATTCAATTCCTGACATGGTCATTTACTTTATCTATGGGTTAACATTGGTTCAAAAGTCAGGGGACTTGAGTTAAAATGGAGCCATTGGTTCCAATATGACCTTGGTTGGGCCAGTCCCTCAACCTGTCTGGATCTACTTCCTTCTCTATATGACGAAGGGGTTGAACCAGGTCCCTTCTGAGTCTAGACTGGTGATTCATAAGGTCATCCTTTCACGCCTGCACCAACGGGCAGCCCAGTCTTTTCACTTCTGCCTCTTCATTTCTTGTGTTCAGGCCTTCATCACCTGGACTACTGTGATCACTTTCCAACTGGTCTCCCTTTCTCAGGTGTCTCCCTGTGGATTCACCCTTCACAAGAGCAATATTTCCGAAATTCAGTTACCACAGTGATTTCCAATTTTATTCCTTAGTTGTTTTCAGTCACATCTGACTCTTTATGACCCCGTTTGGCAGAGATATTGGAATGGTTTTTGCCATTTCCTTCTCCAGGTCATTTTACAGATGAAGAAATTGAGGCAAGCAGGGTAAAGTGACTGGCCCAGGGTCACACAGCTGAGGCCACATTTGAACTCAGGAAGAGGAGTCTTCTGGACTCCAGACCTGGCACTCCGTGCACTGTCACAACTAGCTGCCCCAACTTCCAGTTACCTGTAAGATTAAACAGAAATTCCTCCATGTAGCGTTTTAAAGAAATTTTTAAAACAAATTTCTGTTGCTCTTTGGTTTTTGCTTCCTAAATTTCTCCCTATAACCCTGCCCATTCCCCCATTCAGAAAACCATCCCTGGTAACAAGTAATTATTTAAAAAGAGGTGATGCTGCAGATGAAATGCTGAACCTTAAGTTAGAAAGATGCAAGTTCAAATCCAGCCTCAAACATACTGGGCTATCACTGGGCAAATCACTTAATCTCCATTTGCCTCAGTTTCCTCAATTCTAAAATGTGGTTAATAACCACATCTATCTCCCAGGGTTGTTGTGAAGATCAGATATTAGTGAAGTGCTTAGAACTGTACCTGGTATGCAATAGTCACTTAATAAATGCTTGCTCCTTTCTCTTTCCCATCCCACTAAAATCTGCTGATACATGCAACATTACTCACCTGGAGATCCCCATCTATGCAAAAGACCCATTCTTCTTTGGAATTCTGATTATTTTAGGTGGGTTTTTCCCCCTCTTTTTACACTGTTGTCATCATTGTGCAGTCTTCTTGGTTCTTCTTACATCAGCTTGCATCCATTCATGGAACTTTTTCCATGTTTCTCTGCATTCTTACTTACTATCCATCGTTCCTCACAAAAGAGCAATGTTCAGTGATGTTCACATACTGGCTGGTTTCACCATTACCCAGTGGTAGGGCATCTGTGTTCCTAGCCCTTTGCTACTGTGACAAATGACACTATCAGGATTTTGTTGTAGGAGGCCTCTTTTATGTCCTGACTTTGTTGGGGCATATGCCTGGCAGTGAAACCCCTGCATCACAGGGTGTAGACAATTTTTAGCCACTTTATTTGCTGAATTCCAAATTGCTTTTTAAAACAATCATGCTGATTTATATTTCTATCAACAATGCATTAGTGTCTTTAGGTTTTGATAGCGTAGAATGAGTATCTGTTCTGACCAGAAACTTTGAGAATCTTCCCCACCCAGACTGACATTTTTGCAATGGTGAATTAGGCAATCTTTGTCCCAATTCTTACCTATCCCTGAGTCACTGAATGAGCATTGTTTCAGACAAACTTTGACCAGGGAAAGACCTTAATTTAGAAAGGCCAAGGTTACCCACTGCATTCTGGGCTATCATCAGTTGTTTTAACGTGCCCCTAGACTTTGATGACCAGGCTGATCCAATTCACTTGAAAGTCAAGATGTCACCCTTGGCAATGCCTTAGTCCTTTTTGAGAACAGAGGGCCTTCCCTTCCATAACCCCGCCAACACTGACTATTCCTGGAATCCCTGGTGCATGGCTCAGGTATCACCTCCCACCTCCACTTTTTCTATGCCCTCTCACCTACTCGATCTTATTAAGGCCCCACCAGTGTTTTAATTTTCAATTCTGGGAGGGAAAATCAGCCATTACCCTCATAGAACCTGGGACTTGACGTTCTTAGGATCAAGGGATTTGGAGCCAAATGGGTCACCAGAAGACATACAGACCAAAATGAAGACCAGATCAAGGCCTGAGAAATTTAGTGACCTGGGTCACAGAACGAAGAAACAGGAGAGAGAGGACTTGAACCCAAAGAAGTCATCCCCTCTAGGATATTCCCAATAAGCCATCATCTAATCTCCAAGTGAAGACGCTCTGGAGAAGGAGAAATTTCACCTTTTGCAACTCACACCACTTTTGGACAGTTCGTAAGTGGTCTTTGTCCCTTCCCATATACCCTCCAGACACCAAAGCAACCAGCATTGTTTCTTTTAAAGTATTATTTAAAAGTTTAATTAAACTACATATCATTTTCCAAAGCCTAGTACAAAAATACAGTGTGATGAAATGACTAGTATGGATCTATAGGTGAGCCACTGCTCAGACATTGACAACAGGGGGCAGGGGTGGGGAAGGGGAGCTGATTCTGACAGAATTCACTTAATTCCTGGAACAGGGAAAATGAGAGACAGGAGGGAGGAAGGTCAAAGGCAGGAAACTAATATTCCCTGGTTTCCCTGTGAGGCCAGAGCCACTGACCAACTTTTGGAAACAGAAAGTGATGAAATTATTTGCTCATGTCAGTGCTCCGGCCCACACTTTCAATGCCCTTGTGAGTCAGGCATGGAGGATAGGCAAGAAGGGACAAGAAGCCGAGCACTCGGGGTGAGGGCCCGTCCACAAGGCAATCCGGGTTAGTGGAAAGATGGTAAGGAAGGAGGGGAGGAATCCCAGGACATGCAACTGGATGGGAAAACTGGGCTTTCTCCAGAGGACAGAGCCCTTTCACAGAGGGCAGGCCCTGCCTTCCAGTGCAAGCCACATCCCCTGGTCTCTTCCAGGAGCAGATTCCTCCCCAGACTTTAATTTCAGCGAAGGAGAGTGAGCTCCCAGCCCATCACAGCTCATCTTCCGCATGACTTTTCCTAAAGGAGTCGCCCGTCAGCTTATCCTGGGCTTCCTTCATCCCCTCAACCACTGGAAAAAAATCAAGGGACAAATAAGGAGACATCTTGAAGCGGAGGGGTCACCAAGGGACCATTGTGCCTTGTTAAACTGAACATTCATACCACTTAAGAGCTGGACCAGTGCTTCTTGGATTTCTCCCCATCTGTTCTTTGTATCGTGAAATGCTTGTGTTGGCCCTTTTGGCCTAGCAACCACTATGTGCTAGGTCCTGTGCTCAGCACTGGGCACACAGAGAAAGGCCAATGTGGTTCCTGTCTTCAACGATTTCACATTCTCAGGGGGAGACAACATGGGGGATGTGACCAGATCCATAGAAGCTCTTGGATGGAAAGTGATCTCAGAGGAGCAATCTGAATGGAGTCTTTAGCCAAGAAGGTTAAGACACCGGGGTGGGGTGGGAGTGGAAGAAGAGTGCTCCAGACATGGTGGGCAACCAATACAAAGGCAGGAAGCCGGGCCAACGCTGGGACAGGATATGATGATCAAAGTTGCAATAAACATGAAAAATGTTTAGGAACACAAAAAACAAGGGAGCAAAAGAGATTTTTGGAAAAGAATACAGGAACATGGACAGGGCAGTGAGCCCTCAATGATCCTCATGGGAGAGGAAACAGTGACCTGGGGCCTCAGAATCGGGAGGCAGGAGATCACGAGTCAGACTCTCAGAGCTACAAGGGCCTCAGGGCCCACCTCTCCTACCTGTACATGACCAAGGGAGTGCTCCCTCACACGTGGTCACACACCCTTCCTGTCAAGACCTCTGGGGAGTGCCTGATTCACCCACTGCTCCTAGCTTGAGGTCCTTTTTCCACAGGACCTTTAAGTATGTGAAGGCAGCTTCACTTTCTCTGGCCTCCTAAGGTATCTTAAGGTCTCCATTCCATTCAGGACACCTACCAGGTGTCCAGTACCCAAGTATGGAAAATACTCCAGACATGAGAGGGAGGGGCAGCGGCAAACCAAAACCTTGTATGTCTGGGAAGCTGACTGGCATGACATTTTGACTGACCTGTTCATTTGATAAGAGGAAGCTTGGTGGAGTTAAGTGCCAGGTCATAGGGGCAACCTCCTACCACTCCTCCCTCCTCCAGGTCTCCCCAGAGATGCCCCTGACTAAAGGCCTTCCCACCCCACTCTGGAGCCATCAAGCTGGTCTCAGGCAGTTGGCTAATGGCCTGCTCTCATTGTGGAGAGGTAGATACTGCCTCATATCCTTCTCTTCTTTATCATCTCCTACTGCACGTCCCCACGGGTGTCTCCATTTGAGCAACATAGCTTTCTTTTAAATGCACCAGATAAACACAAGGGCCTCCCGCTTTCATCACCAGCTCTTTGAAATCCTAGCAGGTCTTCAGCTATCTGTTATGGTTAAGGCAGAGATTAGCCAACTAAAAGTCAGTTTTAACTAGTTTCAGATTTTGGTCATAAAGAACTGCTGAATTTACACCTCCCTGTACCTCCTTTCCTGTGCCATCTACATCCTCAACTTGCACCATGGGTCTAGCCACACAGGAGGTACTTTATAAAGACTTCTTCAATTGACTTTCTCATTACAGATCCTAAACCTGCTACTTCCTGGGCAAGCTGTGGAGCTGCAGCCCTGCCCCACCCCCACATACCCTGCTCGGCGTTGATGTAGAAGTACTTGTAGCTGGGGTTTCCCTTCTCGTTAATGATTTCAGGGCGCACCTGGCCACTGGGATCTAAAATACAAGGGGGGGAAAAGCTCAAATGTGTGTATTAACAATGACCCAACATTCATAATAGTGCTTTGAGGTTCACAAGGCACTTTACACATATCTCATCTGATTCTGACAAAAACTCTGGGAGGTAGGTGCCAAAAACATTTCCATTTTACAGACAAGAAAACTGAAGTTAAGTGTCACACAGTACTTAGGGATCTGAAGCAGGATTCAAACCCAGAACTTCTTGATTTCATATCCAGTACTCTGGCCCCTGCACCAGGAACAGGGACCAGGGCCTAGATCCATGATTTCACTGGTCTGAGGTAACTCCTCACTGACAAAGACTAGCCCAGCAACTTATCCTTAACTCACTCTTAGAATCGCCTGGGCCCCTGAGAAGTGAAAACTTTGCTCAAGGCCACACAGCCATTAATGGGTAAGTGGTAAGACTTGAACCCAAGCCCTCCTGATTCTGATGCCAGCTCTGGTTGTGATGATGAGCCTTGGTCTACTCATAGCCACAACAAACTCTCAAGGCAGTTAATGAGGGTTATTTACACTCAGCACTGGGAGGGAGATGGCATTTCCAGGAGCTACCTGACATCCCCAGAGAACTCTCAGTTTAGCAGAGGGATATGACATACACAGAGAGAGCCCAATAGTAAAGATGACAATCCCTTTCATCCCTAGTGATCAAGCCCCGGGACTACAGAGCACCAGCTCTGCAGCCTGCCACAATCCTTCTCCACCCCGGCTTATCCTTCAGCCAGGCACTCAAGTGATTTTGCTAAAACTCAGGTCCCCCACTCGTGTAAAATAAACTCCCCATCACTTCCAGAACCAAGTATGAAATGCAGGGGTCATCAAAGCCTTTCCTAACAGGGGCTCCAGTCTTGTCCCACCTTGTGCTCACCCCCGCCTCCATGTGCTGTTTCACCCCATGTCACTGGCCTCCTGGCAGCTCCGCCCCTCTGTGGGGGCTTCTTGAGGGCAGGGACTATCTTCTGCCTTTTTGTATCCCCATCGTTTAGCACAGTGCCTGGCACATAGTGGGTGCTTAATCAACATTTATTGACTGATCACATACACTGGCTGTCCAGGTGACCTTGGACAGGTCATGGCCCTTCTATTTACTCATCTCTAAAATGGGGGTAATTAACCTTGTTCAACCCACTTACAGAACAGCTGTTAAAGAGGAACACAAACAAGCCCTATCCTGACTGTGTGCCATCATTTGGTAACTTAAGAATCTAGTTTTCATTCTCAGGAATACTTCCTATGGTTTTGAGGTCTATGCTGCCACACTTAGGGCATCTGGCTGTCTTGAGGGTCGATACCGTAGCTAAGCAGCACAAACAACTGGGCCTGGAGTTCCAATTCAGGCTCAGACACTTTCGAGCTGGGTGACCCTAGGTAAGTCACTTACCCCTGCCTGCCTCAGTTTCCCTGACTGTAAATTTGGGATAATAATGGCATCCACCCCCCAAAATTCTTAGGAGAATCAAATGAAATTCTGGGGCCACTAGGTGGTACAGTGAATAAAGCACGGGGCCTGGAGTCAGGAAATCCAGCCGCAGACACACGCGACCTTGGGAACGTAAATTAATCTTTGCCTGCCTCAGATCCCTCCCTGTAAAATGGGGATAGCAGCAGTGACCCCCCCAAGGTTCTTATGAGATAACATTTGTGAAAAGCACTTAACTCAGGGTCTGACGCAGAGTCGCCACTTTGTGAATGCTTCTTCCCTCCCTTTCCCTTTCACCCCCAGACACACATTTGTCCAACACCTAGAGCACAAAGCTTGAGCTTACCCAGGAAAAGGATTCTCGGAATATAACCGCCATCGGGACTAAAGGCTTCATCTTTTGGTTCTTCTTCATCCTGTGAATAATCAAGATGAGATGATTCACCTCACTGAATAGCAGATATCTGGAATTCCCACTCATCCCCCAGCTGCCTTCTCTATGGCATCTTAATGAAGACTCTTGTCCTTGACCTCAGTGAACTGTGAGTTCTTCCCTCAGAGCATCTGACCCAAGCTCCCTACCATGCTCTTGAGAGAAAGGCCTCTACATCCTGCCTGATGTATCTCCCCTGGTTCACGTATGGGTCAGTATGGCACATGGGAAGGAGTGCTAGCGCTAGAGCCAGAGAATTTGGGTTCAAACCACCACCTCTGTCCCCACCATCGTTGGCCCAAGAGGTTAAGGGTCATATGGATAGTACAACAGCATCACAATTCGAATCCAAGACCACTGAAATCAAAACCAGTGCTTTCCTCACTACAGCAGACTGCCTCTGCTGCCCAGCAGAATAAAAATACCTTGAAGGCAGAATTAGGCTTATTTTTGTCCTTCAATCACAAACACCCTGTAGATGCCTCATAAGTTTTGGCCAAGTCAATTTGAAAAAGCAACAGCTGTCTTATACACTCCAGTATTACAGCAGCACTTTTGGGGCAGCAAAGTGAAAACTGGGGAATGGATGAACAAGGTGTGCAGCATAGGTGGAATGAAGGATGACTTAGAACTCAGAGAAGGGCAAGACTTTTGTGAAATGATACAAAAGGAAAGGAGCAGGACCAAGAGAAGAATGCACACAATTACAACAGGATGAGAACCCAGACAAAGTACTGCGAGACAAAGCTCCTTCAACCTTACCTCAAGATTGACCATAATAAAATTGTGGGCAAGTTCTGAGATCTCCTTGGACTCCGCAAACAAAGGCTTTAAGGCTGATTTAAAGAAAAAGAAAAAAGGACAAAATGATTGAAAAGATCTGTCTTCATCTGCGTCCCGTGCCCTGTCACAAGAGGGCTTCGTCATAATTTCACCCATTTCTACATTGCTTTCGGGATTACAAAGGGACTCTCTTTGTAACAAACAACCTTGAGCAACGATTACATAAAAATAAAACACCTGTCAAGTGCTCTGCAAACCTTGAAACACTACAGAAGTATCAGCTATGAGGATAATGACAATGACTCCCCCCCACACTTTACAGAGGAGACTGAGATTCAGAGAAGGGGGAGGGGCTTACCCAATAACACACAAGTAGCCAGCACCTCGGGCTGAACACCAGCCACACCGTTCTCGATATGAGGACCCTAGCTCTAGAAGCAAAAGCATCCTCAGAGGCCCCTCAGCCCGATCCCCTTATTTTATACATGAGGAAACCGAGGCCCAGAATAAGGCGGCAAGCCAGGATGGCACCCCTGGATTTCGTGATCCCCCATCACCTCTCAAAATAACTAGGTGCTATCTCTTTTGAGCAGGGACAGGACTGAGTGAAGAGAGTGCTGGGGTTGAAGTCAGAAAGACTGGAGTTCAGATCCTACCTGAGACACTTCCTACTTAGGTAACCCTGGGCCTCGGTTTCCTCACCAGTAAAACGACTGGACTTGATGCCTCCAAGGTCCCTCCCAGCTCTAACTCTGGGATCCTAAGTCAGGAAGCTGCTGATGACTAGATCTGGGCCAGAGCCGGAAGTTCCAAATTCCGGTTCCCCTCTGGCCAGGTGGCCCAAAGCAAGTGGGCTCTCTGAGTCTCAGCCCACAGCCTCTATGTGGCAGATCTAAGGGATGCCACCCATTCCTGACCCTTTCTCCCCATGCTCTTCCTGAGTGTCTTCTTCCCTCCCACGTCTCTGCCACTTTAGAGCCTCCCAAGCCCCCTCTACAAGGAAGCCTCACTGCCTTCTACACCCTACCCTGGTCTCTGAAAACTGGATCTACTCCAACATGGCTGAGTATCCACAAGGGACATTACCAGATAGCCTCTATAGCATGAAAACATTTATTAAACACTTTCCAGGTACAAGGTTCTGCAGAGCTTATAGTCTAGTCCAGGGGTGGGGAACCTGCAGCCTCGACCTGTGGTCCTCTAGTCCTCAAGTGTGGCCCTGTGATTGAATCCAAACTTCAGAGAACAAATCCTTTTATTAAGGGGACTAGACCCTAGTGAGTGGGGCAAGACATCACACACAGACATAACTCTGGGGTAAAATTGATTAGGGCACAGGATGGGGCTCCAGATCGAGGGGAAACCTGAAGAGGGAGGTGTCAGAAGGCCCGGATCCAAGCCATGTGGGAAGCTTCAGCAGGAAGATTTGGAGAGAGGCAGGGCAGGGAGTACAGCATGATCAAACGTATGGGGGAAGGAAAGAACAAGACAAGAACAGGGGATGGAGAACATGGTGGTTTGGATGGAACATAGAGAACATGGGTTCGCAGACTTAAATTTAAAACCGAATGACTTCAGTGGCCAATCAGTCCAGTTTCCTCATTATGGAAACCCAGGTCAAGTGATATTCAATGATTTACCAAGCCTGATGATACTACTTACCATCAGTGAGACTTGGGGCAAAAATTTATTATTTCTAGGCCTCAGTTTCCTCACCTGTAAAAGGACGGAGGTCAACCACATGACCTCTAAGGCCTCTTCTATCTCTAGGATTTCCATAGCTAATCAGTGTTTGAGGCAGGATTAGAAACTGGGTCTCATAGCATTTTCTCTGATAGGTCAAACAGCCTCTCAAGGCAGAAAAACCATGAGAGTATGATGTCATGGGAGACAAGGAAAATTTCCCATACAAATCAAGTGCTAACTTTACAGATAAAGAAACTGAGGTTCAGAGGGATGATGTAACTAGCCCCAGGTCACACAGAGGCAGGGTTCAAACCCAGGTCCTGACACCAAACCCAGAGTTGGTTCATTGTGCCTCTGGATGAAATAAGCTTTGTGGGAGCAGGGATGGTGTCCTGGCTTTCTTCTGTACCCCCAAATAATCATGCGTAACAACAAAAAATAAAGGTAACAAGGAAATGCCCTCTGAAGAAAGGAAGCACATCTCCTTCAGAGACCCTGAAATCCCTGGCACATACGTACCTTTGCAGGCTCCACACCAAGACTTATGGATGATGACCATCAGGGGCAGCCCACTTAGAAAACAAAACAGCAAAGGGTCAGTTGGCTCAGCCCACACCTGCTTTCTTTCAGTTGTCTTAAATATCCTCCCTGGAAATGAGTAGGGGACAAACCTCCCTCTTTTCTCTAGAGGTGGAGGACTAGGGGAGGGAGTGCAGCAAACACTGTCAGACATAGTCAGTGTGTCCACTCGTTTGGCATAATTGGACTTCCTGGCTATAAGAGAGGGTGCTATTGGTCAGACGGTGACTGGGAAGCGATAAGAATATCTTTTTTTAAAGAAATCAACACATTTTAAACAGAATTTTCCAGAGATATCCTCTTCTCATGCACCTTGAAGGCTCTGGGCTTGAAAAGGCCACACCAAGGGAGCACAGGCTCAAGGGAGCCCCACCAAAGCGGACAGACTATATTTCTACCCCCCCCACCCCCCCAGGACCAGGCCAGCTTAGTACTTAATCACCAGAACACTAATCACCTGGAAATTTTTTTTTGGCTACAACCCATGAAGCTGTCTAAGGCTGCATTGCTGGAGGGAAAGCTGATGTGAACCAAAAAACCTTTGGCACAATGAAGATCACTGATATGGTAGCCTAACCGATCTTGTCTCAAAACCCCATACCCTTCAAGTTTTGCTTCTCCCAAAATGACCTATTCCCTCCACCCATAATGTTCCACGAAGTCTAATCTAGGGAAACATTTCTTTTAGAGGATATTTTTTTTAAATTATAAATTTATCAACAAATGCAAACTTTCCAATGCACAGAACGACAAAAGGGGATTATATATGAAACTCTTAACTTTCTTTATAAGATGGTCTCTTTTTTATAGAGCAGGGGTTTGAGGTCTGTGGGTTTTTAAAAAATGATTTGTTAATTATATTAATAGAAGGTTTACCTTCCATATCCTGGGTACTTTACAAATAATACCATTTGGTCCTCACAACAACCCTGGGAGTCAGGTGCTACCATAACCTACATTTTACACATGAGGAAACTGAGGCAGAAGTTATGTGACTTGCCCAGGGTCACACAACTAGTACTGGTCAGTCTGGATTTAAACTCAAAGTCTTCCTGACTCCAGGTCTAGTGTTCTAACCACTGAATCACAACCTGACTCCAGACAATTTCTATCTCTGAGAAGCATCTCGGAAGAGGAAATCACACTATTTCTTACCCCAGCACCTAAGCTATTTGAAGCATTTTGAAACTCAGATAAAGTAAGTCTGTTTTGGCCTGAATTTTGCCACTTTTAAGATAACTGAAACAAGTAAATTTCTCTTTTTATGACTTGCTCTACTTGGCCCCAGAGAGCAGAACTAGAAGGGGAGGTGGCTACAAGGAAACAGATTTCAGCTCCAATATGAAGTCCTAATAAGTAGATCTGTCCAAAGGTGGGGTGGGACACTTTTCCCTTTATTTGGAGGATGGAGGACCACTCATCGGGGTACTTTTGACAGAAGGAAGAAAAAGATTACCAGGAAATTTTTTGGCTACCACTCCTCCATATTTACCATGTGTGTCAGCCTTGTGTGCAGGAAATAGACACAGAAAAGCCAGTTCTTCTCTCTCATCCTAGCTAGGCATGAGCTGTAGGGCAGATGGAATGGCCTGGTGGTCTTCAAGATACAGTAACAAAACCAGTACTTCAGTGACAGGGTGGACTCTACATGTTTGTCTCCCCTGTGACTGTTTCACTTTGGATTGTGTATTCCCAGTGCTGAACATACAGCAAATACTTAATAAATGTCACCTGATCAATTGACCTCAGAAGTTATTTCTAGCTCTAAGTAATAAAGTCCTGCTACCATCCCTAGGTCTCAACATCTGCCCCTCAGAACCTTCCTGGGGCTTCCACTGTGAGGAGGGAAAGCCCTTTGGGCACTAGCAGGCCTGGGCTGGAGTCTAGGTTGGTGACCTTGTTAATGCTCCATCAGCTTTCTCCTTGGTAAAAGGAGAGGGTGGAACTCAATGATGTGACAGGCACTTTTGACATAGTACTTTTAGGTGGACAATGGCCTTAGAACCATAGCATACAAAATGTTAAAGCATATAAGCCACATCACATATCAGATGTGAGAGGGTCCTTCAAATGCAAAAAAACTAGTTGGAAGGAACCCTAACCGACCCTCTAATTCCGGAGTTCCTTACCTTTTAGGTGTCTCGAATTCCTTGAGCAATTTGGCGAAGCCTATGAAACCTTCTCACAATGTTTTTAAATGAGTAAAAATACATCTTGGGGAGGGAGGGGAAGAAAATCTAAGACTTATATTAATGTTTGTAGGAAACTGAAAACAAATAAATCCAAAAAGATTAATAAATAATAAATAAATGATAGGTAATAATAGATAGTAGGATTGGAAGGGAAATCAGTTCACAGATTCTCTGGTTACAAACTCCTGGCTGCAGTCAAACCCCTTGACCTTAGACCCAGAAAGATGAGTGACCATCACAGCCCACAAAGCCTGAATGACCGCAGTGGGACCTCAAGTCTCCCATTTCAGTGCCCCTTCCACCACACCACCTGCTCAGGTCTGATAAGTCCAGCTGTAGGGGCCCTGATCTTCCACAAGGCCACAGCAGGCACAGATGTCCAGGACTCTACATGGCTATCATCCCCCTCATTTCAAGACCAATTACATGCTATAAAGCAAACCATCACCAGGTACGTTATACAGCAGATATTCCACAGACCCGTAGCAACCTGAGGAACACTTCCTTTCTAGTTCAAAGGCCTCTAGCTTCCTTTGAGCTCTTAATCTATGATGCTGGTACTACTAGTGATGAATGACTCCAATTTAAAAAAAAACCCAAAACCTTTTATTGCAGCACACCAATTACAAAAACAGAATTGTTATTTTTTTTTTTAAATAGATTTCTGTCCGTTTTGAGTCTTCTCTCTAGTTGCCTCTGTACTGAGAAGGGAAGTTCAGCGTCCAAAAATTTCACTACTTCCAAAAATACAAGTGTAACACCCAAAGCGGTCCATCTAAAGCCTGTACACTTACTGAAGCAGCATTGTCACTAAGCCCAAAGTGGTCAAAGTCTGAATGCGGGTTAACTGAAACTGTCAACTTCTCCTAACAGTCTCAGACCCCTTGATGGTGGGAGGGAAGGGAATCTGGGGGCCAGAGGAACAGGAGACAGCCTCAGGCTTTTACCTCCTGACTCCCTGGCCCCACCCCTCAGTGGAGGCTCTGGCCCAGGTACTGCAGGAACATGTTGGCCAGCTGGGGCAGGTTCTCCTTGTTAGGGTGCATCTTGGTGTAGGAGATGAATTGGCGCCTGAGTCGGCTCAGCTCAGCCAAGGAGAGGGGGCGAGTGAACAGCAGCCTCTCGGTGGTCCCCGGCAGGGCCAACAAGTCCCCTGGGACGGCAGTTTTCTGAGCCTCCATCAGGGCCGCAAGGACCTGACTGGTGACCTGATCCAGCTGGTGCAAGAAACTGGTGGAGGACAGAGGCTGCGACTGGGTGGCCTGGTGGGGGGCAGGCACCTGGCTCTCAAAGAGGGCGGCCCAGATCTGGGCCAGGGGCAGGGGCTCCTCAGCGCCCAGCACCGTGAAGAGGGGCCGGTCCCAGCGATTCCTGGAGTCTGGGGCCTCAAACCGCTGGGCCAGGGCCTCCAGGAGCTCTGGGGGAAAGCCCGGATCTGGCTCCGGGCTCCCGGGTTCGGGGGGCTCCGGCACCCAATCCTCGGCCGCCCTGGGCCCTGTGACCCCCAGTCCCCCGCTCTCTTCCCGGCAGAGCGCCTCCGAGTTCGGGGTTCCCGGGAGCCCCGGGGCCGGAGACCCTGGGCCTTCCTCGGAGCCCTCCTCCGGGGGCTCGCGGTCCTCCCGGGGGCTCTCGGGCTCGGGCCCCGCGGCCTTCGGCCTCCAGCTGCCGGCTGCGGCCCCGGCCTGGGGTCGGCCGTCCTCCCGGGGGCCCGGTGCCCGCTGCCGGGGCTTCAGGCAGTAGAGCAGGCAGAGCGGGGTGCGCGCCGCCCGGGCCAGGCAGTAGAGCTCGTAGCGGAAGCCTTTGATGTAGTTGAGCGAGTCGAGGAGGACGACGGCCCGGGGCCGCAGGCCGCGCTCCACCGAGGCCTTGAGGGCCGCGCGCAGCGCCTTCTCGCGGGCCGGGTCGGCGTAGGCCTGGGCCAGCGCCTCCGGCCCGCCGGGCCCCAGCACGTCGGCATCGCGCACGACCGTCACGGGGCGACCCTCGGCCTCCAACGCCCTCCGCAGCTCGTCCGCGCGCCGCCCCCGGCCGCTGTCCGGCAGACCGCACAGCACCACGAGCGGCATGACCGCCCGCAGGGCACCAGGGGCAGAGCAGCACGAGCCCCGCAGGGCACCAGGAGCAGGACACCAGGAGCAGGACACCACGAGCAGCACGACCCCCGCAGGGCACCAGGGGCAGAGCACCACGAGCCCCGCAGGGCACCAGGAGCAGGACACCACGAGCAGCACGACCCCCGCAGGGCACCAGGAGCACAGCACCACGACCCCCCCCCGCCGCAGGGCCGCTTCCGGCGGGCCGGCCAGAGCGGCGGAAGCACTAACTAGACCCGCCCCGCGCCCCTGGCCAATCAAAGCGCGGCCACCCCAGCCAATCGGCGCATAACTCGGGAGAGCCGCGGAGGAAAGAGCGGAAATTGGCCAAGGCCGGTTGCTATGGTAGCGAGGAGGCAGTCACGTGTCTCTCACGTGGGCGAAAGGGGGTCAGGCCAGGCTCCCGGCAGACCAAAAAGGGACTACATCCCAAGGGGCAGGAGGCCACTATGGGGCGGCCTGGCCACGGCGTCGACCAACCCACTCTCCTCGCCCCTGTCGGTAGAACTGTACCCCAAACCGCTAATTCTGGGTATGGGGGCGCTGCCTTAATAGGCCCCCAGGGAGTACTGAGCACGGTGGCTCTAGGTGGGAGGACGCAGTGGAGGAAGTCCTCCAACATCCACCAGTCCGGCCCCTCTTACAGACGGGGAAACTGCGGCGCAGGCGGAAGTGACCCAGGCACCCATGAGCTCAGGGAGACAAAGACAGCATTGGAACCCACGTGCTCTCAACTCAACATGGGGGCCCTTCCCTTCCAGTGGGGCTACAGAATCACAGAGTGCAGGGGGGCGATGGGCACGGAGAGGGCCCCCCCCCAGAAAGTCATCTTCCATCGGCTTGGCGCAGCCAGGGTGGGCACTGCCCATTCCATGCTGACCTTGGAAAGTCTGCTGCTCCCCAGCCTTGGCCCTCTGCCCATCAGGCCCAGGGGCTTCCCTTCACCCCTTCCCCTTAAGAGGAAGAGACTGACGCCCAGAGAGAAAAAATAAGTTGCCTAAGGTCAGAGTGGCAAAGCCAGGATTCAAACCAGATCCTCCAGCTCTAAAGCCAGAGCTCTCTCCAGCAGGCCCAAGCTGCCTCAATGAGAAGTTAGGGGACAATTTTAGTGCAGGGAAGATAATGATGACATTTAAACATGTCTTGTGTCTCCAAATTCTTACCATTAGACTGTAAGGCCTTGAGGACAGCCTGTGTTTTTGTACTTCTTTGTATCTCCATCGCTATGCTCAGCATAGCGCGTGGCACATAGTAAGCATTTAATAAATGTTTATTGACTGATTGATCATCCTCTTACCCACCCCACCCCTGATTGAGAAAGAGCAGACCAGAAGGTTTTTAGGTTAGCGCTCGTTGGAAAATAACCAAGAACTCCAAAACAGCTCACAGAGCTGGGGCCTGAGTTAATGGAACGCCTTTAGGGCATTTACTATGAAACAATGGCCTATGGCTTTAGGACATCATTAAATGGTTCCACATCATCAGTAACTGCTATGATGTTATCAGTGGGAATGACATCAGAGAAGGGGCATGACCAGCTTCTTGGCTGCTGTACCCTATGCATCATGGGACCTTTCCATCTGACTTGCCGATGAAACCTTCCCTACTGCTCCTTCCTTAGAATGTGAGTTCCTTGAGAGCAGAGGACTGGCTTGCTTTTCTATCTGTATCCTGAATTCTTCACATACTGTAAGCATTTAGTAAGTGCTTTTCCATCATTTGTGAGTGTGCCACGGCATTAACAAACCACTGAACTTTCTTGTTTTAGAATCAAGACCTGGGTGATTGGCATTTTAAAGAGTCACAGGTAAGGCTTCAAAGACCTGGAGGAAGATGAGGCTTCTAACTTTCTACACACCTTCTTAAGACTCTAAAACAGGGGAAGGGTCTAGTTCCCAAATAAGAATTGGACCCAGAGCCTTCCAAGTCCTCTTCAATCGCATAGCTGTTCCCAGAAGCCTGGGATCAGGCTCCTATTACATTCTTTTCTAGACCAGGACACTCAGAGGTTCCCTAAGCCCATGCCTGGAGAATGAGCAAACATTATCCCCATACCAGGCACACAGGAGATAAGGATGGATTCTAGGGGATTCCTAACCAAAGGGGTGGCAACCCCATTAAGAGCTTATCTTTAAAATGAATTCTTTATAAAGGACTGGAGACTTACAGGAGGCCAGAGCTGGAAGAGGACGCTGGAGCCATCCAGTCCAATGCACACCTAAACAAGTATCCCTGCTATGACATCCTAGAGACAGCCATCC
This sequence comes from Potorous gilbertii, assembly GCA_028658325.1. Taxonomy (NCBI): domain Eukaryota; kingdom Metazoa; phylum Chordata; class Mammalia; order Diprotodontia; family Potoroidae; genus Potorous; species Potorous gilbertii. The sequence continues at coordinate 672,166,825 of CM053770.1, forward strand.
TCTGCAGGAATGTCCACTAAGGAGATCCCCACCTTCCGAGGCAGCCCCTTCCTCTAGTGGATGACCTGGGGCTTCTATTAGAAAGACTATAATTCTTCTTCCCCCGCCTTACCACCCCTAGTTCTGTTCCATGGGACCAAGCAGAACCAGGCTGATCTCTTTTATATATAACAACCCTTCTTATGCCTGAGGAAAGTTCTCCTGGACCCCATAAGTCTTCTCCTCTCCAGGCTAACACTCCCAATTCCTTAAATTTATTATGTGGTCTCCAGGTTCCTCCCCATCCTCATCACTTTGTTTTCTGTGTGCTCTCCAGATTGTCAATGTCCTTCCTAGAAGGTAGCACACAGATCCAAGCACAAAGCTCCATCTGGGTCAAGGGACAAGGCAGAGAGCAGTGGGACCATTCATTGCCTTCCTAGTCATAAGCACTGGGCCTCTCTCAGTGTGGGCCACAACAGTCT
>CM053770.1:672167788-672277516 GCA_028658325.1 Potorous gilbertii
CAGGACCTGGGGAAGGCTGGGGGCGGGGCCGCGTCCTGGGCGGGGCTGGAGCCTGGAGGCGGGGCTTTGGCACGTGCGGCCGAGCCCGGGAGGCCTCAGCACCTCCCGGGCGTGCTTGGCTCACCGTATCCCGAGTTCTTTCCTCCTGCACTTATTGAGCGCCAGGGATGTGTATGCAGAGAGAAAAATGAGATAGCCCCTACCCTCCTGGAGTTTACATTATACTGTGTATGGTCTTGGTAGGGTAGGGTAAGGTGGAGGAGATGCCGCCGGGAAACACCCCCACACCCCCGGGGTGGTGGGGCAATCGATCAGTAAACACTTATTACGCACCTTCTTGGGGCAGCTGGGGGTGGGGAGAGAGAGGCATAGCTTACAGAATGCCGGGCCTGGAGTCAGGAAGACTCAACTTTAACCCCGTTTGCCTCAGTATCCTCACTTGCAAAATGAGCTGGAGAAGGACATGGCAAACCAAGTGAAAACGAGGGAAAGTGCCTACTATTTGCCAGCACCATGCTAACCAACAGAGCAAAACGAGGAGAAAGCTAGTCCCTGCCCGGAGGAGCTTACAATCTAATGGGGAGAAAGCACCCATACAAATAAATGTGATATATTATTGTAGACACTCCAGACAATAAAATAAAGAGTAACTCTTAACACTTCTGCAGTTGCATCGCATCAACCTGACCAGGGCCAGTTCTCCAGGGAATGGAGGATGAGCTTTGAAATCCTCTCGATCCACTCTGGGACATCGAGCAAGCCGTTTGCACCCTCAAGGCTTCAGCTTTCTCCTCTGTCAAAGAAAGAGTTGGGGTTAGTAGGGATGTCTTCCTGTTCTGAGCCATACCAGCTAAGAAGATGGTTTTGGCTGAGAGTCAGAGGAAATGGTAGGGCTGGTTGGACTTCTTCAAATCACCTATAACTTACAGTCTTGGAAAGATCCCCTGGGCCATTGACATGGGTATGTTATATGTCCAGAGTCACACAGCCAAGATGGGTTACAGGCTGTTCTTGAACCCTGGTCTAGACTCAAAGGCCAGCCACTATCTACTTAGTCTATTCTAAACCTCAGCCTCCACTTATCACCCTCATTACACCTTAAATTCCTGAAACCTTGAAGGGACAATTTGTTACTTAGTTAGGAGCCTCCCTTCAAAGGCAAATTGGCACAAAGAAAGCTCTAGATAAGGGATGGGGGCAGCTAGGTGGCACAGCATCAGGTCTGGAGTCAAGAAGACTCAACTTCCTGAATTCAGATTTGGCCTCAGACATTACTAGTTGTGTGACCTTGAGCAAGTCATTTCACCCTGTTTGCCTCAGTTTCCTCACCTGTAAAATGAGCTGGAGAAGGAAATGGCAAACTCCAGTATTTTTGCCAAGAAAACCCCAAATGGGGTCACAGAAAGTCAGACTCAACTGTAATGACTGAACCACAAAAACAACAACAGAATTGGAGGTTTGTAATACACTTTATATACAATTTCTCATTTGAGTCTTACAATAGCTCTGTGAGGAAAGTGCTGCCGTTATAATTCTTATTTTGCAGATGTGGAAACTAAAACACTGAGGAGTTGAAACAAAGAGTGGGGTTCTTGTTCATACAGCACTTTAACATACATTTGCTCATTTCCCCTTGCTATGGTATGCTGTCGTCTCCCAGCTTGCCCTTCACCACCCTCTCCATTCCTTCACTTGCAAACTAGGCTGTGGTCAATTCCTTGAGTCACTCAATGAGACTGAACAAATTGATTTGGGGCAATAATTCTCCTTCCCCCAGTAGGAATGAACCTTCTCCCGGGACTGTGGCTGTGAAGATCTCAGTCTCTCTTTGTCTTCCCCAGGATCCCAATCCAAATCAATCTTTAGTTCATCGTTCTGCCAATCTTTGCCCCCATACATACCCTCACCCCCATACACATTAACAAGGACATCTAGTCTGCTGACGATGGGTGATAATACTTAGAGCAGCTCCCACTCCAGAGCCTCACAATAACCCAGAGATAGGAAGTGCATGAAAAGCCTCAGGGCTAATGGAAAGCCCCACTGAATGTGGAGATTGGAGATCTGGGTTCTTATCAAAGCCTGGCTACTTCTAGCTGTGCCTCCTAGAGTAAGGCATTTTTCTTACTTTTTCTGAGCCTTGGTTTCCTCTTCTGTAAATACTTATTGAATTGAACTGATCTGTTGTATTTTGGAGTTTGGGGGGATGAACTGGACTATTGAGGCTCTTTGTTAGAGGTCACTTGTTAGGAGCAGGTGATCAGTTTCTCCTCTCTGTTTTCCCCTTTTTTTGGAAATAAATATTTTCTAAATGGATAGGGTGAGGTCACCAATGACATCAAAGAAAATGAAAGTCCAGAATTCTACCCTTCAGGTACAAAGATAGAAATACGCAGCCTGTATGACCAAGTAGGACTCCGGAAAGGCAAGATTCTAAAGATCTGGGGCATGTAGAGATGAGTCAGTTTTCCAGATAGTAGTGAATGATCTTTAGATAGGCACATAAGCTTTTTGGGTGTCATTTTCCTCCTCTGTAAAAGGAGTGAATTGTATCAATTGCGAAATGGCTAAACAGATTGTGGTACAAGAATGTAGTGGATTGTGACTGCAACCTAAGAATGACTAAGGTGAGAAATTCAGTGAAACATGAGACTTATGAACTGATGCAGGGTGAAGCCAGTCGATTAATCAATCATTTACTAAGTGCTTGCTTTATGCCAGGCACTGTGCTAAGGGATAGGGATAGAAAAAGAGATAAGACAGTCTCTGCTCTCAAGGAGCTTACAATCTAGAGGGGTAGACAACCAGCAGAAAACATATACAAATCAATCTATGGCCAAAATCTATATATGTGTGTGTGTGTGTGTGTGTGTGTGTGTGTGTATTATATATATATATACACACATATATACACATGTATTTATGAACAGACATATGCACAAGATAAATAAGAGATAATTAACAGAGAAAGTATTAGAATTAAGAGAGGTTGAGAAAGGCTTCTGATTTTAGTTGGAACTTAAAGGAAGTCATTAGGCAGAGGTGAGGAAAGGGAGCATTTTTGGGAGACAGTAGAAGATGCCCAGAGCTAAGAGATGCAGAGTCCTATTTGTTGAACAACAGAGGCCAATGTCACTGTGGTACCTGTCAGGGAGAAGACAGAACACTGGTAGGTGGGAACCAGGATTATGGAGAGGTTTAAATGCCAGACAGTTTTGTATTTGATTCTGGAGGCAATAGAAAGTCAGTGAAGTTTACTGAGAAGGGGGTGTGGAGGTTGACATGGTCAGACCTGAGCTTTAGGAGGTGGAATCAGGAAAACATTACTGACAGTGACATTAATGTAAACGGACATGATTTTTAAAAAATTACTGAACCTGTGTAATTAGAATGACTAAGGTTGTCCCTGAGGTAGCTAGGTGGTGCAGTGGATAGAGTACCAATCTGGAGTCAAAAAGAATCATCTTCCTGAGATCAGATCTAGCCTCAGACACTTACTAGCTGAGTGATCCTGGGTAAGTCACTTGAACTTGTCTGCCTCAGTTTCCTCATCTGTAAAATGAACTGGAGAAGGAAATGGCAAAACACTCCAGTATCTTTGCCAAGAAAACCTCAAATGGGGTCACAGAGAGGGGTACACGACAGAAAACTACGGAACAAAAGCGTGTCTCTTAATTAGAGAAAACGTCTGTCTGTCCCTTCTCTGCAGAGATGAGGGGCCACCGGTACGAACGTTACATGCTCTGCACGACTCGTTACAATGTTGCACACATTGTTTCCCCAGAGGGTGAGCTCCTTCGGGGCGAGCACTGCTTCTGCCCCAGCTCTTAGCACAGTCCCTGGGCACAGCGGGCACCTCATCATGCCCTTAATAAAGGACTGTTTGAGCTGGAAATCTGGGAGCAGAGTCGATGGGAGCTGCCTTGAAGCAGGCTCCTAGTAAATGTTCGCGAATTTATTTAAAGGTCGGCGAACACTAAACGGGCTGCTTTTAACCCGTCCCGCGTCCTCCGGATCCCCTCCTCCGGATGGCACAACGACAGGTGTATACAGAAGCCGCCGCTTCCCCACGCACACGCTGCGGGGGGTGGGGGGGGGACGCTCCTCAGTCCCGGGATAACGGCTCGGGAAGGTCCGGATGCCAAACAAAAACTCGCTCAAGGCCCGCTCCCAGACGCCCTAGCGAGGAGCACAATGTACTCCGCCGGGGACTTCAGTTCCCAGAATGCACGGCGCGCCTCCGAGCCCTCGGCCACCCGATTGGACGCGATCGCTCGGCCGCCCCGCTCCAGCGGGCGCGCACGACGATTGGCCGCTCGGCGGCCGGGAGGTGGGCGGGGCGGCGTCACGTGTCCGCGCTCCCGCGGCCGCCGCCTCCTTTCTCTGCCTCCGCTGCGACCGCCATCTTGCTGCCGCCGCGTGTTGCCGTCGGAGGAAGCCTCCCGCCTCGCGTCCAGGTAAAGCGGCCGCTGCCGGAGCCTCGGTCCCGGCGCCCCAGGTGAGCGAGCCCTGGAGGGAGCAGCTGCCCAGGGTGCCCAGGCGGAGCGGGGGTGGGCCCCGGCCCGGCCCCGGAGCCCGGCCGTTAGGGGGAGGGGAGGCCGAGGCAGGCCTCCGGGTCCTCTCTGAGCCTCGGGCTCCTTCTCGGCCCCCGCCCACCCGGAGGACTGGGATCCTGGGGCCCTCTGTCAGGTGAGGGCCTAGAACCCCGCGGACCCCGAGGGCCCGCCGGCTTACTTCTGTCCAAGGCGGGAGGGGGCTCCCCGGCCCCCGGGAGCCTGGGCCGCGCGGCCCCCACGTCTGATTCGGGGCCTCAGTTTCCGCGTCCGTGTAGTGCGGGGCTGGCGCCCCCTGGGCCGCGGGAGGGGGGGGCCGGGCCGCTTTGTGCCCCCGGTGTTTGTGAATCGGAAGGCCGGGCTGCCAGCCTCCTGGTGTGTGAAAGGGGCAGGGCCCCGGCGGCCGGACCCTGGCCGGGCAGCGTGGCCCCGCGTGACACACGCTCGGGGGCATCACCCTGCCCGGACACGCCTCCAGGAGGGAGCGGGCCAGGCTTTGCCCCCTGCTGGGGCCCCCTCTCCTCCAGAGTTCGGCAAAGTCCGGGCCCTTGAGTCTCCAGGGCCGGGGGGACCTTCGAGATTCCCTAGGGGAGGAAGAGAAGCACAGAGAGGGTGAGCGTCCTGATGCACGTCCCACAGGTTGTGCTGTGCCAACCCCCTGGAGTGCCTGCTGCGCCACCCTGCCAGGACAGCGGCGCTGCCCCAGGGCTGGTGCGATGAAGCCTGGGGGCTCCAGGCCTTGGCCCTTGAAGCTTGGGGGCTCCAGGCCTTGGCCCTTGAAGCCTGGGGCTGCGCCGGGGAGGAGGGAGGAGAAAGGGCTAGGTAGCCCTGAGGCCGGGGAGGCTGCCCCTGACTTGCCAGTGACCTTGGGGGCTGCCCTGGGCTTCTCCTTGCAGGAGCCTCCTCTGTGCTGTTTGGGGCAGAGTGCTGTGCAGATCAGGGTCCCAGGTTCTGCACACGTCTGAGATGTTCGCTTTCTGTATGCTCTGGAGGGCCCTTCTCATTCGGGGTCCACCCCCGTCCCATTCCTTCCTACCTTTTTCCTCTCCCCAAATAGCATTTTCTCCATGATACTTCCTTGTTGAAGGTGGGAAAGTTCTCTTCTTTGAAACTGTGGGATGGACTCTTCGGCAGGTTTTGGCAAACCAGGACTCCTTTTTTACTTAACCTCTCTTCATTTGTGGGTATCTGTGTGCCAAGATTAGTTGGCATTTACATTACCTTGCATCTTCTAGATAAAGCATACACCTTCCTCTCGACAGTCTGCTGAAGTAGGAAACACCAACCTTATTTCCCTATTTTATAGCTGAAGAAATTGAGGCTCTGTGTATCTTCCAGATGGTGGAACCAGAAACCCAGGAAGGGACAGGCTCTGATGGAAGGCCGGTGGAGGCTCCTTCCTCCCACCAGGCAGCCAGCAGCACCAGGCCCAACTCAGTTTACGTGGCACCTTTGCCAAGTGTATTACCAATGCTGTACCCTCTTCATTTCTACAGAGAAATTTTTCCTCCTAGGAGTATTCCATTCAGTTCAGCAAACTGCTTATCAGTGGTACATACACAGGTCCTGCCCTTGTGGAGCAGGAGATGATCGTTTCTCAGGATGATGGTCAGGCACACACAAATAAGTGATATGGGATATAGTAAGGACAGAGTGAGGAGGGGTAAATAGAAAAAATGCCCTGGGATATAGATCTCTTGGGGGAGGGGAAGAGGGGGTGTTCCTAATACTGAAGTCTTTGTGGAGGTGGTGGCACTTGGACCATCAGTGATTTTGACAATGTGGATGTGGGGTGAAAGCAGGATTAACTGGAAGGAGTTATTGCAGTTTGGTGCCCAGAATTCACTGAGTGGTGTGGATCTGGTGTTGGCCAAAATAGGGATGAATGGGACCAGGCTGTGGAAGGCCTTCAGGCCCAAGCTGAGGGTCTTGTATGTCCCGTGACTGCTTTTGGGGGCAGCGATGACCTGGTCACACCTGTTTGTATAGAGATGTTATGGAAGCCTTGGGAAGGAGTTGAAGGCTGGAGACCATTGTGAGGGCTGGAGGCATGAGAACCCAAGGCAGTGGCAGGGCTGGGGTTGGGGTTGGTCTCTCCTTTATTCTCTATCGGGATTCCTTCCCCTAAGCACTGGGCCCTCTTTACAAGGTGCCAGTGTGTTCAGAGCTCAGGTGGAGGGGTGATAAAGTGTAAACTCTCCCTGATTTCTGGGCATGTGTTTCATCTTGGGCACCAATCAGGACTCACTTTTTTTGTGCCCCAGTGCCCTGTCATTGCCTAGAGAGAACTTGAGAGTGAGAGCATGTGTGAATGTGTACATACCTACCTTTCCTCATTTGGTAACATGGATATAAGCTCTCTCCTCAGAAGGGTTGTAGTTGTTAAAGGAATCCTCACTCTTACTGGCTTGGGAGTCAGGGAGACCAGGGTTCCGTTCTGCTTCCCACAGTTCATGACCCTGTCCATAAAGGTCTCTGCCTCACCTTCCTCATCTATGAAGTGGGGATAATATCTAGTCCACCATCTTTTGAGGGGAAGAAACCAGCTCTGGGTGTGGAAGTGACTTTGCTAAGGTCACGCAGGTTAAGATTTCTGCTTGCAAAGCTTTAGTCATCTCTACCTTACCATGCTGTGGTTGAGAAGTGCTTTGAGATCTAGTCTTGAAAACTTGAAATCAAATGCAAATTAGTATTAATTATGATCCCTCCCCTCCCCTTGTTATGACACTGTGCCCAGAATCCAGGAGACAAGCAGCTTCAATTGTATTTTATGCATTTAGATAAGACAGTATAACAATATCTTGTAAACTTAAGCATTTTAAAAATTGAGTAGAAATATTCATTTAATAAATATTTTCTTAGATGCCTGGCTTATTCAACCACCATCTACCTCCTCCACTCCTACTCACATTCTGCTGAATGGAGCTGAAGAAAATCACCCACTGAGCCCACTAGGTCTGCTCTAACAACCGCACATCTCTGTCTCCCACTTTTGCCCTGGTGCCCCCCCACTTCCTGAAACACTGTGCCCCCCTTGCCTGCTGGCAGGCAGCTCTTCTACCAGCTTCCCTGGCCTCCTTCAAGAACCAAGGGTAAGAGGCCCTCTTGATGGCTTTCCTTTCCAGGTTAACTTCCATTTACTCTGTCTACATATGTACATGTCATCTCCAGCACTTAGCACAGTTCTTGGGCCATAGGAGGTGCTTAATCAATACTTACAGACTGAGTGTCCTGTAGTGGGCCCTCACTGCAGCCTGGCAATGTTTTTCCTTTTCTCCCTACCCACATAGGCTGTTCTAACCTCCCTTGCCAAGCTTTACTGAAACATAGAGCTTGTTAGATGGGAGCTGCTTCTTCTCATCTCTGCATCTCATAAACCCCTTGACACTATCCTTCACTTGGTGGTGCCTTAGCATGTACCCTTGATTCTGTGCCATCTGCTGGATTGCCCCCACTATCATCCCCCTTTTCTCTAATCTTTAGTCTCTTCCTCTGTATTGGGTTCTTCCTTGTCACCTACAAATGAATCCTCAGACACTACGATTCCCTCCAGTTACTGACCTGTATCCACCTCCTTTTTGTAGCCAAATTCCTAGAACAAGCTGTCTACACTTGTAGTCTTCCCTTACTATGTATCACTCCTTACCCCATTGCCATTTGGCTTCTTACTTCATTACTGCACTGAAAAAGTTCTCTCCAGAGCTCCCAGGGCCCTCTTGGTTACCAGATGTTGCAATGGTCTTGTCTTCAGACTTTATGGTTGATAGCTTTAGGAATTTCACTCTTGGTCCCCCTCACCTCCCCAGTACCGTGTGCAGTGATGGGTGCGAGGATGGGTACATCCTCGTATTTAGTGACTAGATGACTGGGTACTCTCCCTTCCCTTGGTTTCCATGGTTCCTTCTCCACTTCCTTTACTGTCATTCCATCTAACTGTGGACATACATACCCCAAAGTTCTGGCTTAGGGCTTCATCTCTTTCTTCACCCTCATGTGATGACCTTGGCAGTTCTTCGAGGTTTGATACATCTCCGAGCCCATATCTCCAAGATCTCAGGATCCATCCTTGATCTCTGAGCTCCAGTCCCTTATCAATTGAGTGTCCCATTGTCATCTCAGCCTCAGCTTGTCTAAAACAGTAGTTTTTCTCCCCCCAAAACTGCCCCTTTCCCAAATTTCAGTGGTTTCCCCATCCTCCCAGGCACCCAGGCTGACAAGCTCAGTAGCCTCCCAGACTCTCTACTCTTTATCACTGCACGTATTCAGTCCTTGCTTGATCTTGCCCTTTCTGCCCTGACCCCTCATTCCCTCATCCCCTCTCACCTAGACTCTATTAGCCTCCTAATTGGGCTACACTTTCTCCTCACTTCATCCTTCACTCAGCTGCTGATTTTTGTAAGGCACAGATCTGATCGTGCCCCTTACTTGCTAAAATATAAACTGCTTTGTTTGGCCTTAAAACAGACTCGGCCTACCCTTCTGACATTATATACACTTCAACATATTTGGCCAGATTGGCCTCCTCCCTATTCTTCATGCATGACATGCCATCTTTCAAGTCTGTCTCAGTGCCTTGGGCACTTGGTTGTGCGGAGTGCTTAGAGTACCCACTCTCCTCATCTCTGCCTTTTAGAATCCCTCATTTCCCTCAATTCAGCCCAGATACCTTCTCCTAGCCCCTTTTCCAACCTTTCTTGAGACCCCAGGTGCCAGTGCTGACCTCATCACCTTGTATTGATTTTGTGTCTATCTAGGTGTATGTGCTGCATCCTCCTTGATAGAATGTAAGCTAAGGAGGGCAGAAACTATTTCATTTTTATCTCTGTGTTCCCAGTGCCTAGCTCAGCATCTGGCATCTTGTGTTGATAGTCAACAGGGCTCCAAAGACAAAGCTAACACTGGTCTTGGATGAGTCCGTGGAGGGAATGTAGATGAGTCAGTCCACAATCATGTGAGAAGGGAGGAGAGCCCCAGCAACGGTGAGGGGGATTCAGGATTCATACCTTTATGGTAAGGCCAGTGGTTTCCCAAACCCAAAGTTGGTTGATTGGCCACCTTCTCTTTTGTGCCTTAAAAGGTTAAAAAACAAAAGGCTGAGAACTCAACTAGAGAATGCCACGTACCTTTGACGTGACAGCGTGTTCCTTCACTGTCTACAAATAGTGTAGAGATTAGGATCAAGGAAGATACTGTATGGGAAAGTGCTCTGGACATCAGAGAAGGAGCCTGTAGAGGGGTGTTGAGAGAATTTTGCACCTGTTGGAGTTTGGCCTTTCTGGAGACTTGGGCCTCTCCCTCTCATTGATACTCCTTTCATCATCTTGTCTTGGACAAAGACGTCCTTCTTTTGTGTTCAATTCTTTCGTACTTGGAGATCCAGCCATTCGTCAAGTCTAATCTCAGCCCAGGTGACTTTTAGTGTTTACATGGATTGTTGGTCTGAAAAGTAGGAAATAGTTTGAGAGTATGGTCTGTTTTTGAGATTTTTCTTTAATAATGCATTTTGTAATAGATATCAGCTCTGCTCAAAAAATCCTGGCTTTAACACTAACACCAGCTGGCTGTGAGGATTTATTTCATCACTATTGAAGCCAAAGAAGGGAATAATGTTTCCCTGGAGGTGCCTCAGATTGGTGACTTCCACAGCATCCTGGGTTCTTTCTTTATCTAGACCTCCTTTTTAGGATCATTTTCATTTCTATCCTTTACTGTGTGTGGTGGGCAAGAAGTTAATATTGTGTAAGGTCCCTCTCTGGCCACTCCATCCCCTGGCTCTCCCTTTCTCTCTTAGTAGATGGACTTTGTGGGGACCCGCAGCTGTGGAGTTTGTTGCCCAGTGGGAAGCTTTCTGGGATCATTCTCTGATGTCTCCCTCAGCTTCACCAGGCCAGTTTTTTCTCCAAGCCTGAGCAGCTTGGTGTAGGAGCTGTAGGGCTGGTGGACCCCGTCCAGGAGGCTGGGCCAGAGAAGGACGATGGGTCACTCAGTCCACGGGGTGAGAACTCCCCTTTGGGTAGAGCTCATGAAGACGTTCCAGAGACTTGATGTCATCTTCTTCTTTTCTAGATCCACCAGCAGCATGAATCAAGAGAAATTAGCCAAGCTTCAGGCTCAGGTCCGGATAGGAGGCAAGGTGAGTGTGGGCTCAGGCTCAGGCCTGTTCTTACATGCCAAGCGAAGGCCATAAAAGTTGCAAGTGATATCACCTTGCAAGGATCAGAAAGAAGCTGGGGTTTGGGTTCTGAGGAATGAGGTGGGCCTGGGAGCCTCAGAAATTAGTCGTCTGCTTCCCTGTCCCCCAGTAGATGAGAAGCAGCCAGTGAGGATGTGGAGGAGAATTCAGAAATGGGTCATTAAGATCAACAGCAACAGTGATGACACTAAAGGGGGTGCAGGTGAGAGCCAGGAAGAAGCCAGGAGAGCTGGGGGAGGAGGCCGGGAGCCTCAGAGTAATTGATGTTCCCATAGTAATCCCAGGTACTCAAGAGGAGATCAATTAGTCTTCTTGTTCTCCCTTTGAGAAGGCAGAGACACATATGAAATATCAGAGATTTCTCTGAAAAAGATGAAAAGAAATGTACAAGCTCAAAGACTGATCCTTTAGGCAGCAATCCTTTATCAAGGGCCTACTTTGTGCCAGGCCCCAGACGGACCGAAGCCAAGCATGACATGTCGCTATGCTCAGGTAGCTGCCTTTGGCCTATGTGATTGCAGCTGCCATGGGGATCCTCCTATCTCAGTCAACTCAAGTGCCTTATATTGCCTCGACTCCAATCCAGACTTCAGAGTCCTTCCCAGCTTGGCACCTGCCTCCCTGAACATTATTCCTCCCTGTACTCTGGCATCCAGCCAAGCCGGCCTCTCAGTTCTCCCACAGGACACGGTGGTGGGCCTTTGTACTGGCCGTTCCACCCTTCTTGGGGTGCCCTTCGGCCTTCCCTCAGGCACCTCCTTCTGCATGAAAGATCCTGATTTCCCTGATTCCCCCCAACTGCCTTAATACATATTTGTATCTACCACTTCATATTTATGCTAAATATATTTATAGATGTCCTTGTTCCTGATAAGTGGGGATTATTTCCCTTTTTCGTATTTGTATCCTGGCATACAGTAGAGCTTAAGAAATGCTTGTTAGTTGATTGATTCTACAAAAACAATTATGTGAAATACCCAGTGTGGTTTCTGAGGAAGGGGGTACTTTTCACACGGTCTGCTCTTCATTGGTTTTTCCATTCTATTTTTCCAGGCCTTGACACTCTAACATTGTGTGTTTTGATATCCTTTTCCTTAAGGTTCTTTCTGTATCTAACAGCTAGGGGGGAATACTGCTTGTAATATTATAATAATAAAAGACAATCCACAGTGGATTTATAATCAAAGTGTCCATGATATTGTACAGAAGACATAGATACTATGGAAGGGAGCCAGGTCCCACCTCAAACTGGAGAGCTGGTTGTTAAATTGGGCAGAGGCCTGATTTATTGTTTTGTTGATTACCTACACTTAAGAAAGTGAAGGAGAAAATGTTAATAATAATGGCATGTTAAACTGAAAAGTGTGTTGTTGAGTGTTTAACATTGACCAGCACACCACTGACAGGGAGTGTTCCAGAGGAGAGCAGGAGGGTAATATAGATAGTCATTTTTATAGTGCTTTAATAGAGCATCAGACTTGAAGTCAGGAAGACCTATGTTCAAATCCATTCCCAGACACTTAGTAGACATGTGACCTTGAGCAAGTCACCTAATCCTATTTGCCTCAATTTTTTCATCTGTAAAAGGAGCTGGAGAAGGGAATGAGAGTCCTAGTAACTCTCTGAGGCCCTACACCATTATATTGTAATGTTCTGTGGAGCAAGTCTTGCTTTAATGGTGCCAGGCGTGTCAGGGGGCCTGCTTCTTATAAAGAGACCTAACACACTGCCTGCAGGTGGTCAGGCCCCTGCTTTTTTTTTTTTTCTAAGCAAAAAGAATTTCCTCATACCTGTCCCCAATCATCTGCAAGGGAATTCTGCCTTTGGTCTCACGACATAGAGAGACTTGGCTCCAGAGAGCTCTGAGTTTTTCCTGCTGTTAGTTGGATTTGAGTTATATTATTGGTTAAGTCACCTCTTGTGGTGTAGCCTTTGACTCCAAATGGACATCATTGTTCCAGTAGGGACCTGGAAATCCATGGTTACATCTCAGTCTGTTAAGTTGGGATCTTAGTTGTCCAATGTGAATTCCGTTGATCATGTGACCCATAAAATGTAGACTTTTCATTTGTTATTTATTTGTACTCTAGCTTATTTTACATCAGCTTTTAATGGTGACACTAATGTATGATGACTTCTAAGATTTACTGGACTAGCCCCCAAACTCTAAAATTCTATGGTGTTTTTAAGAAAGGTTTTACACGTTGTGTAAGTATGAAGGTGCTTATGGGACAGAAATGTAGGGAAAAGAATACACTTGAAGTAAGTGGGGAGAATTAGAGACCTGTCTTTGTGGTTTGGATGGGTGGCATCTACTCTTGGAGGAACCAGTGCTGTCAGAGAGCCATTCGAGTAATGACCTTTGAGTCATCTGGGCTTCTAGAACTAGCTTATCTCATTTAAGATAGCATTGGAATGGAAGCAGACGTTGCTTGTTATGTTTTCAGATTATTAAGTTAGCCATGAAGCACAGATACTTTTGAAACAGATGTTGGAGTGGTAGCATTTGACAGTTGGATAGTAACAACGCCTGAAAACAGGCCCCTGTTGTTGGTTGTCCATGGCCTCCCAAGCATCCATGAGCCATAAGAGTTGGCCAGCTTTTCTGTGGGACTCAGTGAGATGAGGTGAATGTGGGAATCTGGGACTCTGCTGACTAAGGCTTTTCCCATTGTCTACCTCTTTTAGGGCACAGCACGCAGAAAGAAGAAGGTGGTGCATAGAACAGCCACAGCAGATGACAAGAAACTTCAGAGTTCTCTCAAAAAATTGGCTGTGAATAATATTGCTGGTATTGAAGAGGTAAGGTCACTGGTCTACAATGTAAAAGGTTACTTTGACTTTACAAACGAAAAAAAATTCAGCCCAAAGTCCTTGGTCTTTTCTAAGGACTTGGAACTGCTGGGTGTGAAGCCATTTTTCACATAACTAACATTGGTGTGGTTACATAGGGTTACGGCAGACTTTTCTGAAGGCTGGCGTCACATCCAGATTTAATTGTAGTGTACTAAGACTCTCAAACTACCATTGGTAAAAATGGCATAATTGTAGATAACTTGCTCACGTAAGACAAGAAGAGATTTTCCCAAATAACAAATTACTGCCTTTTCCTTTCCTTCAAGAAAGTATTTGTAGCTTGACTTGATGGGGGGTAGGGTTTCACAAGGCCCTGGAATGAACAGGCTTGCGCGTGCGCGTGCACACACACTCTCTCCCTCTCTCCTCTCTCCCCCTCTCCCCCCCCCCCCCCTCTTTGAGAATCCATATTCATAGACTTACTTGGCCTTGAGTTGACCTGGTTTTTGGCTTTAAACCATAGACTTCATTTACTTCTCTGAATATTGTCTAAAATCTAGAGTCACTGGTGTTCTTGAAAACTTGAAAGCAAATGTTCCCTTGTGGGATCTGCCATGATCTGCTTCTCCTTGCCACATCCAAGCCCTCCTAGGCCCTGGAGAAAGTGACCTGTCGTTCCCTTGATGGCATGCTGCCCCAGCTCTTCTTTGAGGCCCTGAGGAGCATCATGGGACAGTGAAGATCTCCCTAAGCAAGGCCCATTGGGCCCATCCAGTCTGAGGGTGCTTGTGGGATGGCTGGCATCTACAGATGGCCTGGGGAGCCCCCATTAGTCAAACTTGTTCTTTATGTTTGGAATTGTTCCAGTTGGAGCATGGGTTGGGTGAGTGGCCATTAAGGAACCAAGCATTTCCTTAGTTTTTGCCAGAAACTGATGAGAACTTGGGAGTGGAAGAAACCTTCAATTTGATGTTAAAAAAGAATGTTAGTGTTTTCTAGACCCTGCTCTGTCACAGAGATGGAGAAACCCTTGGAATGTTTGTGCTGGGGGCTGAGGGAGGAAACAGCTACTTGTTCTCATAGTCGTGCCACCTTCTGGGCCTTCCAGCATTCTCAAAGGAAGCCCTTCTGCCTGCCTTTGGCCCACATTCCTGGCCCATGGTCATTTATGTTTTCCTGTGTGAGGGGTTGAGAAGAAAAGCCCCTGACATTCATGAAAGCAGTGTTTTCCATTCAGAATGTTACTGACTACGATTTTTTTGAGTTACGCCACATCAGCAGGTCTGCCTTTTTATCTTCATAGCTTGTGGTGAACTGAAAGTTCTGCTTGTAGTGAGGAAAGGAAGGCAGCAAACATTGTGAAGCAGGTGGGACCAGCTAAACACAAAAGACATCTTGTTGAGCACTTTACAGTTATTATCTCATTTGATTCTCACAGCGATTCTGCAAGGCAGTTACTGTTAGCATTTTCCATTTTATAGTTGAGGAAAGTGAGGCAGACAGTGAAATGCCTTGCCCAGGGACACACTACTAGTAAGTTTCTGAGGCAGGTTTTGAACTCAGATCTTCTTGACTCCAGGAGCATCACTCTCCACTGTACCACCTAGCAGGTACTACTAGGAGATAAAAACTTAATTACAGATACATACCAGTCTTCTGAGAGCAGCTGAATTTGGAGGGGTTGGAAAAAGTTAGTGATGCAGAGTGTATTGGGGGCATCGACTGAGAATTAAAGTCAGAATAGGCTGTGCTCATAGACTCCCAGGCTGCGTTCCCAGACCAATCCCATCCCAGTGATGAGAATTCTCTGGGAGCTTTTCCCTGGACCTGCCTGTCTCATCTCTCTAAGGCATGTTTCCTGTGTTCAGATGTGTTTCAATGTTCTACTTTGTTTTCTTACCTACCTACAAACTGCAGGCTTCATGGGGCAGTGGATACCTTGGCTTATCTTGTTTGCGTCCTCCCCTGGTACCTAGCACTGTGCTTTGTACACCATCAGTTCTGAGTCATTATTTGTTGGGTTAAAACTCACTTATTTGGAACTTGGAGTATATTTTCCCATAGAAACAGTATATAAATCAGTGTAATTCGTAGGCCAATTTAAGTTCCAGTTTAGCCCACAGCGTGCCTTAAGGGTGCTTTCTGAAGGCCTCCTGAAGGTCTAATCTTGGTGCATCTTAAGGGCTCCTGCAGAAGATCATGAATTTTGGCTGGCCTTGCCACCGTTGGAAGGGTTATAACCTAGACCCTACTGCCCCAAAACCAGCCTGGTATGTGATCATCCTTGTGGGAGGGCTGGCATTTCTGCCTTGAATTACTTCAGGGGATCACTGGAGTTAAGGTGTACTTGGCATACAGTGTTGCTAGTGCAGTGTGGTCTGATGCTACACCCATTTTTTCATTTTTGCAGCTCAGCCATGCCAGCATACTTGCTCCCTGTTGAAGTCCCCTTCCCACATCCCAGTGACATAAATGCCTGGTAGGGGCCCCCACGGCCTAGGCCAGGGTCTGTAGGGGCAGGGCTGTGACAGGGCCTTTTTTTCATCTCTGAGCAGTGCCATCTATGAGTGACATTCTCCCTCTCCCCAGCCCTTTACTACAAATACTGGCATTTAGCAAGATGAGAAATGGGAGTCAGGGATAGCCGGGAGTGGGGAGCACCAGAGAGGAAGGGGGAGCCTCCAGGCAGTATCTGTTAGTCATAGATGATGAAATCCTGCTCATAGGCAAACTGTGCGCAGAAGGAATCCTAAAGGGAGGCATTAAAAAGAGTGGGTATGGATTCAACATGGCATTCTGATCACATCAGGTGTGGTCACTTCATTCTACTGAAAGAACAGTGGTAGGGAGAGCTCTGAAGAAGGTCGTGTGGGCAGGGATTCTTCCTCCAGCAGCCAGTAGGCAGCAGATCAGGAATCCTGACTGGGAGCAGCACAGGTTAGGACAGCCTGACCCCACTTGTCCATCTGCCATGATAGGAATCTCTTCTGATCATCATGTGTGATTTAAGTTAATGAACGTGTTTGCTGTTGGGATCACCCAGATTGTTAATTTCTGAATGTGTTCCTTCTGGCTGCTTGGCATCAGGGAGATATCATATTAGAATGTGGGGAGAGGACATGGGGGAAGCTTGTCCTTAAGATCATGTTTTGAGGGAGAGTGGTTACACTTAAAACAGAATGTGTATCCTTTTGACAATTCTGTGGTATACTATGAATAGTTCTAGCTTTGGGGGTCTAGAAGACTTGGATTCAGATCCTGCCCCAGACACTTAGTAGCTAGTAGCTGTGTGACCTTGGGCAGGTCATGTTAACTTCTGCTTCCATTTTCCTATCTGTAGAATGAGTATTGGACTTGACCATTGAGGTCTCTTCGAGCTCTAAACTGTGGGTTGGCATTATTTTGGCTGTCAAAAGGGGCTTCAGTAAGGGGGGAGGGGATGCTAGTATAGCTGACATGCAACTAGGAGTAATTTGTGGCAGATGCCACAGAGCTTGGAGGAAAAGCTAATAAGCATTGTAGGTTTTGGAGCCCCTCTCTTGGCCTCAGTCTTTTAACATCTAAGATGAAGGGGTTCAAGGAGATGGGCCTTAACAGCTCAGTGGATGGGATCCTAGATTCTTAGAGGATGGAAGGGACTTGACTATGGCAGTCATGAGAAAGACCTCGTTCTAATGAACCACCAGCTCAGTCCTTGGCTCTACTGATGGGGTGAGCACTCAGGGTGTCCACAGTGAAGGACATGAAAGGATGGTTCTGCCCTCCCCTGGTCATTCAGTGAACTTTTATGAAGAGCCTACTGTGTGCCAGTCACTGGGCCAGGCACAAGGAGTACAAAGACAAGAATGACTGCAGTCATCCAAAGACTTCCCTGATAGACCTCATTATATAGACACAAAAGGATATACAAAATTAGTGTGAGTTAATTTTGGGGGAGAAAGGCTTCTCGTAGAACATGGCACTTGGATGGGCTTTCCAAGTAACCAGGGCTTGTAAGGTGGGGAGGGAGAGGTGACGGATCTGTGTATGGTGAGAAGGGACTGGAGAACCGATGGAGATAGGAGATGCCCTCTTTGGCAACTCTTGGACATGCGGAGTAGATAGAGGGGGCTGTGTTTCAGAGCTTGTGGGCTCTTGACCGTATTTGGCTTTGGAGGAATGCTGATGAGTTGTGTTTGAGGGACCCCCTGGGCAGTGGGTGAAGCCTTTGTGCAGAAACAGGGCTGGCAGTGGTGGTGAGCCTGCAATTCTCCTGCTCTGATTGGAGGTTCACTGACCTTCTCCCCCATGTGGTGATCCCCCTCTAAAGTATGGACAGAGTTACATCTTCAGGAGCCTATAACCCATGTGCTGTTGGGCTAATTATTTTGAGAAATGTGCTGAGACGCTTGTGAACCTTCTGTCTCATGTGTTCAAACAGGTGAACATGATTAAAGATGATGGGACGGTTATTCATTTCAACAACCCCAAAGTCCAGGCTTCCCTCTCCGCCAACACCTTTGCAATCACTGGTCATGCAGAAGCCAAGCCAATCACAGAAATGCTACCTGGAATATTAAGCCAGCTTGGCGCTGACAGCTTAACGAGTCTTAGGAAGTTAGCGGAACAGTTCCCAAGGCAAGGTAAGTGTTTGACTCAGTGGTTTCTCTGCCATGTCCACCCCACAGCCCCCAGTTAAATGAAGTTTACTTTGTGCCTTTATGGGAAACCATCTCTATTAGTTAGGAAGGATTTGTTGCTGATACAGTGTGCACAGAACAAATGAATTTGTATTGACTGAGAATAAGTAGAGGTCACATAAAAGCTGTGGAGAGATGATCTTTGGTTCTAGGATTGGGCGCTCTCCTTTTGTGAGTTTCTCTGCTAGGCCCTTGTTGATTGGGCTATAGCAGGAAGTCCTTGTCCTCTAACCTCATCTGATTGATTGAATTTGGAGATAGACTCTGATGTAAAGCTGTCCCCAGTCCTAAAGTCATCAGTCTAGAGATGGAAGTGACTTCTGAATTTATCTGGTCCAGTTCCCTTATTTGACAGCTGGGGGAACAGGAAGCAGTATTTGAACTGATCTTTGTCTGATTTAGGGGGAATGTTCTCGTGATGTTGTTGAGCCCAAAATGTGCAGTAATCAGATTGATCCCAGTACATTTTCAGATTTGTTTAGACAAGGAGGAGGGAACCATGGAAGAGAGACTTTGGTTTGGGTTTTTTTTAAGCACTTATAGTTGGTGGCTTCAATGTTTTTAAACTTCTTTTCAGTGTTGGATAGCAAAGCACCCAAACCTGAAGACATTGATGAAGAGGATGACGATGTGCCAGGTGGGTCTAAAGCCTACTCTCATTTCCTTGGCTTTGGCATTTGTTTCTTCAGCTTGGTTGGTGTGTTTGATCGCTACCAGCTGGTCCTGGATACTACTCAGGACTGGCCTCCCTCAGGCTTCCTCTGCTCCTCTTGCACACTGGGCATGCTCTGCTTGGCCTCCTGAAGTGTGCTTCCCCCAGGGCCAGCTCAGGAGGTCTGCCAAGCCCAGTAATGGAGGGATTGGTTGTCTGTCTTCAAAGTCCTAACACAGTGAAGGTTGGAGCCGTCTACCAACCAACAAGATATCAGCTCAGCTAATTCTTGAAGGCTGTGGAGACGAAGTCAGTCTGTCTACAGGAAAACTATCCATCCACGCCAATAAAACCCCAGCCATTGAGGTTTACTAGGAAAAAATGAAATTTTCTTTGACATTTTGTTCTAAAAAACTGCATTCAAACAATTATCCAAACATGTACAGCCCCAAGATTTCACATATAGAACTCCAAGCCAGATTTGGCCTGTAATGATTGCCTACATTGTCTCTCACAGTAGCTAGCATTCTTGCCATTCTTACCTGCTGTAAAAACAGGGGAGTTGGACTGGCTGGTGCCTTTGTCCCATCTTCCCTGCCTCCCTCCCGCAGCAGTATCAGGCTCAGCAGGAAGGGCCAGGTGCCCAGTCTAATGCTGCTGTGGCCTCATAGAGGCGGCAGAGGGGAAGAAACTTCAGGCTGTTGACGGTTCATTTCCTCTGCTTTTCTTCAGATCTCGTAGAAAATTTTGATGAAGCATCAAAGAATGAAGCAAACTAGAGTGTGATGGTTCTTGGTGGCCAGCGTGGACCAGGTTGGAGCAAGGAGCAGGCGGCTCCCGAGCTGTACAGTGGCAGAGAACGTCACCTGTTAATAGTTCAGTAATATAAATATTTTGTATATTAATGATGCTGTTTGTTCAGCATTTTTCTGTCAGTTGATTTTGCATTTTGCACTTCTCCCAGGATCTACTCTTTTGGTCAAAATACGAAGTATTGGTGCAGCGTTGAGGGTTTTTGTGTGTTCGAGAGTGTGTTGTGTGTGATTGTACGAGTGTGTGGGTGGGTGTGTGTGTGTGTACAGTGGAGAGCAAATTGAGTAACGGTTCTCTTGATCCTCCCCCTGCCCCCAGTAGAAAATAAAAGAAATCTTTAAGTCTCTTCCTTTTTATCTTTGCCCAGTAGTGCACAGAAATAGTGAAAAGTGAGTGTCTTGTCCATATTTCAAGAATTCAAGACATCAGAACTATCAGTTAACTATTGTATTTGCAAATACTTTTCTGTGTTTAAAATGTCTTTGAGAGCTGAGGGACAGGCTTCCTGCTAGGGCATAGACTTGGGGATACCTTCGGTCTTGGAGCCTTTGACTCCATGGTCAGACATAGAAGGGTTTCTCTTTCCCTTCCTATCTTCCTAGATGTTTTCTTGCCCCCTTTGATCAGCCCTTGTTAGTGCTCTTAATCACCTCTCATTTAGACCAAGAAGGATGTTCTCCATTTAGGGTTGTGTGAACAGCTAGACCCCTCTCCTTGTAAAGCGTTGTTTCTCTTGTTCTTTGGGAACAGCGGGCCCACTCTTGACCTTCTGTTTGCCATGGCATGTGGCAGTCAGTGGATATAAATTCAGGGGAGCTGGCAGGTGCTGGCATGCCTTTGCCAAGAGACTTGACATCCCAACAGTCCTCATTGTTGTCAAGGACAGAGACAGCTCTCTTTCCAGCAAGTTTGGAACTGGCAGCCTTCTGTTGAATTGGAAGCAAATGAGGCCTAGAGCCTTCTCCTGCATCCACTGGGATGTCTATGGGATGATGATACTGGCTTGGAAAGGGTTTCTTTGACCTGCTTCCCTGTTATTGGCCTTGAAACCTACTTCTGGATTGGATGGCCCTGTGTGCATAGAGTTGAGCAGTGTTTTGGCAGGCTCGCTGTACCAGGCAGCATGCCTGGACCTCCTTCTGAAGGCTCAGTAGTGTTGCACCAGAATTTCCCTCAAGGTCTCAGAGGAAAGGCTTGCATTGTGACCAGTCTGGTCTTCGTTGGAGCAGGTGTTGAGGGGGAGACTGAGGATCTGCAAGGGCCTCTCTGACCATCGTTCAAACCATCCATGGCTTCCCTTTGTGGCGTGACAACTCTGTACCTGCAGAGTTTTGGAGACCAAGAACACCCTGGAGGTCTATAGACGACAGCAGCAGAGAGAGAGAGAGAGCTCTTGTGGTTTGTCGTCCAAACTCTTCCATGGATTTTATAGACTTGTTCATTTTCCTGTTCTGTTTTATATAATATATGGACTTAACTATAAAATAAAATAACCATACAAAAGAAGAGCTCCCTCTTGTGCATCTGTGGTGTTGACCTCAAGGGACTGTCTCCTGCCTGCTTCTGCCCACCTCATTTTTCCTTTTTTTTCCTTTTTCATCATCATCATAAGCCATTTCTGTGGAGCTGAGGTTTGTTGAGAACTTGACAGATAGGATCTCATTTTATCCTCCGCAATCCTAAGAGGAAGATGCCTTTATTACATCCATTTTATAGATGATCTTGAGATAGAGATTAAGTTACTTGCCCATAGTCACAGCTAACAAAGGCTCTGAAGCTGTATTTGAACTCAGGTCCTCCTGACTCCAGACCCAGCACTCTGTTCACTGCACCATTACGGCTATATTCTCTCACTTCAGGCCTGCTCCCCGACTCTTAATGACCTGCCTTGTTTAAGGGGTGTCACTGTTTTCCTTTTGTTTCCCCACTTGTTGCTATGGGATGTTGTTCCCACCCTTATCTGCATAGGAAAGACAGGACTAGCAGCCCTTTCATGGAAGGAAACAAATTTTGTGGATTGGTGCCTGGTTAGTAGCCTTTGGATTGACCACGTGGGAGACTGACTACTCCAGTTCCTGGTTACTAAGCAAGTAAGGGTAGGTTTCCTGATCCTCAGCCTTATCCAGTTCTCTTGTTTGGTCCTGAATAGCTTTCATGCCCTTTGGCATTTATTGATCTGTGTTTGGGAATCCCTAAACAAGGGGATGAAGTCTACCCTAATATTCACATGATTCTTTTCCCTCCTTTAAGTCACAATTTTAGAAAAAACTACTGACTACTTTGTTTTGTTGAATAACTACAGCTTGTAGGTGCCCATTCAAATGGATTTTAGGATTTTATTCTGAAGAACACCACAAGCTTTTACAAGAATTGCCACTTGTGGGCTGTTTTTTTTTAATGTTTCATATTTTTTAGGCATTTGTACATGAACTGCTGTGTCTCATGTCATTAATCATGGAGACCCACATTTGAGATTTACATTTGTGAAATAATGATGTGGCCAGATGTTGATTTTAATGTCATTACGCTTTATTAAGAGGATGACCAAGTTTTTACCTTCTACCCAGAATTCTTAGCTCTCTCAGAGGCACAAATTACTAAGAGATGAGATAATTAAGTCACCTCAAAGAGCAAAAAGGAAGGTTGAGTTGAAATCTGTCACTGACTTGCCAGAAACTCCACTGTGAGAAGTGGAAAGCTCTGGGCCCTGCAGTGATCACCTCCACAGGGGAAACCCTAGAGGGCCCTGAAGCCCTTCTGTTGACCCTCTTGAGCGGGGGTGTGGGGGGGGGGGTGGGGAGGCATAGCAGAATGCTGTGTACAGTGATGTTAGGTACGGTGCTTCTATGTGAAATGTGTACCTTATACCATCCAAATGATCACTGGTGCTTGGTGCCAAGGCCTCAGACTGTTCACCTTACCACAGGGGTGATTTAGAAAGTAAAATGTATTTTTACAGTTCATTACTACTTTGCTCACGAGATTAAAATATGTTTAATGCCATTCAAATAAAGTGCATGTTCCTTGGCCGTGTAATTACAATGAAAGCTTACCCGTTGTGCTTTAAAATCTGCAAAATACTTCATGTATATTTTCTCTTTTGAAACTCATGACGGCACTGGGAAGTAGGTACTATTCCTACTTTCAGATGAGGGAACTGAGTCACAGCTGCAATAACTTCCCAGTGTTCACACAGCTAGTGAATGCCAAGGACGATGGTTAAATTCAGCATATCCTGACTATTCTGTGGTAAAGGCCAACCTTGGCTACACTGTCTCCTGTGACAAGGAACTCACTACTTGTTGATTTCAGCAACCCATTCAATCTGGGGACACGTCTGACACCTTAAAAGGATCCTGCCTTGGTCACTCAGTAACCCCTGACCCTCATTCTTCATCCTGGTTGTGCCCTCTGGAGCATTACCATCATTACAGACTAGCCTGCTCCCTTGTGAAATGAGTCCTTCAGAGGCTCAGTAATAGCTCTCATGCTCCCATCAATCTGCTTCACTGTAGGCATCCTAATTCTCTTGGCCAGTCTTTTGGCTTGGTGGCCATTTCCCTCCATTCTTGTCTCGGGCTGCACTGCAGTTGACCATAGACCCAACTGTACTGTGGGTGCCAGGCTGGTGCCATAGATTTTTCTGAAAAATGTACATCACCTCTGTCATGAGTAAACCAGTTAGTGTCCAAGTAGACACCTAGTAGGGAAACTGTTAGCATGAAATTGGTCCTTTGACCAGCTCTCTTGAAAAGTGCCATAAATGGGGTATGCTGGGGAAGGTGCCCTCAAGGTGGGCAGAGAAGAATGCTTTTCTTGGAAAAGAGTAATGCTGGGCTGATAAGAGAAGACCAGAAGTCCAGGCTTGAATCTCAACTCAAGCCAGTTACTACCTGTGTGACCTCAGACAAGTCATGCAGCCGCAGTTTCTTCCTCAAAGGGCCCTGCCAACTTTAAAATCCCATGTTCCTATGAAAGCAAGTTTTGAAGAGTTGTGGGGAGGCTTCAGAGGGGCTTTTTCTGTTCAACGATGATGTGTCAACGTTCTTGTCCAAGTATGCCAGATCAGTGCCGGCATGAGATAAGTTGGAGAGGGGGGGCGGGAATCTGATCTGGTAGGGAACATGAAGTATGTGGGAAAGGGGATGCATCTTTCTGCAAGAAGAGATACAGGGAAGATGGTAAGTGAGGCCAGATGTGAAGGGTTACCAGCCAGAGGGCCATGGAAAACGTCCTGGAAAAAGATGTCAAAGGATTGATCAACAAGTATTTATTAAACACAAAAAAGAACAAACCCTACAAAGTTCCGTTTACTGAAGGGACAAGTAGCTAGCATTTCTATATAACTAAGGTTTGTAGAGCAGTTTTCATGTATTACCTCCTTTGATCCAACCACAGAGGTAGATGCAATTATTCCCACATTACAGATGAGAAAATGGAGGAAGAGAGTGGTTAGAGTGATTTGTCCAAGATTGCTGTGTCTGAGGTAGGGTTTGAATTTGGGTCTTGCTGACTCCAGCCCTTTATACATTGTTCAACCCAACTGCCATGAGAATAAATAAAACCAGTTAAATACAAGGGGTTGAGAGGAGGATAGGGCACTACCATCTGGGAGTATCAGGGGAAAGCTTCATGTAGAAGGGGACGCTTCAGCTACCTCGTTGAGAAAGGAATTCTGTGAGGCAGAGGCAGAGCTAGAGGTAGAGTGCCTGTCAGGTATAAGAGACAGTTCGAAGTTAGAGAGGCCAGGGATGGGATTGAAAGGAGCAATGCTGTAAAGATTAGGGTTAGGCTTAGATCACAGAGTGCAGGTGGGATTGGAACGTCCCATGAGTGCAAAGGGTCTTGCAAATTAAACGGAAGAGTTTACATTTTATCCTAGAGGCTATAGGAAATCTCTGGAGTTAGGTGAGTAGGGAAGTCATGTGGGCAGACCTGCCTTTAAGGAAAATGACTGGTCGCCAGGTATGGAATGGACTGGAATGGGGAAATCGAGGCAGGTAGACCAGTGGGGAGGCTGGCATGATAAAAAGGTGTCAGGGATTGCGGGTCTATAGATGGGACAAAGAAGAGGAGAGGATTCAAGAGAAGATCTGGGCTTGGGGTTGACATCATTGGCTAACAGAAGAGTCAAGGAAAAGCCAAAGTTTTGAACAATGACTGGCTGATGAATCATAAAAGATGCAAAAAACAGCAGTCAGGAGGGGCAGGTTTGGGGAGCCTTCCCAGGGCTTGTTTTTTAAATAGATTTTTATTGATAGATATCATTTTTACATTGTGTAGGCTTTCCCTAGTGCCCCCTCTCCCTTCCCAGAGAGACATCCTTTAAAACAAAGAATCTTTTTGGAAAAACAAAATTGAGCAAAAATCAACTAATACATTGAAAAAATCTGACGGTATAGTCAGCGTTTCCCTATGAACTCTACCCGAGTCTTCCCCTAAGGGCGAGGGCAAGTGTCCTCTCATGTTTCCTCGTGCTGAGTTGATTTTCAATTTTACAACATTCCATTTCCATTGTTTTGTGGTTCTTTCCGCTTCGATTGTATGTTATTTTTGTGGCTCTATTTAATTAAATCATTTTGCATCTGTTCCTGTAACTTCCTATGCCCCTGAAAGCATCAGGTTCATAGTTTCTTAGAAGGCAATAATCATTCAACATTCCATTCACAATTCACATTTTGTTTAGTCATTTCCCAGTTGATGGGCATCAACTTTGTTTCCAAATAAGTTTCTGCTGCCACAAAAGGTGCTGTTGTTAAATATTTTGGTGTATGTGGGACCCTTCTTTTGTTAATCATTTCCTTTCCCCCTGGAATGTTTTTAAGCAGGTTGCCATTTTTATTGTATTTGAAAAGAAGACGTGTGGAGTGAAGACAGGATATTGAACTACTTTCCTTGGGTTTTCTGACTTGCACTTCTGTAATGACAGTTACCTGTCAGCCCTTGTGCTCAGCTCCTTACTGGGCAAAGGTACAAGAAGATATCGTCCCTACTTTGAGATATTTATAATTTACTTAGAGAAGTTAACAATCAGTCATTTCCCATCAGCCTGCATTCCCTGGACTGGACTCCACACTATGGACTTTTCCCCCAGCCTCCTACACCCTTATTCATTTTCCTTTTGTGTATTGTTCTCTCCCATTAGACTATAAACTCCTTGAGGGCAAAGATTATCTTTCTTTTTTCTTATTTTTACCCCCCAGCTCTTTACACAATGTCTGGCATACAGTAGATATTTAATAAATGTTCATTTGTTGACTGAGTGACAAAGTGATTCGAACTCAAAGGGTTAAACTAAATTTAAGTGTGTGTATAATAAATCCTATGAAGCATATGGAAACAGACTGAACATTTCCCCAAAGGCTTGATTCCATTTCCCTCATGTCTCTGTGGGGTTTTCCACAAGTGGAGAAGCAGACTATTACATTTGAAGACGGGTTCAAATCTGGCCTCTGTTTCTTTGAAGAAGTGTTGGATTTTTTTTGCCAGAAAAACTAAAGGAATCCAAGTGGAAGATGAGCACAGCTGCCCAGGCTCAAAGCTGGACATCTTTAAGAAATCCAAAGGATTGTCAAGACCAGAGAAAAGATTCAAGGGATGTAGGGGACAGAGTACAGAATTTGGTCACCAATGATCCGGATTCGAATCCTGACCACGATTTCCTCAGTGTGTGGCCTTAGGCAAGTTACTTCCCTTTTCTCTCTACAGGGCTTGGGCCCGATAATCTCATAATTCCTTTCCATCTCTAAAGCTTACTTTAAAAAGCTTATTTAAAAGTCAGGAATGTGACAGCATGGCATAGTACAAAGAATACTGACCCTTTGCAGTCAGAAGATTTGGATTCATATCCTGCCTCTGATCCTCCGTGTCTGACCATAGGTAAGGGGGTTATTTTATCTCTGTGGGCAGGACTTGAAAGCTCTTCTGAGGGTCTACATGGAGATTCTTACGAATAAGGTACTCAGGTCCCTCTTGAGACCAGGGGCTCTTCTACTGTATTATTATTAACTTCTTTTTTGGTCACTCAAGTAACATTTTCCCCCTCTTATTTGTTTTTTTTCCCCCTCAATTACAGGTAAAAATAATTTTAAGGGTTTTTTTTTTATTGTATATTGTTAAAATTGCTCTTCAGCCATTCAGTATTAATCAGAGCTGCCTAAAGAATGTTCTTGATACAATATAATTCTGTTGTAAAATACTGGTCCATTTGAATACTCTCATGAACATTCCAGTGGTTTTTACAAAATACTATTTTAGCATATAAGTATTTACTTTTACTGAGATTACCTAAAAGTACAGGCATTATTATAATTTTTCAGTGTAGAAATGTTCTAACCATATCATGCATGAAGGTAAATTGATATAGACCATTGCTTCCTTGTGATTTCCCCTTTCATCCTTCATCTGAGAAATCATCAGAAATTTTGACTTAAATCATTATGGTAGCAAATAACTCAATTTGGGAAGGTGGGGTAGATTTGGCCTCAAACAGTTTTTTAAAATTTCAAGTTCCAAATTCTCTCCCTCTCTCCCCACTCCATTCCATGGCAAGGCCAGTAGATGGATAGAGATTATACATGTGCCTACTGAATTCTCTTATTCAGCAGCTGGAAACCTGACATGTAAAGGATGGGTGAGGTGATGGAGTGGGTGCATTAATGGGAGGACCTGACCAAGGGAGGGAGTGCCCACCTTCGGGGTCTTGCATTCATTGGTGTGTTTGGGGACAAAGTGGGGTGGTTGGAATCGCTGGAAGCATCGATGGGGATGGGAAGTCTGTGGAGACTATCCCTGTCATTCCCCCATTCTCAGATCAGAGCCCCACTTGGGCCCCTCTTTGCACCCCAGCCTTCACTCATCCCTGCTCCTTTGTCTGCTGGTTAGGGCTCAAGCTATCACTCTCCCCACCAACCAGTACTTATTGAGGGGCTATTCAGTACAAAATTATGTAGGGAGCTTTTCTAGAAAACTAGGTGTGTAGTAGAATGCTAGACTTGGAGTCGAGAGGACCTGAGTTCAAATCTTATTTTGGGATATTGGCTGTTATCCTGGGCGAGGCACTTACCTCATTTTGCCTCAATTTACTCATCTGTAAATGAGGATGAGGATTGTAGTAATAGGACCTGCCCCGTGCGGCTGTCTCGAGGATCAGATGACATATCCTGTGTTAATCAGCTTAGGTGTCATGGTCAAGAGAGATCACCAGACTTGGGGGCAGGAATTCCTGAGTTCAAATCATGTCTGGAGGCACTAGCAAAGTGACCGGGCAACTCCCTGCAAAATGGGAATAATAGCACCTACTATATAAATGCTAACATGATTACGGACAGAAGTCTGCAGGAAACGAGGAGACACAGTGGATCAGGCAGACTCATTAACCTGAGTTCAAATGTGGCTTCAGACACTCACTGTGTGACCTTGGATAAGTCCTATAACACTGTTTGCCTTAGTTTCCTCATCTGTAAAATGGGCTGGAGAAGGAAATAGCAAACCAATTGAGCATTTTTTTCAAGAAAACCCCAAATGGGGTCACAGAGAGTTGAATGTGGTTGAAAAACTACTGAACAACAGCAAAGAACTTTGCAGAAGCTCACATGCTATAAAAATGCTAGCTAGTATGATAAAACCATGGAGAAGTACAAAAAGAAATGTTAGGCAGTGTGGAGGAGGTGGGATGGGTGATGCTAATTTGAGGTAAAGGAAAGATTTCTTGAAGATGATTTCTGAGTTGGGCTTTAAAGAATGGATAGAAATTAAATGACTGATTGAACGGGATGATATCCTAGAAATCGGGAACAGCTTGAACAAAAACATGGGAGCAGGAAAGCACAGGGCTTATTTACAAAATAGAATTGTCTGCTTTGCCTGGAACCTGGTTGGTTGTTGTCCTTCGTCTTCAAAGAGGACCAAAATGACATTGTAAAGTGAAATTTCAGTGTGTCCGACTGTGACTGATCAAACCAATACAAGCTCAGAATGCCCTACCACAGATTGGGCAAGATAGTCCATATGAATATTTGGGGTGGATATCCCAAATTGCGCATCCCGCGTTTATTTTGTGCTATCGCAATTCTGCTATGCTCAAAGAGCACAGCACCTTTTCTTATGTGGGCATGCCAGGCTGAGCGGTCCTGTGCCAGTGTCTCCCATGTTGCACAGTCAAACCCAAAGTTCTTGAGAGAGACCTTGGGAGTGTCTTTGTATCATTTCTTCTGGCCACTATGTGATCACCTGCCCCATGTGAGTTCTCCATAAAATAGTCTTTTCGGCAAGTGTACATTTGGTATTCGAACAACATGGCCAGCCCATCGCAGTTGTGCTCTCTGAAGCATAGTTTGAATACTTGGCAGTTCAGCTCGAGCAAGGACTTCAGTGTCTGGTACCTTATCCTGCCAGGTGATCCCCAGAATCTTCCTAAGACAGTTCAAATGGAATGATTCAGTTTCCTGGCATGGCACTGGTAGACTGTTCATGTTTCACAGGCATACAACAATAAGGTTAGCACAACGGCTCTGTAGACCTTCAATCCATCAATTACAACAAATAGAGAAGTTTTGAATGCTGTGGATAAGTTTACTTACCTTGGTAGTGTACTTTCCAGGGATGTATGCATTGACAATGAGGTTGATGCAGGCTTATAAATGTTGAGCCTGATGGCGTCTGAGAGATCCTATAGGCTATAGAGGAGGGAACAGGACCCCATGACTCCTGATTATACAGGGAGCAAGGAGAGCCAAGATTCTAACCCAGTCCTTGCTCTCCAAGGCTACAACATTCAGATGATGCCAGGATGGGAAGAGCCTTGAATGGTGAGGAATTAAGGGAGCCCAGTGCTCGGATAATTTCATCAGGAAAATGATTCTGGTAGATTCCACCCTGGTCCTATCTCCCGTTTTCTAAGTTACAGATCGCTATCGGACCCCAGACTCCACTCTCAGAATTCAGGGCTGGCTTTGGAAAATTGAGAAGCATGTGACATTTCCCTGTGTGCCCGTGCATAGAGAGCTAGTGTCAGAGACGCACCTGAACCTGGTCTGTGACGCATACGGACTGTGCAATCTCAAAGGGCTCTGGGCAGTGCTCTTGACCCGGAGTCCCTGAACTTGTCTTAATTTCGGTATGTTGGTTTTGGTGTCTTTTTTTTTTTATCCTGTGTTTTTTATTTCGTGCATTTAAAAGCCTTGTTCTTAGAAGGGGTGGCCAGAATGCCAAGGGACCCCAGGATACAAAAGCGGTCTAGAAGCCCGCTCTGAGGATTTCAGTCGCAGAGGTGCCCACCTTTTTCGATACCTGTTCAGTCCCTATCCAGGCCTTGATTCCAAGACTTGCTTGTCGTGTGTGTCCTGCCGCCTGCTGGACACTGCTTAAACGGTGCGGTCTCGTCTCCCAGTCCGGTCTCCAAATTCACCTAACGGAGGCTGGGTTGAGTCCGAGAAGGCTGGAGAAAGCCGGACCGAGAGACGGAGGGCGATGGGAGTTCTCTGAGGAGCATCTCCAGCCTGCTCTCACTTACGCGCCCCGCTTCTCTGGTGCTTCCAAGGGATGTGGGGAGTCCATAAAACAAAACAAAACACAAAACCCCCCAAAGAACCTGCGCTGAGGACCTGGACTTGCTGTGTGACCCTGGATAGGTCGCTTCTCTTGGAGCTTCACTTGATAAAATGTTAATATTTGCGGTCAGTCCCTCAGCAAACTTTTCTTAAGTACCTACTACGTACTAGACCTTGTGCTAAGCGCTGGGGATGCAAAGAAGGGCGAAAGACCGACCCTTGGGGAACACAACAAGCAAACCGCGTTGTTTACTTTGCAGACACAAATACAAAGCTTTTACCGAGGGGAGGGAAGGAAAGGAAGGGCTTAGGGCGGACGGTTTAGCTGGGACTTGAAGGAAGCCTGAGAAGCTGGAAGGGGGAAAGAAGAAGGAAGGAGTTCCAGACTTGGGAGACCGCCCGTGGAAACGCCCTGCCCGCCTCTCCAGGCTGTGAGGAAGAAATACTCCAAGGATGGGCATTTCAGCCGTGTCCTGGAAGGAACATCTCTGGGTCAGGAAGTCCGGGCTCTAGCTGGCGTCACACACGCCCGCCCTGGGGCAGATCATTTCTTTCTTTCACCTGTAAGATGACAGGTTGGTCCAGACGGTCCCTGAGCTCAGAAGGACCAGCCCCTGCCTGGAGATGGCCTCAGCTGCTCTGCTAAGCTTTTATTCTAGCTAGAAAATGTGTCACCTGCAGCCAGCCCTGTGCTGAGGACTCAGCATTCCTAGGCTGGTCATCAGGTAACAGACAAACCACCTAGGAGGGGAAGGGGTGAAGCAGCCTCTCTGAAAACAGAAGAAGATGCAGAGAACGTTAGAATCACAGAGGCTTTGTAGAATGAGGCATGTCAGGGCTGGGGGGGGGGCGCCGAGAACAGGGGAGGTCAGGGCTGGGAGGGGCCCGAGGACAGGGGAGGTCAGGGTTGGGGGGGCCCGAGGACAGGGGAGGTCAGGGCTGGGGGGGGCCCGAGGACTGGGGAGGTCAGGGCTGGGGGGCGCCGAGGACAGGGGAGGTCAGGGCTAGGGGTGCCAAGGACTGGGGAGGTCAGGGCTGGAAGGGACCTCACAGGACATCTAGTCCCACCCCCTCATTTTTAACATTATTTGCTGTTTTGAAGTGTCTGACTCTTCATGACTCTTCATCTAGCAAAGATACTGGCATGGCTTGCTGGTCTCTTCTCCAGCTTATTTGACAGATGAGGAAACTGAGGCAAAGAGGGTGAAGTGAGTTGCCCAAGGTCAGAGTTCCGAAGTATCTGAGGCCAGATTTGAACTCCTGACTCCTGGCCAAGCTCTATACATTGAAACTACCTTGCTGCCCTTTTAACACAACAACAGCTCCCATTTTATGGCACTTAAAGATTTGCAAGTTTATACATATCTCACTCAATCCTCATAGAAAATTTGTAAGGCCTACAAAAATTACTTTATAGAGAAGGAAAAGGAGGCCTGGAAAAGGTCCAAAGGGCTTACTTGAAGCTGTGAGCAGATCCATGAGTAAAACCCAGGCTTCTTGGCGCCCCCCCCCCCCGCCCCGTCCAGGTGCTCCCCCTACTATACTGTAATGTCCTTGAGTCTATACAGAGGGGATGTCCTATGTAAGCTTTGTGATCTCCTCCCCAGTCTCCTTCCTTCCCTGGAAAGTGCTTGGAAATAAAAATGTTTGTCAGGTTGTTTTCTGTTGCAACCACCTCACAGAACAGTTGTGAGACTCAAATAAGAGGAAGTGTAGACAGCAGCGTCTGGTGAGTAGGCATGGATGCCCCTGAGATGAGTCTGCTCCCTGGAGAAAAGGCCTCTCATTACCCAGGGCAAGGGCAGATTTGGCCTGCAGAGCCTCCTGGGAGAGAGACCCCTTGGCCCTGACACATCAAAGGCCAAGGCCCGGAACCTTAGAGGTGGTTGGGCCCTCAATGGCCAAAGGTCCAGCCCTTCCCTGAATAAGACATCCTCCTACCATCTCCCTGCCAAATGGTGCTCTATCCTCCACTTGGCTCAGGACAGGAAGGGGCAGCTTGGTGGGAAGTGTACTGGAGTTGTGGCCAGTGGACCTGGATTCAAATCTGGACCCTCCACATGTGCTTGGTCAAATCACTTCACTTCCCCCAGGACCTCAGTTCCCTTCTCTGTAAAAGGAGAGAGTAGTCTTCTCCCCCTCCAAGTCCGGAAGCCCAAGTCCTTCTCCAGTGAGGAGGCGAGTCTGCCATCTCCCAAGGCAGCCTATTCTGCGTTAGAAAATCTGGGATTGCTGGGAAATTTTTCTTTCCATCAAGTTGATATTTGCCTCTTTACAATTTCCCTCCAAACTCAAATATAGTTGACATTTATTAATTGCCTACTATGTGAGAGGCAGCATGGTATGATATTTGATATAATAGATAATAGGGCCACCCTTGGGGTCAGAAAGAGCCGACTTAAACCCCTGAGCCTCTGATAGGAAGCAACCATTGACAAATCATGGGCAAGTCTCTCCCAGAGTCCCCAGTAACTGGTGATGAGTACTGTCAGACAAGCTGGGACAGTTCTGGGGAGATGACATGTTGAATTAATTACATACTTGAAAAGCAAACTTTATGATTCACATCTGTGGTTTCACCTTCTTTTTCCATTCTGCTTTGTATATGGAATGCTCATCTTACTTGGTTTTTGGCCAACTTCAAGATTCAAAATGAGGAACTGAGAAAAAATAAAGTTATTTTTAAGAAATAAAAACAAATCACAGGTGAGTTGTGGTCTGCATTCATGAAGGGAATTTCCATGA
The DNA here is from genome assembly GCA_028658325.1 of Potorous gilbertii. Classification (NCBI taxonomy): domain Eukaryota; kingdom Metazoa; phylum Chordata; class Mammalia; order Diprotodontia; family Potoroidae; genus Potorous; species Potorous gilbertii. The sequence continues at coordinate 672,200,770 of CM053770.1, forward strand.
AAGAAATTCCCACTTACATGAAAACATAGGGCTCTGCTTGCCCTATAAACAAGGGCAAATATGTGGTGCTGGAGATTCAAAGACAGAGCCCCAAACAGCCCTTGCCCAAGGAGCCCACATCCTACTTCAGAGGATCCAGCCTGCACACAGATGACCAAGTGGAAGGTATTCTGGGTAGGGAAGAAGCCCTGACATCAAGAGAGGTGCAGGAAGGAGACGGGACTAGTAATAGCACCTTTATTGAGCACAGCTCATTGGGAAAGCCAGGCTGAGGGGCTCTGCAGGCATTAGAGATGGGAACATGGTACAGGGAATGGAGAGCAAGGCCCAGAAAGAGAAGGGACAGGATATGAGCTTAGACCAGCTCTTCAAGACTGCCCAGGGGCCCCTTAAGGCCCCAAACCCTCCTGGCCTTTGCCTTTAATTCCTGTATCATCCTCACCCTCTGAAGGCCCCCAGCCCCCAGGATGGGACCTGGGGGTCCCAAGGAGGGCAGAGGGAGCCAGACTGTGACAAGAGAGTTGGAAGGCTAAAGGTCTGACAGGAGAAGGCCGGGCCCCTTCGTAAGCCATTGAGGCAGTGGCATTTATTGCTCACTGAAAGGGCTGCCCCTGGGAATCAGGGAGGAGGAACTGTCTCTGCCTGGCTTCTTACATGCCAGGCATGGGAACAGGCACTGACTTCCGACAGAAATGGGTCAAACTCCTCTAGGCTTCTTTGTTTATTTGTTTTCCTGCCAAAGATACCTCTGAACAAACTGCAGCTTCCCATTTTGCTTGCTATTTGGCAAAGCTGCCCAGGTCACTCAGAGGCAGAGAGCAGAGCGCACAGTAGGCCTTATACACAGTAAACCCTTCCTGTTTATTGAACTAAGTTAAACTATGATGGAACTCTGGACATCTGCTTATTCAGGCCCCTTTCCTTCCCTGAGCCCCAGTTTCCTTACTTCTTTCTCCATCCCTCCTCCGTATATTGAGGCTTCCTGGGTGTGCTGATGGAGGCAGAGGGGTAACTAGCTACTTTGACATCTGGGAGAGCAACAAGAGAGGTGCTCTGAGATTAACTGTTTAAGACAAATCCAGGTCCAGAGGGGAGAGAGGGTGGACACAAACTCCATGAAAGGAGAGATTATGGAACCTGGGACAGCTCCCTGTAGCTGGGAGTCAGAGATCTCCTAAGACAACACATAGCACAAAGCTTCCTCTAAAGAGGGAGCAGGAGAGATGCTCTCCTGGGGTAGAACCACCAAGGGGAGGAACTCCTTGTTTTATCCACTTATTCTTGCTTGGTTCTGAGGTTTCCACCTGCTAGACACATACAAGAACTGTCAGACCCCACTAAACAAGACACCCTGGGAAAAGCACTGACCATCCCTGGTTACAGATGGCAGTGGAATATTGTGGAATGAGGTGTGGTCAGATACTTTTGTTGTCAGGTCATTTTTCAGTTTTGTCCAAGTCTCCATGACTCCATTTGGGGTTTTCTTGGCAAAGACACTGGAGTACTTTGCTGATTCCTTCTCCAGCTCATTTTACAAATGAGGAAACTGAGGCAAACACAGGTTAGTGACTTGCTCGGGGTTGCACAGCTAGTAAGTGTCTGAAGTCAGATTTGAACTTATGAAGGTGAGTTTTCCTGACTCCAGGCCTGATGCTTTAGCCACTGTGCTACCTAACCACCTAGAGTGTGAACATCACTGTTGAGGCTTGACTAAGGGCACAGTGAGGACCAGGTGAGGGAAAGTCACAGGGAGCCAGATTTGGGCTCAAGAAAAGGAAATGTTTTCTAACACCCAGAGCTGTCCAGCAATGAAAGAAGCTGCCTGGTTTGGTGAGGAGATTTTCTTCGATGTCCATCACTCGCCACCCTAGTTAGGTCCTTGTCACTTCTCAGCTGGACAATCATGATGGCCTCCCAACTGGTGTCCTTGTCTCCACTCCTCTCCCCATGCCAGTCCTTCCTCCACACAGCAGCCAAAACAACCTGCTTAAAGCCTTTCAGGCACTCCCAGTTCAGGCGTCGTCAGGGGCCCTGTATTGCCTCCAGGACCAAAAATGTTCCTCTACCTGGCTTTGAAAGCTGTTTGTGACTCGGCTCCAGTCATCCTGTCCAGTGTCAAGTTCCTTCACTCTCTTTCACAAACTCCACTTTCCAACCAAACGGGCACCACAGACTGTTTCCCTTCCTGCCATTTCATCTCCTGCCTCCAGACATTGGCACAAGCCTTCCTCACCTCAGGAATGCCGTCTTCACCTTTCAGAATTCTTATATTTCTTTAAGATACCACCTCCTTCCAGAAGCTTTACCTGATCTCCCCAGGTATTAATGTTCTGTTCCTCAAATATTTAATTAGTAGCTAGCACTTACTAATTGCGACATTGGGCAAATCATTTAACCTGTCTGCCTCAATACCTGCAGCTGTAAAATGGGAATAATTGCACCTATCTCCCAAGGTTGTTGTGAGAAACGAAGGAGATCTACTTGTAAAGCAGTTAGGACAGTGCCTGGCACGTAGTGGGCGCTATCTATAGAAATGCTAGTTATTCCTGTTGCTGTTTTGGTTATTATATAGCACATTAGTATTTCAAAGAACTTTACAAACATCTCTATTTTCACAACAATCCTGGGGAGTAGATGCTATTACTATTTCCATGTTACAGCTGAGGAGACTGAGGCAAAGGGAAGTTGACACATAGCTAGTAAGAATCGGATACAAAATTTGAACCCAGGTTTGGAAGACCTGACTGTACCCACTGCAACTCCTGCCTCCTAGGTGAGGGCTTTTAATGCCAGGGAAGAAGGGTGGAAGGGAGGAAGGTAACATAGGAAGGAAGAAGGATGGGAGAGGGTAGTCTGGGGCAGCAGGCTGAGCCAGCCCAGCTACAAAGATCCTTTCAGCTGCTCTGTATCCCATGGGAGCTAGGAATTTGGGAAATAGACTGAGAAAAATGGGTGTCATGAGGAGAATGCATGACAGAGCTGGGAGAGCTGGATTCTAATCTCAGCTCTGTGTAAATCCAAGGAGAAGGTAGGATATAGCGGAAAGAGCCCCCCCTGGCTTGGGAGTCCAAAGGTCTGAGCTCAAAGGCTGAATGACCTTTAAAACCTCCCTGAGCCACAGTTTCCTTATTGGTAGAAGGAGGGATCAGTAACCATGACCATGAATATGATCCATAAATGGGTAGCAGAAGGAATTAGAGACCAGAATCCAATAAAATGTTGTTTATGAGAAACCCATTTGAAACAGAAACACGCATACAGTTGAAAGAATTGGCTGAGGTAGATGTTAATATGCTTCAGCTGAAGTAAAAAAGGCAGGGATGGCAATCTTGATCTCAGACAAAAGGAAAGCAAAAATCGACCTAATTAAATCAGATAATTAGGGAACTACATTTTGCTAAAAGGTACTATAGACAATAATATCAAAATGTTTATAGCCAGTTTCTTTGATAAAAATTCCATTTCTCAAATTTATAGAGAATGGAGTCAAATTTGTAAAAATAAGAATCATTCCCCAATTGATAAATGGTCAAAGTTCACGAACAGGCAGCTTTTGGAAGAAGAAATCAAAGCTATTTATAGTCATATGAAAAAATTGTCTAAATGACTATCGATTTGAGAAATGCAAATTAAAACATTCTGAAGTGCCACCTCACATCTATTGGAAATAACAAATGTTGGAGAGGATGTGGGGAAAATAGATTCATGAATGAACTATTGGTGGAGTTGTGAACTGGTCCAATCATTTTGTAAAACAATTTGGAACTATGCCCAACAGGCTATAAAACTACATAAACTTTGATCCAGCAATACCACTATTAGGTCTGTACTCCAAAGAGATAAAAGAAAAAGGAAAGGACCCATATGTACTAAAGTATTTATAGCAGTTCTTTTTGTGGTAATAAAGAATTGGAAATCAAGGGGATGCTCATCAACTGGGGAATGGCTGAACAAGCTGTGGCATGTGATTGTGATGGAGTATTATAGTGCTATAGGAAATGACCAACAGGGTGGTTTCAGAAAAACATGGGAAGATTTAAATGAACTGATTCAAAGTGAAGTGAACAGAACTAGGAGATCGTTATACACAATAACAGCAGTAATATAATGATAATCAACTCAGATAGATTTTGATCAATACAATAATCCAAGACAATTCCAAAGGACTTATGACAACAAATGCTATCCACTTCCAGAAGAACTCTAAGTGCAACCTGAAATATGTTTTTTGATTTTTAAACATTCTTGCTGTGACATGGTTAACATGGAAATGTGTTTTGCATGATTTCACATGTGTAACTGATATTACATTGTTCGTCTTCTCAGTGGATGTGGGAGGGGCTGGAGAGAGGGAGGGAATTTGGAACTCAAAATATAAAAAATGTTAAAAATAAAGAAATGAGAAATTTTTTCGAAAAGAATTCAATTTAGTGGATGCAGCTACATAAGCTTGTAAAATAGAGGCAAGGGGAAAGGGTAAGAAAATAATAATTGTAAAAGGTAAGAAAGGCATGTCTAAGTTCATGTAGACCTTGTCCTTACTATTTCCTGGTAAACTGTGAGGTTGACTCAGCATCCAGCATTTCATAAGAAGAGGAATCATTGCTCCTCTGACCAATCAAGACTCTCTATTCTCTAGGAGATGAAAGGGAGACAGAATCTGGTACAGAACCTGGTATAGGATGGGATGAGGAATGTGCTCCTCTGGAAGACAGGAGACACAGATAAGAAGGAGGCTCTTGTATTCCCAGCCTCACCTACCTCCCCAGGACTCTATCTTTTTTTGGTTTATAAAAATTTTCAGATAGTCTTGAGGCAGCTTGCGGTGAAGTGAATAAATAGACTGAGGAGCCTGGAATCAGGAGGATCTGAGTTCAAATCCAGCCTCCAGAAGTTACTATCTGTCTGATCCTGGGCAAACCAGTTAACCTCTGCCTCAGTTTTGTCAGGTGTAAAATGGGGCAAATAATAGCACCCATCTCTCATGGTTGCTTTGAAGATCAAAGGAGCTATTAGTCAAAAGTATTTACCACAGTGTCCGGCATATAATCAACAGTGTATAAATGTTTGGTCATTGTCCTTCATTCTCCAAGAGGAACAAAAGGACCTCACTATATTAGAGGTAAGTTACTCTGTGTCTGACTGTGGCTGATTTTACCAATATGAGCTCAGGATATTCTAACACAGGTTGGGCACAAAAAGTCCATGTGAACATCTGGGGTGGATTCTCTAAATTTGCACATCTTGTGTTTCTTTTGAGTTACTTCAAGTCTGCTTTGCTGGTAGACACAGCACCTTCCCTGATGTGGGCATGCCCCGCTGGGCAGTCCTGTGTCAATATCTCCTATGGCACACAATCAATTCCACAGTTCTTGAGAGAGACTTTGAGAGTGTCCTTCTATCGCTTCTTCTGACCACCATGTGATCACTTGAGTTTTGTATAAAATTTCATTTTAGAAATACTTACATTTGGCATTTGAATAACGTGGATAGTCCATCAGAGTTGCACTCTCGGCAGCAGCGTTTGAGTGCTTGGCAGTTTAAGTCAAGGAAGGACCTCAGAGTCTGTTATTTTATCCTGCCAGATGATCTTCAGGATCTTCCTAAGACATTTGAAATGGAAGTGATTCAGTTTCCTGGCATGGTGCTGATAGACTGTCCAGGTATCACAGGCATACAACGATGAGGTCAGCACAACAGCTCCGTAGACCTTCAGTTTGGTAGGCAGCCTAATACCTCTTCTCTCCCACACTTTCCTTTGGAACCTCCCAAAAACTAAGTATGCATATCATTGTCAATGTATATTTCTCACCTCCCCTCTCTTCCCTTCCACCACCTCTTCTTTCCTCTTTTATGAGAGATAATCTATCCCATTCTACCTCTCCTTTTCTTTCTCCCAGTATATTTCTCTTTCTCTCTCATCTCTTAATTTTATATTTTAGATATCATCCCTTCAACTCACACCTGTGCCCTCTGTCTACATACACACACACACACACACACACACACACACACACACACACACACACACACACACACACACACGTTCCTTCTAACTACCCTAATAATGAGAAAGGTCCTTTGAGTTACAAATATCATCTTTCCATGTATGGAATGTAAACAGTTTAATAAGTTCCTTATGATTTTCCTTTCCTTTTTACCTTTTCATACTTCTCTTGAATCTTGTATTTGAAAGTCAAATTTTCTATTTATCTCTGGTCTTTTCTCAAGGTGCATGAAATATGTCTATCTTATTGAATGCCATTTTTTCCCCCTCATGGATTTTACTCAGTTTTGTTGAGTAGGTGGATTCTTGGCTTTAATCCTAACTCCTTTGACTTCCAGAATATCATATGTAGAAGCTTTAATATAGAAGCTGCTAAATCTTGTGTTATCCTGATTGTGGTTCCATAATACTTGAATTGTTTCTTTCTGAGTGCTAGCAATATTTTCTCCTTGACTTTGGAACTCTGGAATTTGGCTATTATATTCCTGGGAATTTTCTTTTTGGGATCTCTTTCAAGAGGTGACTGGTAGATTCTTTTTTTATTTTCTACTTTCCCCTCTGGTTCTAGACTATCAGGCAGTTTTCCTTGATAATTTCTGGAAAGATGAGGTCTAGGCTCTTTTTATCATGGTTTTCAGGTAGACCAATAATTTTAAAAATTATCTCTCCTGGGTCTATTTTCCAGGTCAGTTGTTTCTTGAATGAGATATTTCACATTGTCTTCTATTTTTTTCATTCCTTTGTTTTTGTTTTATAATTTCTCGATTTCTTATACAGTCATTAGCTTTTACTTGCTCCATTCTAATTTTTAAGGAATTATTTTCTTCAGTGAGCTTTTGAACCTCCTTTTCCATTTGGCCAATTCTGCTTTTTAAGGAAGTCTTCTCCTCCTTGTATGTCTTTTGACATTTGGCTTAGTCTATTTTAAAGGTGTTATTGTCTTCAATATGGGGGGGGGCTCCTTTATCAAGTTGCTGACTCATTTTTCATGATTTTCTTGCATCACTCTCATTTCTCTTCCCAATTTTTCCTGTACTTCTCTTACATTATTTTCAAAATCCTTTTCAGCTCTTCCATAGACTGCAACCAATTTATATTTTTCTTGGAGGCTTTGCCTGTAGGAACTTTGACTTTGTTGTCTCCCGAGTGTATATTTTGATCTTTCTTGTCACCAAAGTTTCTGCAGGTAGAGTTTTTCTCCATTTACTCATTTTCCCCTCCTATTTCTTGATTTTTTAAACTCTTTGTTAAGGTAGGACTCTGCTTCCAGGGTGGAGGGCATACTGTCCCAAGCTTCAGGTATTTTGTGTAGCTGTTTTCAGAAATACTTCTAGGGATCTATAAATTTCCAAGGTGGTATGATCTAAGGAGAGGTGTTTACTCCTCTCCAGGCCTGTGCTCTGCTCTGTGAGTGACACTCTTTTCTGTCCTGGAACTGTGAGAATTGTCCCCTCTCCACTGCTCCTACAAGTTCTGCCATACCAGCACTCCTTGCCCCAGGATGACCATCAAGGACTATTACCCACATCCAAGTATGGACAAAGCAAGAGAATCCTGCCTCTGGCCAGGAAAGAGACTCCTGTAATCTCCTTCTGACCAGTTGTTTGAAGATGGTAGATTCTTTACCATCTGAAGGCTGAGAGCTGCAGAAGCAGCTGCTGCTTCTGCTACCACTGATTCAGTCAGTTCCAAAGCCTGCTCTTGGTTTGCTTTGGCTGGGGCTGGACTGCATTCCTCTCTCATCCTGGTCTGACAGACCTTTCCTACCAACCTTATAAATTGTCTTTGGTGCTGTGAGTTGAGAAATCTGGAAACCACCACAGTTGGCAGTGATTTGGTCCCCTGAAGCCTGCTCTAGGTTTGTGGCAGCCTAGTCTGCTGGCTTGGACTGTGCTGCTCTCTCAGCCTGATGCAACAGACATTTCCTGTGGACACTCCAGGGTGCCTCAGGTTGGAAATTTGTTTCACTCTGTGTTTTTGTAGGTTTTGCTGCTCTAAAATTGGTTTAGAGTCATTTTTACAGGTTTTTTGGAGGGGTTTGGGGGAAAGTTCAAGTACAGCTCTACCTTTACTCTACCATTTTCATTCCATTCCCCACCCCCAATGAGCTTTTTAAAACCATATTTTTCAGAGCTATATTTCAAGAAATCACAAATGAGAACTCTTCAGGACAAAAGTAAATTGTCCCAGGAAAGAAGAAGGAGGAAGAAGAGGAGGAGGAGGAGAAATCTAATACTAGCATTTCCCAACTTCTTTTGGAATTGACAGATTGGGTCCCCAGTGGACAGCTACTCCTACTCTCAGATAATATATTAAAGCCAGTTATCACAGAGCCTTCTTCTAAGAATTTGGTTCACTCCTTCCTATAAATACACACAGCAGTCATAGTGGGGGGAGGAGAAGTGGGGAGAGATGGGGAATAAGCTCAACCTTAGACCATATAGTAGTGAGGCACACATGGAAGAAATATGTATGAAAAAGAATTAACTCACAACACCTTTTCTGGAAATCCTTCTCTCTACGTAGAGACCTCTTACAGAACCCTTTGTTGATGGTTTTCTTGTTGCTGTGCATCCTTTGTTCTAGAAGAGGACCAAAGAAGCCATATGCCTGATGTATTACATTCAAGTTGCTTTTAAGTGAGGCAGAGCTTTGCAAAGTCATCAGCCTCGATCTCTGCCTCAGAGTCATTGAATGAATCTATTACTGGTTCCATTGTTGAGTACCCCTTACCAAAGCCTCCTTGTTTCCAGATGTACTGGGTATTCGGCCTGATTTTTCTGTGGGCAAAAGTTCAGAAGTTCTGAAACCTAACTGTTTATTCTTGGGATTGTAGCCTTGTGCATGGACAAACCCAGTCGGAAAGTACAGTTATAGCAACGTACAAAGTTCAGTTAGTGTTCAGTTTTGGAGCTGATCCTGCTGGGTAGCACCTAAGGTCGGGAGTGGGGAAGGAGGGCAGGAAGAAGAGGGAGAGGGAAAGAGGGAGACAGACAGACAGATATGAAGAGGGGGAAATGAGAACAAGAAATAGAGAGAGAGAAAAAGAGTGACAGGAGCAGAGATAGAAAGACACAGGCAGAGAAAGGGAGAAGGGAGAAAAGAAAAAGAAAAAAGCAACCTCACAGGGTTAGTTGTAATCACCAAAGGGTGTCAGATTATGTTCCTTATATAAAATAAAAAAGAATGCAGGGAAGATTTAACTACTCCCCTCCCCTTTATCTTATTTCTGTTGATGTCACATAGCTGACTGATTTTAGCTTCCTTAAACTAATCCTCCAAACCACACAACTTGGGGCACTCCAGCATAGATCAAATCTTCCAGGTACTCTTGAGTTCTCAAATCACTGTGCTGGGTGGTGTGATGAAGAGAGAGGAGGAGAATTAACAGAACGTCCCCATTGGAGCAAAGGGGGATGGCTGGCTCTCTTATATTTGAACATGAAAGCAATTTATGCTCATGGTATTTGCAGATTCATTCCAAAAATCTCACCTTACATCACCCAATTTTAATATCACCCTACACCCTCCGACCCCCCGGACATCCTCATTTCAATATCCACCTTTGATTTGCTGCCTGATTGGAAGCCTTTTTTCTTGGTATTGTCTTTACACCTCCATTTTAGACTAAATCTACAGTGGAATCTTGCACCCAACAAACACACCTGGACAACTTTGGTTCCACCCTAGTGCAGGGATTATAATTATATAGTTATCTCTATCCATACACACCCTCTGGACACAAACCATTGTATATGGGAAAAGACAAAGTGATTTCAGTTCATCCAAGAAATGAGATAGCAATCATTTTTTTCTATTGATTACACTTATCATCAAAGACACCATGCCATGTGTACTTATTTCAGGACATTCCTCTGGTTTTTCTTGGTCTCATACTCAGACAGCGATGTTCCAGTGAGTTGTAGGGTGACTGTACAAGAATATCCTGTTGGTTACTTTTTATATAAATGGCCATGAGAAGGGTGTTCCCATCTGACTGAAGATCTCCCCTTCTGGGCACTGAGATCAGTCAAAGCAGCCGGCAACCTTCCCCTCCAAAAGAGTCTCCCTGAATCCAGGACCATAACTGTCATGGCATACTCCACAGGGAACCTGGGAAAGTAACAGGAAAGTGCAGTACACCTCTTTAACAGAGAGCTAGCTGCTGGGGTTTTGGGTTAAACAAGAAAGATTATTTTCTAGGTAATTCCTGCTTCCACTGAAAGTGGTGGTGTGGATAGAATTCTCAACGTGGAGTCAGGAGGACCTGAATTCAAACCCAGAATCACATATTTTCTGCTAGACCCTGGGCAAATCACTTAATCTCTTTCTGCCTCTGTTTATTAAACTTTAAAATGGAAATAATAGTAGTACTTAACCAAAAGGTTTGTTGGAAGGGTAAAATGAGACATTTATAAACCACCTGGCAAACCTTAGGGGCTTAATACGTGCCTCTTCCTTGCCCCTTCCTTTTATATATCTTTAAGAGGGAAGAGACTCCTGTTGAATGTGGCAGTTCACTATTATTTTGGAGAAGCTCTCCATGGCCATGCCTATAGGGAGACCAAGCACAAAGGAAAAAGCCAAAAAGGACCTTTTCTGAAAGACTGATTAGGGAAGGTCTTTTCTTACCAAGAAACCTCTTGAGAAGAGGCTTTAATATCCTAAGAGAAGTGAGCAATGGGAAAGTTATTCCAGAGCTCAGTGGTAACCAGTTGTAATTGACATTTGTTGGTGACTGCCTATGAGCTCTTAACATGGTTGAAACATTTAAAAGTGTATTAATGTTGTTTATTAGTCAGTGACATTGTTGTACCTTTAAGTCTGTGGTGTTGTAAGAGTTGAGGAAAGGAGAGAGAGAGAGAGAGAGAGAGAGAGAGAGAGAGAGAGAGGGAGGGAGGGAGGGAGGGAGGGGCAGGGGAGAGAGAGAGAGAGAGAGAGGTCAGAGCTTGTCTGTTAATGAATGTTCATTTATTAGAAAATATAATAACATACCACTTGAATGTCTTAAATCTAGGATGAGAATTAATATGGCAATGCAGCATCTATTGGGCTGATAAATAGAGATTTGATGTGATTGTTGACTGATACATGTAAGAGTCATAAGCCCTGAAACCTTGGTACCTATATACCAAGGGTTATGAGGTTTACACCTGTTTCAAATGTAGAGGGATAAAAACATTCAGCAGTTAAAATGTCTAGACCCTTACTCCACACTTGCCACTAGAGGTGTTATTTTGACCAATTTTTGAATGCTGGGGATTTCAGTTTTATAAACGGTAAACACTGGATTGGACCTCACCTTTGCAATGCTATGATTATGAATATAATATGGCTGGTAATCACCTAATGTGATGGATAAAAGCTTCTCCATTGAAAGGTTTTTAAAAATGTATCTAATCTGCTTCCATTCAGTTTTGAAGACCCTGAGAGGTGAAGGTCCAGAAGAATGAAGAGACAGTTCGAGGTAGAGTCAAAGTTAATATAAGACTCCCTTGAACAACCAGCCTTTCCTGTAATGATCAAAAATTCAGCCAATTTGAAGAAACATAAAATTCAAACCATTTTTTAGTTCTGTGGGAACAAAAACTCTGAAGGACTCGTTACCATTTCTCTCCCTGAAATAATCTCAATGGATGCTCTACTCTCATCCACATAGTTGTAGGACAATGGACAGAATATTGGATTTGGAACCATCCTGGGCAAGTCACTATCTTTCCATTTCCTTATGAATCAAATGAAGAAAGTAGACCAGATGCTGTTTAATGTCCCTCCCTGGAGGTAGAGACAAGACGGCGGAGTAAAGTCGGGAAATTGCCTCAACTCTGCAAATTTCCCCTCCAAATAATTTTAAAATTATGCCTCCAAATGAATTTCTGGAGTTGTGTGTAATAGATTTGTAGTTTCATGGGCAATCATCTTTTTTATTGCACGTTGTTATGAAAATGCTAATTTTATTCCATAAATTAAAAATAAAACAAAATTTTAAAAATAGATGGAGTGAAACAATGTTCCAGCCCAGGAAAACTTAGAGGGCTAGGAGGAAAGATCTGCCTCAAACAAGTAAGAAAGGAATGCACTCCAGCACAAGTTTGGTGGGAAAGTCTGTAGGGAGGACCAGGCTTGCTTTAAAAGTCAGAATTAAGGCCCAGACCCCTCACACATTCCCCTCCCTACTTCTACAAACCAGCAGTGAGGCAGATCTGTGGTAGTCACTTCCAAAGTTCTCAGGCCATAGATGGTAAGGAGGTCAGATAATTTCAGAAGGAAATTACAGGAGAACCTTAGTGGGCACTGGGCACAGGACTCTACTGCATTGTCCAAAATAACTTACCTAACAAAGATAAGTATAATCCTGAAAGGAAAAAGACAGATCCTTAATGAAGAGAGGACTATAAAGTATTACTAATGAAAAAAACTAGGGTTGTATAGAAACTTTGATGTTCAAACAGGAGCCAAGAGAATCATAAAAATGTAAACACCAATGAGTAATAATGAAAGACTGATGAAGCATAAGCAGCTTTACGCTCTCAAGTGGGAAGGTAATTAATGTGTCATTCTGAACCTTAGCATTAAGGATCATAGTGGTAGACTAATTAGACAATACCTGGGATGATCTTTTATGTCTACATGATCCGAAGACAAGAATGGAAAGATGGAAAGAGGAAGACATTGGGTAGGGAAGAGAATGGAACGTTAGTGGAGACTATTTCACAATCATGGTACACAAGAAGATACCTGTACACACAAGGAACAGGGTGGGGAGAGGCTGACACTTCAAATTCACTATTATATGAAGGTTCCAGAAAAGAAAAGAACACAACAAGAGGGAGAATGATAGACCAAAGGAGTATAAGGTCAAGGCAAAATGAACTGTAACTAAGGAGATGCAAAAACAGTTAGAGCTGTTTTAGAAATGGCACAGAATGGGAATCTGAGATGGTGTCCAAAAATGGAAGAATCGGCAAATAATGTATTATGTATGTATGTATACATGCATGTGTATGTAGATACATACATGTATGTGTCTGTATACACATACATGTAGGTATATTTATGCATAATGAAGTTCTATTGTCTTGTAAGAAATGATAAAGGGAATTATTTCAGAGAAACCAGAGGAGAATTTTATGAAATTCCAAATGTGGTGAGTAGAACTAGGGGAACTAATTCTACAAAAGCAAGGAAATGGTAAAAACAAAAACTTTGAAAGAATTAGAAACTCCAATGTAACAATCAATCATGAATCCAGGGGTTAATGATGAGCTGTATTGCCAGCTTCCTGATAGAGAGGTAAAGGACCTGGAATGTAACATGAGACATAATATATTTTGGAGTTGATCCAAAATGGTTGGAAATTTGTTTTGCTTGACTATCCATGGAGCTTTGTTTTCCTTCATTCTCAACTGGGAAAAGTTGGAGTGGAATATAGAGGCGAGATTTTCTAATTTAAAAACACTAGATATACAGACAAACATGTGTGTATGTATTCTATATTCTTTCATATATTTGTGTGTAGATGTGTGTGTATAATCACTAAATAGCACCTAGGATGCTCATTACCTGGGTGACTTTATATTAATCACTTACTGTCCCTGAGCATCCATGTTTACAACATGTTTGTGTTTGGCTAAATGACTTGTGAAGTCTCTTCATTATTAAGATCTATTGTTTTATTTTTAAAATTAGGCATTAGATGTCCTTGATTTATAAATATATGCAATGTGGTTCAGGTGTTTTAAATCATTTCTGACTCTTCCTGACATTATTTGGGATTTTCTTTGTAAAGATAGTAGCCTTGTTTGCCATTTTCTTCTAGCTCATTTTACAGATGAGGGTTGAATGACATATCTACGGTTAGATAGCTCCTTATTGTCTGAGGCCGGATTTGAAGTCATGAAGATGAGTCTTCTTGACTCCAGGACCGGCATTCTCTCTGAGAACTATCCTCGAAGTGAACCACCTTGGTGCCTATATATGTAATGTACAGAAAATAAAAGAGGGCAACGATGAGAAGCATAAACATTTAAAATGTCTCTGACCTTTGAATCTGACCAGCCACACACTACGGCATCCTTACAGATGGTCAAATCTTGACCCAGTGGAGCCTCAGGGACAAACTGCCCTGCTTTCACCAGAGTATCAGACCAATTAGAAAAGAGTACGTAGTTCATAATGGCATGATGGGCTCCTGTTCTTCTGTTCTCATCCACAAACTCCGATCCCCAGCACTACTGTTAAATTGGGTGTTCTTTAGGAACTAGTGCAGCTGAAAGGGAAGAGAAATCCTCATCATCAGGTGGTACCCGAGGGAAGGGCTCCCTTACATGAGGGATACTGGGCCTGGTTTGTAGTCTGATGAAGTTTTGTAGTTTTACTTGGAGGTGGGATTAAAATCTAGCTTTCTACTGGGAAACATAGAAATGAATCTCTGAAACCCACAGTGTTGCCTACCTCCTCATGTTCATAATTTCATTTTTACCCTTGATTCCTCACTATCTCTCATCCCCTTTATCCAATCTATGACCAAGGTCTGTTTTTGCCTTTACAACATCTCTCCAATATTACCCACCCCTTCTCTTTTTCGAGACTGCCACAGCCTCACAATCTGATACTTGGATTACTGTAATAGCCTCCTGGTGGATCTATTTGCCACAACACTCTCCTCATTCTAGCCAATCCTCCATTCAGTCACCAGAGCAATTTCTCATCATTATTGGGATCAAACTTATGAATGATTATGAATTTCATATCTACCTCTGGTTATATAGAGAAATAATTTCAAGGATAACAAAAGTAGAAAAAAGAGAATCTAGTTTTGTTTTTTGTAAATATAAACTACTATCTTTATGACCCCCTCAAACTTCAAAAAAAAAGTTCCTGTTAAATGTATTCTAAAAGGAAATAGAATTATAGAAAAAATCCGTTTAGGAGCCATATGGAAATAGTCAAGGTGAGAGTAAGTATGAGAGGCACAGAAACAATTTTCCTGAGTAACTTAACTTTCATGAAAAAGTCTGAAGAACATTTTGGGAGAACTGAGTTTACACTGGCCTGTGAAGATATATTGGGGAGACTTTTTGAGAGACTTTGATATCTGGAGAGGGTTGACTGGTAGGAGCGTTAGGTTCTATTACTGTTCAGAAAAATTCAACAGCTTCCTTTAATGGCTACAGGTGATTTTATCCAGAGTCTTCACCATCACAGATAGCTTATTGAACTATTTCTTTGTATGCTTCGTTACACTCTTAATAAGATGTATGGTCAATAGAATTTGTTTGTCTAAGCCTGTGATTCCAGGTATTGGTGAAAGTGATCTTTAAAAATCTATGGGAAAAGATATTTCTCTGGTTCATTTGTCAATGGAGATGAGTGTTCAGAGTTAATTAATTGATTAATGAGAAACTGTGCATGACTAATAATTTGTGAGGAATTATCATAATATACTCTTGATTGCTTAAGATCTCAGAATGAGAATGGAAATCAATGAGAAAATCACTCATTACCAGGTAGAATGGCCATGAGTATTGCTCACTGGCTTGTTTGTCAACCAGTGTAGGATATTTTGAGTCTAACCAGCCCCTCTTAGGGTAATGATGAATAGCTTTTCAACATTAATAAGATGACTTTGGAGGTGATTGGTCACCCCACGATTGGGTGTAATCTAGCAGAATTGTTGCAAAAATGGTTCTTGTATAGATATATCAATAAATACTAGAGGGTACCTGAGGCTTTTTCTAACTCCAAGATTCTGAAAAAGAAACAGTAATTATGAAATTCATATGCAAAATGACAAGTATTAGAAATTAATAATATATTTTTAAGGATCATATAAGCAGAGAATATGAGAGTTGGAAAAGACTTCATTATTCATCTTGCCCCACCTATGCCCAAAATACATCCTCCCTACAGCATAGTTTCAAAGTGTCCACTAATTCAATGTTACCTGCCATGAATGAGGTATTACATCTTCATCGCCCATTAATTTTTGTCTCATAAACATTCCATGGAGAGCCCAAGTCACAGCATAGATAGTATTGTAGATGATGTAACTAAAACAAGATATGGCCATATCAAAAATGTCTGTTGAGGGCCAGGTGGAGTGCGGTTGACAAGATCAGAATAGACCTTTGGGGGAACTGTTCTTTGAGACTATGCTCATTATCATCTGGAATGGCTCTCCATGCCCCCAGATGTTGCTGTCTCTGTGAGACAAATGAGAATTACAGAAAACAAGGGATATGTAAAATAGATGCCCTCTAGGCTCACAGGCTTTAAGATAAGACTGAATAAATCACTAGGGCAGGAGACAAGCAGGATGTCACATAGGCTTGCAGTTTCTGTCTATAAATACCGGGACCCTCAGATCAATAAACAGAATTGGTCTTTCTTCTCCAGGTAACCCAGCCGTGTAGGGGCAGAGGCTGTCCTCTACAAATGCTCAGAGGCAATGTCTCCAAAGATGCATTTGGTGTTCAAATCTCTTGCTCTGGGCTTTCTGGTTGTTCTGGGCACCTAAAAGCTGAGAGCCAGAATTCCCTAAGTAAAATGTCATCTGGGTATCTAGAAGGTGTAACTCTCCTAAGAAGAGTGCTGAATCCAGGAATTTCATTCATCAAGAATGAAAATGTGAGAGCCCCATGGAAAGGAACAGCATGATAATGGAAGGGTCCCATGGTAATGTCCTAGTGAGATGTGGCAATCTACACCTTTCCATTGGAATGATAGGTACTTGTGAGTATCTGAGAATCATTAATGAATCTGCATCACCATGGATGAGAACTTTGGTTGATGAGGTTAAGATCTTGGGCATGAAGGTCTCATGTGATACCACATGTCTTCTCTCACTGACAGGGATCTTCTCTATGAAGGGCACACAAATACCATTCTGCACCATTTCCCCCTCATGATTCTTCACTTCTCATATTATTGGAGTCAATCTGACCTATCCAGTTCCATTTAAAATATATCATTAAGTGTACAACACTTCAGTGGAGAGAAGAGCCTTTGGGGGCCATCAGATAGAGGAAAGGAAATGGACCTTTTCATTAAGAACCAAATCAAACCATAGCTGATTTGGATGAGAAAAAAAAAAACAAAAACCAGTTCAGTTGACTCATAGTGATGTTGAGAGAATTGAAGCAATATACAAATTCTCCAATGGAACTTTTTGTTGATAGAATTTGTAAGTGGTATTTTAATCTCTGAAAGTCTCACTATTTATCCCTCTCAATGAGCCCTCAAAAAGACAAGGATTCAGTGAAGACAGAGTTCTGAGATTCTAATGTGGCTTCGACTCTAGCTTTCCAAATGAACCTGGTTATATTCCTACTTCATTGTTTGATTTTTGGCTCACAGTAAATTATATATTATTAAGGTTTGGGGCAATGGTTTTCTTTTTAAGACAAAAGAATACCACATGAATAATTGTTTGTGCATTTTGTATGCTTTTGATTTTTGGCAAAATAGTATAACACATATCTTTGCTGAATTTTAATGTTTTATTTCAAACAAGAAAATCCAACTATTTCCTCATGAAACTGGCATATAGACTTTTTGGTTTCACGAAAGCAGATATCTGAGAGTGAGAAAGGAGCTAGTAAAATCTAAAACAATACTCAAAAGAGATTCTGACTGTAATGTAGGTGAGTAGTAGGCATCCAGTCTATGACTGAAGACCTTCAGTGAGTATGACCTTAGTGTAAAAACAGTCCATCCTTCATGAATGATGGATATCGTATTTTTTTTTTTACAAAGCAAAAGATCTTCCTTTTAGCTGAAACCTAATTTTAAGTTTTCGTAACATGCAGATGAAGAAAGCATTGATTGAGCGCGCGTCCTGTTCGAAGCCTTGTGCTTAGTATGGAGATACTGATACAAAAATCGTTACAACTCTTCTTTCTAATACTTTATATTTCTATTGGAGAAGCCGACATGTACAGTGAGGAATTGCCTGGGAAGGAAAACTTCGTTCTGAGAAATCATTGGGATGGTGAGTGGAAATATGGGACCGTCTATTGCCATATTCTTTCCATGAATGATAGTATAGATTTGATTTCTGTGTCCTGAGAAAGATGGAAAATGATGAGTGTTAGGAAGGGAAGAGAAGAATCCAAGAATTCGTAGCGTTGGGTAGGGGCACGAAGGAACGAAGGATATGAAGAAATCTCTATTTTTCAATTTCTGGTTGGGGGTGGAAGCTACTGCAAGGAGACGTGGGATAAGCGTGTTTGAAGAACAATGTTACTGCTCTGAATGACTACGATATTGAGTGTGTAATACAATAAAATCTGATTTCTTTTAGGAAAACTATCACTGAATCCCTTCGGCCCTGTTCAGCATTGGAAATGTTTTTCTTATGTATTTATTTATTTTTAAACCAAATTAGAGGTTTAAATTTATACCTATTAAATTTTATTTTTTTATATTAAAATAACGTCATAGACTGCTGGATCCATTTGAACCCTGTCTCAGTCTCGTTAGTTGTAACTTCAGTCTTTATCTCATTTCCACATTTAATGGGAATACCAGCTATACCTTTATCAGAGGCATGAATGACAATGCAAAACAACAGGGAGATAAGAAGCTCCCAAAGGTGCTCTACTAGTTACTTATTATGACCTTAACGTTGAACCATTAAAAAGGTTGTGGGTTCAACCAACTATTATTGCAGTCATGTTTGTATGTGTATGTATGTGTGTATATATATGTTTATATGTATATATGTTTCTATTACTCAATATTATATATCTCCTTACTGTCTCTTTAATAGAATCACACATTTCATTAATTTTTTAATGTGTTTTTTCTTAGCATATTTTCTCTTGAAAATAAGTAGGATTGATTTTTCATATTTAATCTGAGAGTAACACTTTCCAATATGTGTGACAACTAAAACCATTCAACTCAACATTTGCATACACCCCTTTAAAAATCTTATTTTATTTTAAATTTGTGGAATAAAACACACATTTACAAAACATAGTGCAATAAAAAAGATGATTGCACATGTAACTACATCTATACTATGCATGATTTACTATTCCTTTCAAATATACAATTAAATTACTTTCCTTTTTTTTCTTGTCTTGTCCCCGTCTCTCCTCTAAGAGATGGCTATCAAAGAGAAATAAGCATATACATGTAAAATTATTCTGTATGTATTTCTGTCTGTCAGTTCTTTCTCTGGATGCAGATGTCATCTTTCTTGATATGTTCTTTAAAATAATTTGGGTTTTTATAATGGTCAAAATAACTTATTCACCCAATATCATACTTAAAATAATTTTGTCGTTATTGTATACCATGTTCTCTTGCTTCTGCTCTTTTCACTCTTCATTATTTTTCGTAAAACTTTCCATGTCTTTCTAAGATAGTTGAGCTCTTCATTTCTTATAGCAAAGTAGTATTCCATCACAATCATATACCACAACCTGCTCAGCCATTCCCCAACTGATGGGCATCTCTGCATCTTCCAGTTCTTTGTCTCCACAAAGAGATACTATAAACATTTTGGGACATATAGGTTCTTTTCCTTTTTCTCTAATTGTCTTTGGAAATACACTTTTTAGTGGTATTATATAACAATCAAAGACTGTATGTTGTTTAATAAGTCCTTGGGCATGATTACAGATTGCTCTCCATATTGGTTCGATCATTTCACAGTTCCACCAACAATGAATTAGTGTCCCAATTTTTCTACATCCCCTTCAACACTTGTTGCTTTACCCTTCAATCATTTTATCCAATCTAGTAGGTGTCAAATGATATCTCAAGACTGTTTTAATTTGCATTTCCCTAGTCAACACTGATTTAGAGTATTTCTTCATATGACTATAAATTGTTTCAATTTCTTTATTTGAAATCTGTCCATAAACTTTGATCATTTATCAACTGGGAATTGATTCATATTCTTAGAGATTTGATAAAGTTCTTCATATAAGATATGAAACCTTTTATCTGAGAAACTGTCTAAAAATTCCCCCCATTTTCTGTTTTCCTTCTGATCTTAGCTACATTGGTTTTATTTGTACAAAACCTTTTAAACTTAGGTATGAAATGGATAATGTTGAAGATACTAACTGCTTTCTATCCTTTGTTTATTTATAAATTTTTCACCTGTCCATAAGTCTGACACATAATTATTTCATGTTTTTCTAATCTTTCTCTTTATATCTAAGTCATGTATCCATTTGGTCTTATCTTGGTAAATAGTGTAAGATTTTAGTCTATGCCCAGTTTCTGCCATACTGCTTTCCAATTTTCCCCAATAATTTTTACTAAATAATGAATTCTTATTCCCAAATCTTGAGTCTTTACACTTATCAAGGTTCTTATGTTTGTTTTTTGTATCAAAATAACATCATAGACTGCTGTATCCATTTGAACCCTGTCTCAGTCTATTGCATTGACCTTTCTATTTCTTAGCCAGTACCAATTAAAAGTATATATATATATATATATAATATAATATAATATAATGTCATGCCTTATAATATATTTTAATATCTGGTACTGCTAAACCTCCTTCCTTTACAATTTTCCTTATTTCCCTTGTTCTTCCAAATTAATTTTGTTATTTTTTCCTCAAATAGTTATTTGTAATTTAATTGGCATGGCATTGGATATGTAAATTATTTTAGGCAAAATTGTCATACTTATTTTATTGGCTCTGCCTAACCCATTAACAATTAATATTGTACTCCTAACATATAATTATTTTCATGCTTTTCATTTTCATGTTCCATTGGTTTGAATATTGATTGCTTCTGAAAGATTGTTGTACTTTTGAAAGTACATACATTCTGAAATATAATTTACTCTAGACTGCACTCAAATTTTATTGAGTTCATATTTGAGGGAAAAGCACAGCCTGTGTTAAGAAAATTTAATATATAAATCTCCTAGGAAATTCACTGGTACTTAACTCTTTTTGAAAATCATTTAATTAGTCTCTGTCTTTATCTTAACCATAATGAAAATGAATAAGTTTATTAGCTAATAAATGTGTATTTATTGTGTAATGTATACTACAGCAATATGTACAACAGGATTTCTTTCACCTGAAGAAGTTTTAAACACTGTCTAAAAAATGAAATGAATTTGTTTTCAACATGACCTGTTCTTGATGAAGCAACGTTGGCTGTTTGTGATCACTGACTGCCTTTGTAGATAGACAGTTCTCACTTTATGTAAATTAAGTGTTCCTCAGATGTCTACAGAAAATCTTTATGTAATGAGAATTTGCCTGCAGCCATCAAGAAAGTATGGCAGGAGAGAAAGGGGTAGGAAACTTCATTATGATGATGGAAGGGGACCAGTAAATGGTTCAAGGACACATCAGGGCCACAGACAGGGAAGTGAGAACAGGAGGAGAAAAAGGGGGTCAGTACCAGGCATATGGAGTCCTGGCTGGACTGAGAAGAGGAAGGTGGGAGCTGGACACAGACACAGATAGGACAAGATTGGTGACAGGCTGGGCCGGGGACAGACTTGTATTACCAAATGTGGAGTGGCATGAAGGAAATATAAAGGTAGACATAGTGGTATAAAGGTCTCTATGTAAACCCCTTATCCTGAGGCAGTGGTGGTCGCTCTGTGCATCTGTTCTGCTTTCAGTTGGAGGACTTTTTAAAGTTTCATTTATTTTGGTGGCATGTAGGGAGAGAAGACAAAGAACAATCAGTGAAGGGGAGAGAGGAGGAGTGGGAAGGGGAGGGGGAGGGAGAAAAGAACCCAGTAGGGTACAGCAATGTTAACATAGGGTTTTTTTGGAATTCACATTTTTTTCAGAACTCTTCATGTATAGTTGAATTTATGTAATACAATATTGTATATACCATCTATTAACTAATTATCTGTTTAATGCTCCATTCTTTAATTTTTTTGTCCCAGAAATCAAAGCTAAAATCACTAGAACAGAGTTTTAGTATTCCCTAATCTTCTCTATTTTGAAAATCTGGACATTTACTCTTCTCCAAACTTGTGTTATCTTTTCCATTTTCTATTGTCACTTAGAAAGTTTTAAAAACTCTTAGAAAGCAACTTATAATTACTTAAAAATCATGGGTCATACACAGATGTTGTAATGATGATGTCTCTAATGCCCATTCAGATTTTATTCAGAAGACATTTTGGCATGTGTGCACAGAGACATGGTTAGGAGGGTAAGACTGACTGTAGGAGAAGTGGTGCCCCGGGGTAAAGAGTCACTCCACAGAAAAGCATGCCATAGGGCATCTGTTTTTCTAAGGTGAAAATGAAGCTGTTGCAGTGGTGAATGTTAATTGTTTTGAAATTACCCTGCAGTAGGGTTTGAGATCTTTTTTTTTTTTTTAAAACACATTGGGAAGCCAAAAAAAAAAAAGCATCTTATTTTTAAATGAGGAAATTTCTAAACATGCACACTGTTTCTTTTAAATTTGAGTTTGTAATTATTTGGTCCTTCTCTCCATCACTACCTTGTCAAGGTGAAAGGACTTACATAGGTGAATGAATCTGCGAGTTAGGCCGAGCAGGATTATCCAAGATAGACAGGTCATAGTGGAGAGTTCTGATAAAAAGTAATCAATCCACTAGAGAAGGAAACGAAAAATCAGTCCAGTATGTTTGCCAAGAAAACCTCACAGAAAGTATTAAGGTGACAAAAGAGATGACATCAGAAGATTAGTCGCTTAGGTCAGAAGGTGTCCAGTGTGTTACTGAGGAAGAGCGGAGCACAATTACAAATGGCTCCTGTACTAATGAAGTATTAGTAGCACAGCTGAAAGGAAGCTCAGCTACCAGTGGGTCTTTTGATGAAAGGAAAATCTGATGTTAAAAATATCAATATTACTCAGTAATTTGGAATTTAAGATCCACTAGGGTAAGCTGGATGTGGTCATACTTTAAACATTGACATCTTGGATTTCAGTGATTTTAAATGGACAGGAATGGGTGAATTTAATTCAGATGAGAATTGGCCTATAGACATGGGGAAGGGATGGCAGGAGGGAGAAAGATAGGAAGTCAATAAAAAGGTACTAAAAATGGTACTGAGGAACAATCTCAAAAGTGACAGAATCATGTCTGTTCAAATCCAAGGCGAGCCATTCATCAGCACAGTAGTACAAGGCTATGATTCAACCACTGATGTGGACGAGGCCAAAGTGGATCAGTTGTATAACACTCTCTAGAAATAGCATCAAAAAAAGGATGTCACATTCCTCATAGGGGATTGGAATGCTAAAGTATGAAATCAAAAGATAATTAGAATAACATCAAGTTTGGCCCTGGAGCATAAAATGAAGCGGGGCAGAGAATAACAGTTGTGTTAAGATAACTCACTGTCATAGCAAACACTCCTTTTTATTCACCTAAAGAGAGAATCTACACAAGGATATCACCAGATGGTTAATATAGAAATCAGACTGAGTATATATATATTGCAACCTAAGGTGAAGAAATTCTCAACATAGACAGTTAAATCAAAGTCTGGAGCTGGCTATGGGTCTTATCATAGACTTATTATTGCAAAATTCAGACTCAAATGGAAGAAAATAGGGAAAACCATCAGATCCTATAGGTATAACCCAGATAACACCATTTATGAATATGAAGTGAAGGTGATGAGGAGATTGAAAAGATCAGATCTAGTATATAGCGTGCTGAAAAATACAATGGACAGATGTTTCCAATATTGTGTAGGAGGCAGCAACAAAAAAAAATTCTAAAGGAAAAAAAGACCAAGAAAGCAAAATGGTCTCTGATGAGCTAAGGAAAGAAGGAAAGTGAAAAGTAAAGGAGAAAGCCAAGATATGCCATACTGAATGCAGAATGTCAGAGAATAGCAAGGAGAGATAACAAGATTTTCTTCAATAATCAATGAAAATACACAGAAGAAAATAATAGAATTGGAAAGAAGGAATCTCTTTAAAATTTTGGAATATTAAGGGAATATTTCTTCAAAAATGGACATGATAAAAGACAAAAATGGTAGGAACTTAACAGAGGAAGAAGAGGCGCCAGAAATATACAGAAGAACTACACGAGAAAGATCTTAATATCACCAATAAGCATGATGGTGAGGCTATTGATTTAGAGCCAGACATCTTGAAGAATGAAATCAAGTGGGCCTTGGGAAGGTTTGCTAACAATACTGCTAGTGGAGGTGATAGAATTTCAGCTAAGCTATTTAAAAACCTAAAAGAAGATATTATTAAAGTGCTGCATTCAATATTCCAGCAAATTTGGAAAACTTTACTACAGCTGCTGTATTGAAAAAGATCAGTTTATGTCCCAGTCCTAAAGAAAGGCAATGCCAAGAAATGTTCAAAACGCTAAACAACTTCCTACGTTATCAAGATTGTGCTTAAAATTCTGCAAACCAAGAGGCAGCAATATGTGAACCAAGGATTACCAGAAGAGTTGTTTGGTTTTCGAAGAGGCAGAAGAACTAGAAAACAAATTGCCAACACTTACTGGACTATGGAGAAAGCAATGGAGTTTCAAAAAAAAAAAAATCTACTTTTGCTTCACTGACTATACTAAAGCCTTTGACTATGTATGGCTCACACCAAAAGATGGCAAATCCTTAAAGGAATGGGGATAGTAGATCATCTTACTTATCTCCTGAGGAACCCACATGTGGTACAAGAAACAACAGTTCAAACTGAACATAAAACACCTGATTGGTTTAAGATTGAAGAAGGAGTATGACAAGGGTATATCTTGCAACCTTATTTATATAACTTACACGCAGAGTACATCATGCAAAATGTCAGGCTGGATGAATCAAAAGCTGGAAGTAAGGTTGCCAGAGGAAATATTAATAGCCTCAGACAGGCAGATTTTACCATTAAGATGACCAAAATGTGAAGAGGAATTAAGAAGCCTCTTGAAGAGGGTTAAAGAGGAGAGTATAAAACCTGGCTGAAGTTTAACATTAAAAAAAAAAAACCCTATGATCATAGCAACTGACCTCATCACTTCCTGGCAAATAGAGGGAGAAGAAATGGAAGCAGTGTTAAATTTTATATTCTTGTGCTCAAAGATCACTGCAAATGGTGACTGTGGTCATGAATTTTTTTTTTTTTTTACAATGCCTGCTCCTTGGAAGGAAAGTTATGGCAAATATGGACAGCATATTAAGAGACAGAGACATCACCTTGTTGATAAAGGTCTGTATAGTTAAAAATATGGGTTTTTCCCCCAGTAACAACGCATTACTATTAGAGTCAGAGCATAAGGAAAGCCAAGCACTGGAGAACTGAAGTTATCAAATTGTGATGTTGGAGAAGACTTAAGAGTCCTTTCAATAGCAAGATGATCAAATCAGTCGATACCTACAGAAATTAATTCCATTCACTAGAAGGTTAGTACTGACTCTGAAACTTAAATACTTTGGCCAAAAAACTGAAAAGAAGAGACTTATTAGAAAAGACCCTAATGTTGGGACACAAAAGGAAAAGAGGATGAGAGAAGATGAGATTGATAAATAGTCTAATGGAAACAACGAACACGAACCTGGACAGACTTCAGGAGACAGTGGAGGATACTAGGGCCTATCATGCTATGGTTCATGGGCGCATAAAAGAGTAGGACGTGAGTCAATGACCGAAGGACAGCAAACATTGTTTGCTTGTTTCACTTTTAAATAGAAGATACTTTTACAATTACTACAAAAAGTTAAAGAAATGTCTCAGGTTTCAATCCTTCTATCCGCTGGTTAGACAAATGTGCTCATTTTCTTCTATTAAATATGAGAATTATAAAACTTTGCATTTTAAGAGTATTCTCATTGTCTACATCACCTTTAATCTGTAGGGGAAGCTGAATGACAAATTGAAAGTTTTCAGAATTGAAGAAAGTTAATTCCCTCTAAACAACCATAAAGTAGTGACTCAAATTTCTGGAGTGACAGAGTGTAATGGTAATTTAAATGGGAAGATCTTTCCCGTTCTTTATGGCCTACTTATATCTCATTCTAGATGGCTTTAATCCTTCTCTAGGCTTACAAACTGGGTGATGTTCCAGCCTAGGTTCTCCTTCCCTTATGACTGAGGCAGCTGCATGATGCAGGGGATAGAGGGTTAAACTGGTGTCAGGGAGACCTGAGGTCAAATCCTGCCATAGGAACTTAATTGCTGCATGTGCTTGGATAAGCAACTTAACTTTCCTCAGGCTCTTCTGGAAAATAGGGTTAGGGGTAATAGTCACATCTGCCTTATGGGTTTGTTGTGAGGATCAGAACAAATACATGCATAAAGCACTGTTAAAATCTTAAAGCACTTCATAAGCATTAGCTACTGTTGTTGTTATATTAGTACTATTATACCAATAATTCTTATTTTGGTTGATAAAAGTATGCAGTATATTAAATTCCGTAATACTCATAATTCCTGTGGAAATTTGTAGAGCTCCAGCAGGGTCCCCATCTGGACAGCTAGGGCTCATGTGGCTCCAACAACAGCCACAGACTTGTCCTGCTCCCAGCGGCTGTAGTTAGGGATGAGCTGGCCCAGCCCAGCCAGCCACCTTAGGGAGCTTTCCAAGGTCCTCTCATCACTGTGGTAGGTGTCATAGACGTGGAATCCCAGGGAAATGTTGGACAACAGATTGGGATCCCTGTTAATCTACTCCACAGCAAACAATAAAGCCAGAACCTGCTGGTAATTTTTGTGCAGCCACCTGTGGGGACGAGGGAAGGATACTAAAACATTAACACAACTTTCAAATAGAATACTTTTCAGAAGAATGGATTCCCCAGTCATGTGAGTCAGAACCAAGAACTCCAACAGCTCTTCAGTTCATTTCACTTGTATCTAAAATACCCTCCCCACATACCTTGTTCTTATATTCTTCCCTTCTAGTGATTTGAGATGGGGAGGACTATTGGTTTTATTATTATATTTGCTTGCCTGATTCACTCACTCATTTGATAAATGGATAGTAAGCATCTAAGATGAACTAGATACTGTAGAGGATTTGGATTTTCCTTGACCCTACAAGGACTATGGTGTAGTGAGAAAGAATAGATACACCAGTATGTATAATAGAAGAAAGCATGGGATATGTTCAAGGTGAACATCACTGAGATCTAAGGAATCTGAGCAAAGGGAGGCCCCATCCCCTTGAAGAAATGAAGGGAAACTTCAAGGAGGGCATCATGGCCCATGAAAACTTAAGATGATTTTGATATATGTGTATTTGGGGAAGAGAACCTTCCAAGAGGAGGAAATTATACAAACAAGCTCACACAAATATGGGAGGGAATAGGAGATCCTGTACAGTTACACCCTCGGTATCTCACTCAGGTCCTGTCTGATATCTCTAATAAAAGACAATGTTCAGACTCAGCCTTCTCTCCCTCCACACTATCTTCCTTTACCATACCACAGAAGAATAGGAAACTAAAGTCATTTCAAAGATTGTGACCTGGTACCAGGTCTTTATCCAGGAAGCCAATAGCAAAGAACAAGTACCTCCCTTATTCTTGGCAATGTTTTAAAAATGTATACAACCTTGTAAGATTTCTCCAGAAGTTACCACCTCTCAGAATAACTGGGTTTGTTTTAATGGGGGCAGAAAATGAGCATGACAGATCGCAAATCCTGACTACCTCAATTAATGTGATAGGTTGCATATAATTTTTATTTATGTCTTCAATTGTCTGCTGCCAGTTTCCTGAGAATTAAAGACCCTATTTCAATTCTTTCCTTCAATCATTCATTTTTAAATTAAAATCACAGAGGACAGAAGGATAGCCCCTACCAACACCAAGGAGTATTATTCTCAAGACAAAATTCAAAGACTAAATAGACTTTATGAGGGTGTTTCAAGTAGAATGGGCTTTTGTATAAAGACTCACCAAGGGATGATAGAATCTTCTTTTCCCTCTAAGTCAGACCACTAATTCTGCCTGACTGGTGAATAATAAAGAAAGAAAAGAAAATATGAAGAAGCAGATTATGTCATTAAAAACATAACCAATGGTTAAAACAATTTAATGATTTTGTTCTTTAGATTAAACAAGTAGAGACACAAATATTTTTAATTCATAAGATAAAAGAAAGATGTAAAGGGAATTTTAAAAATGAGAGGAATTTATGAAATCACAGAAAACACAGAAGTATTTGGCTACAAGAAATTATAGATGAAGTCAGAGTCCTCATCTACCAAAGACATATCCAGTGAATCTCATAGTCTGTTTCTTACAACCAGAAAAGAGGGTCAACTGCTAACCTCTTACTCCTCTGCTCTCACCAAGGGAAATTGTCCAGGAATAAGTGTATTTTAGTCTGAATCCCATTTCTGTAGTGCAGACTTACAGAGGCTTATAGGTGAGTGATGCATTGCTTCACATGGAATTCCTGCTCTGTAAATCAGCGTTTCTGTAAAGGGAATTGATAGAGAAGAAAACACAAAACTAAGGCCTGTCAGCACAACTTTTCTTAGATACCTCCAGTTCAGCAAAACTGACCTAGAGAAACAATAAACTCCTCACATATCACCTGGAGAAAACCAGAATATATAGACCTTACTGAGCAGTATCAGGCATTGCATAAAGATATTTCTAAATTTCACCCAATACTTGTTACACCTGCAGCCTAGGCATACCTCTTTCTTCCCAATAAACTCAAATGTTCTGAGCCTTCAGTTTCAGGATCTGTCCCAGGCTGGTCTAGTCAGCTTTATTTGGGTTTCCTGGGTTGGACAGCTCTATCATGACCACATGGCTACTGACACAGAGAATAGAGGAAAATTATAAATTCCCACACTTACAAGAGGGAGATGACATAACAATATATTTTGACTCATAGGGGAAGTGAGAGGAATATAAAATCTTCCCAGAAGGAGGTCACATGACTCCCTAAATGGTTGCACTCACTTGTTTTCAGATGGGCAAATGTACAGAGGAAACATGGGAACTTTCATTCCTGGGGATGGAGTAGATTACTCCTTGCCTAATATCAGTACACTCAACAGCAATAATTCTCTTCTAGAATGGGAAAGGGGCACAGACTTCAGCAACTTCAAGGAGTTAACTGAATTCCAGGGTTCTGGAGTCTAATGACTCATTACTTTCACTGCTTAAATATCAACACGAAGTCAAAACCAGGGAAGTCAGGGTGAGAAAAGACCAAACCTGCTCAGGACTGAGCTTCCTGAGTATGGACCCTTTGGAGGGGAGTGCAAATGAGGAAGTAGATGACAGAGGTTCACTTAACTTAAATTTGAAGGCCAATCAGACATAGGGCTAACTAACAAGAATGGGGAAAAATTCAGAAACAACAAGGGGGGAGAGCACCCACTGTCTCATGCTGCATGGACCTGCTTTTCAGCTCCATCTATAAGGACCTCTTTTTAATTATAATGAAAATAAGCCCAGAGAGATAGAGAGACACTTACTTATATGGTTTACAAGTCTTGTTGGGTGGACTTTCAAACAGTTCTCCTCCTGTTACTGTTCACTTCAACTGAGAACAAGAATAAAAAGATTCCAATCAACAGGTGCCCATCTTGGGAAACTATAGGGTCAATCTGGTGGAAGCAGGAAAGTTTCTCTTGTATTGTGCCCAGAGCTTGGAAACTGAAGCATCAGAGATATGAATATAGAAGAAAGCAGTTGAGAAATACTTTTCTGAACATTTCCCTGGAAAATTAGTCAAATTTCCAAGCCTTTTAAAACCTAGGACCCATTCAGACTAGAGCAAAGTCAACTGTCTCTGTCACAGGACAGATGAGGAACTGTCCAGCATCAGAAATGACCTGTTCTGTAGATTTCCAGGCTCTGGTCTGTCTGCTATGGGGCATTACTCAGGCCCATGTCCAAGACAAGGACAATGGTGCAAGATGAATGGATCTTTTATCGTTTTGTGAGCTTTTAAAGTGAACACTGTCTCTCAGCATCTTTATTGTTAGATACTGACAGGGACTACTCCTACTCCAGTCTCCACAAAGGAGTCTTAGTCCATGAAAATCTCTGGCAACCAGACTGCCAGGGGCATCTACACCTGAGTCTCTGCATCCAAGGGGGAAAAAAAAACTTGCAAAAATACAAAATTAGGTTTTGGACTGTTTTTCCCTTGATCCCAGCAGGCTGTACTACAGAAGTGCCTTCCTAGGAAAGTAATTTCTGTGACCTGGATTCACTGTGTAGATTGAATTTCATGAAAAACTCCCCAGTAAGTGATGAAATTAAAAGAAAACCCTCTGTGAAGGCAATTTCCCTGATAGCCTGTAAGCCTTATAGCCTTGAAGTTCCCCCACTTCCCTGTGCTAAGTATAATGAAAGACTCATACTCAGGACTCAGTATATCCTGTTCTGAACTTCAGTTACAGTCACTGGTTGTTTGTTGTGTTTCACTCTCAAAGAAGACCAAAATGACATTATTTTTTGGAGTCAAATTACAGTGTCCAACTGTGACTAATCAGCTGAATACAAGCTTGGAATGCTCTACAAGAAGTCGGGCACAAATAGCCCATACAAATAATTTGGGCTGCAACACACACAAATCCCCTCCCCTCTTTCTCTCTTCGCCCCTTGGACAGGATCATAGCATTACAGCCTCAGAGATTGAAAAAAAGAGCCTCAAAAGATTACTTTATCTAATAGGTTTATGATAGAATTCTACTCTCCAATGACTAGTCTTGCAGACACACGCTGGCTCATATTCCTCACATATTTTGCTCTTTTGATGATCAGAATGAAGAACTTGCAGCTGCTAGAGACCCTAGAGATAATCTGATTTGCTACCTTAGTTTTAGAGATGAGGAAACTGATGCCCAGGAAAGTAGAATGACTTCCCTGTATTTACATAATACAGAGCACATGAATTCTGCTCTTCTGCTTCCAAAGCAAAACTTTCTAGTACTCATTACTGCCCCTAGAGAACTTCACAAGAATAGTGCATTCTCTCAGAATGTAAGCAAACGGGTGCATCTGTCTAAGAATCCCCCCTGCATGTATTCTACCTTCAGGGATCACCAGAATTATAAGGTACCTCAGAAGTTATTAAGCACAAGACATCGGAGATGTAACTGAGCATTCTAGGATATGGGGTTAAATTCAGCAGAGGAAGCAAAGGAACACAAACCTTGAGATAGCCTGGATACTGGTTGGGAGATAAGGCTATCTCAATGTTGCCACTGATCATAGGCATTCTCTGGCCTGGGGAAGGAAAGACAAGAATAGTTGTATAACTGAATGCCTATATGAATAGAATGAATAAATGAAAATGAATTTTATGATTCACTGTTGTACATGCTGATGACATAAATACTAAGGTCTGATCTCAAGATGCTTACATTCTACTAGATGTATAGGAGTAGTGGCCAAGGAAGTATATTATGCCATGGACAGTTAAAGGGATGGTAACCTGGAAATGAATAGCAAATGGAGCATGACTGGCCATGAGTCTAAAAACTGTAAGTGACTAAAGCCATCTCCAATCTGGAGAGCAGATATGCTCTCTGGTAAGAGTGAGAAAGTGAGAAAGTGGTTAAGTCTTCTGACATGACTTTCGAGGAGAAGCTAGAGGACTGATTTTGAGAAATTGCCTAAAACTATTGCCCCCATATGTTCAACCTAGAATGCCATCCCACCACCCCAAAGGTAATGTGTTTCTTCCTACTCACCCACCCATCCTACTCACACCCCTCAGTAAGTTAGTACTGGAGGTTCTTGAAGCACCATTTGGAAAATTTGCTCCAAATACATATATACATATATACATATATATATATGTCATCTATTTGATCACATGAAAGAATCATTTTGTTTTCTGGAAAGAAAGAAAAGAAGAAATAGATTGGTTGGTAGAAGAAATATGATCATTTTGTTCATTGAAACTCAGAAACACTCCAAAGAGCTCTAAAAGAGAAAATACTTCCCCTTCTGGCCAGTGGTAGATAACTGTAGTGCCTAGGGAGAGAGCCTATCTGCAACCACAGTCTCCATAGGAAACACTGACTTTGTGGCTAATAGTTACACTTGGGCCCAGTGGAATAGGGAGAGATTCTGAGAAGAGTAGAGAGGGTGCTCTCCTTCCCTATCCCACTGCCACCCCTACCTCTTTTGAACCACCTTGGCCAGGAGGATTGACAGAGGCTATTCTGAGCCCAAACTCACTTACAAACAGGGGCATACAGCCTGCTAAGAAAGAATGAGTTGAATGGCCCACCTCTGGCCAAAAGATTCCATACCCAAGGGACAGCTCCCTTTTTTCAACCTAGGTCCAAGAGTACTTCAAATCCACCTAAGTAGCCAGCATCAGAAAGATTAGCCTTGCTCCCTGGGCACTTCCAAAGACTTGAACAGAACCCCCAGAGGGAAGAAAGACACCAGTCCCTGGGATCTCTCTGGGGAGAGAGAGCAACCTGGGGCTTGATGGGGCGGGGGCGTGGAGGGGGACCACACTTGGCTCCAGGTGCCCCAGACTCCTGAGTTCTCTTCTCTGGGGAGAGGGCAACATGGGGGTGCGGAAGGGGCCACTGCACCCATGTAGTAGTAAGCACACTAGCACACGCAGGATGGCCAGCTAGCACAGATTCTTTGATCTGTTTTTTGAAAGGAAAGACAGCTTCAAAGGGATCGACAATCTTACTTTAAACATATAAATAGAAAGGAAAATATAAAACACAAGCAGAGAAATTAGCACAGAGATTCAACAGATAGGGCTCCATCTGAAAAAAGTAATACAACCACCTACATACACCACCAGGTGGGGAGAACACCAACATCTGAGTAGTCAGGGGGCTCTTAACAAATGACTACTGTCCAGGCTGGTTCTCATGAACCAGCCCTTAAAGCAAAATACCAATCTCCCAGTATATGTAGTTCTCAACTAATAGGCTCAGAGCCAGAAGGCATCACAACCCACAATGACTCAGCACAGCTGTGACTCACTAAGGTTATCCTTCAGATGTTTACAGTTTGGCTGAGCCTAGCAGACTGAACTCCAGAAGAAAAAAAGCCACAACAAAATTCCATTTCGCTTAAGATTACATTCGCCTCTCCTCCTCCAAAATTAGTAGCAAGCACCCTAGCACACCCAGGATGGCCAGCTAGCACAGGTTCTTTAATCCACTTTTCTAAAAGAAAGACAACTTTAAAGGGGTCAATTTTAATTAAACAGAAGTAAAAAGAAGTGAGTATAGAAAACACAAGCAGAGATATTAGCACAGAGATTCAACAGATAGGGCTCCATCTGAAGAAGGTAATACAACCACCTTCATACATCACCAGATGAGGAGAGATAACATTCCTGTAGTCTGGGGGCTCTTAACAAGCGGTTCCTCAAGAGTCCCAACCAGGGAGTTGAAAGCTCCTTCTCCTGAGCCAGCCCCCAAAGAGAAATGACAGCCTCCCAGGATATAGAGTTTTCAACTAATAAGCTCAGAGCCAGAAGGCATCACAACCCACAATGACTCAGCACAGCTGTGAGTCACCAAGGTTGTCCTGCAGATGTTTGCAATTTGTCTGAGCCAGGGAAACTGAAATCCAGAAAAAAACCACAAACAACATAAAACTCAGGTACAGGTGCTCCAGACCCCTCTGGCAAGAGGACAACCTGGGGGTCCAGGAGGACAACTGCTTCCCCTGCCAGGTGACCCAGACCCCGGTTTTGAGGATTGCAATTCCCAGCTACCCCAGAATGTTACATCCTCGGGGAGAAAGAAATCTGGGTTTGAGGTGAGGGGGCTGCTCTTTCCTTTAGGCTTTGCAGACCCCAGGGATCCCCTCTCTAGCAAGAGGGCAACCTGATGGTCTAGGAGGACACCTGCACCCCCCACCAGGCAACCCAGACCTCTGGCTTAGAAGACTGGAATGCTCAGGAACCCGAGATCATTGTATCCCAGTGGGGAGAAGAAATAGAGGTTTGAGGGGAGGGAACATACATGGTTGTAGGTAACCCACACACCGGCATCTCAGGCCAGTGGAAATCAGGGCTTGAGGTGGGGGACTGCACTTGGCTACTAGGCCCCCAACTCCCACGTTCTCCCATCTGGGGAGAGAGTAACTGGGGGTCCAATGGGGTGGCTGTACCTCCAGGTCCCCCAAACCCTTTTTTCAGTTACTGGACTGCCCAGGAACCCCAGATCACAGGGTCCTTCTGGGGAGAGAGAAATTGGGGTTTAGAGGGGTACTGTTCTCTGCTCCAGGTACCCCATATACTGGGGTCTCTCTGTGCAGAGGAAACAGGTGATGGGGGGGTGACTGCACTTGACTACAAGCAGCCAGACCCCAGAATTACCCCCTCTCTGAGGGAGGGCCACCGAGGTCCAGGGGTACCTGGGGGACTTGCAGGAGTACTGCACTCTTGGAAGAGCAAAAAAAGTGGGATTTTTTTGGAGTTCAGTTTGCTAGACTCAGGCTAAATTGAAAACTTCCAAAGGGTGATTCACTGCTATCCTGAGTCTATGGGTTGTGATGCCTTCTGACTCTGAGCCCATTAGTTAAAAACTATACATACCAGGAGGCTGGCATTTTGCTTCGGAGGATTGCTTCAGAACGGACCTTTTGATGCCCAGGAGAGGCCTGAGTAGCTATTTGTCAGAGGTTAGTGCTCTCCTGACCCTCATGGTGTATGCGGGTGGTTGTATTACAAGTCCTGTCTGTTGAATCTCTGTCCGAATATCTCTGCTTACAGTCACTTCTTTCTAATTAAAGTAAGATTGTTGACTCCTTAAATGTTCCTTTCCTTTAGCAAAGCAGAATGAAGAACTTGTGCTAGCAGGCCGTCCTGGGTTCTAGGGTGCTTGCTAATATATTTGGCATTGTTGGCAGGATCTGCATAGGCTAAAGGAAAGTATGGGGTTTTGTGGGGCTGGGATAGTTGTTAACCCAGTTTTTGTGTTGACTTTTGTAGCTGTAGTGGCTGTGGTTTTATGGAGCCCCAGGAGTAGCAGTAACCTGAGAGAAACCAAGTGGGCAACAGTAGCAGGAAGGGTTTCCCACATGTACATAGCAGGGCTTTTGGTAGATAACTTCTCCTTCCCCTGACTTACCTCTACCCCACTAGCGCTCCTGAAGAGACAGGCTGAAGCAGCAGCCAGAGGGAAACAAGCTTGTGGGAGGTGGGGATGGCCAGAGCCAGGGTTAGAGGGGAGGAGTCCCACCTCAAACTAGGCCGGAGGGTGGAAGACTCTGGAAGTGTGCTGTGTACTGTGTTCAGAACGCATACCAAAGCAGCCCCTCCCCACGTAAGGCTGCAGGAGGATGAATTGCTAGGAGTTGGGGTGTTGTGGTTGGGGGCAGAAACCCTGGAGCCCCTGGATCCAGGTAGAAGCACGAAGAGCTAGGAATGTAGCAGTCATCTACCCAGTGAGATGGGTCTTGGAGCAGGAGTGGAGAACTGCCTATGTGTGAAACCAGACAGGAGCTGGAGCTGTGGACCCCTGGAGTTGCAGCAGGAGGAACCTCGGAGCTAGGAAAACCTTTACAGCAAGGCAAGAGCAGTGAACATGTTTTCCTGCTGTGTCTCCCTGGATAAGTTACTGGGGGGAGGAGTTGTCTATAGTGGGATGGGGGAAGTGCTGTAACCCAGAGGACCCACCCTGTTGGCTTTGTGTCCCAGCCACCATTCAGAACTTGAAGTAGGGAGGTGGGGGCTGGAACAGTGTTAAGACTCTTTGCCTCTGAGAGTGCCAGGTGGAAGCCTACAACTGCCATGTAGGAAGAATTCTGGACACACTCCCCCCAAGAGGACTTTACTTGGACATTTTGTTTTGAATCAATTCTGACCTAGGATTGGAGTATGTTGAGTTCTCTGATGTTATACACTTTTGTGTTTGTTTAAAGCCATATGGCCACCCTGGTAACAAGTTATTATGTTATGTATTTTGCAAATGTGAAGCTCAGTATGTGTTTATTTTGTGACTATTCCTTTTGTATTGTTATGAGAATTATGTTGATCCATGTTTCTTAAAAGATGTTAATGCCTCTATTTGTTCCAGAATCCATGGCCAATCCACCTGTGTAGATTGTAAGGGCTAAGTGTCAGACTGTCAAGGCCAGCGTCCTGAAGGGGTGGAGTGTATGAGCAAGCTAAGTGGAATTTTTGTTGTTTTCTTTTTGGAGTTCCGTTTCCTAAGCTCAGGCTGAATTGCAAACATCTGAAGGGTGATTCACAGCTGTGCTGAGTCCTGTGGGTTGTGATGCCTTCTGGCTCTGAGTCTATTAGTTGAAAACTATACATGATGGGAGGTTGGCATTTTGCTTTGGGGGCTTGCTTATGAAAGGAACTTTTGATTTTCTGGAGGGGACTCTGAGCAGCTGTTTGTCAGAGGTCAGTGCTCTCCTGATCCTGGTGTTGTATGTAGCTGGTTGTATTACTGAATTCAGATAGTATGACTCTGTCTGTTGAATCTCTGTGCCAATTTCTCTGCTTTTATTTACTTCTTTCGTATTAAGTAAGATTGTTGACCCCTTAAAAGTTGCTTTCCTTTAGCAAAGCAGAACAAAGAACCTGTGCTAGCAGGCCATCCTGAGTATGCTAGGGTGCTTGCTAATACAACTTTGCTCCAGGCACCCCAGGCCCCCAGGTTCTCTTCTCCAAGGACAGGGCAGTGTGGGGGTGAGGACTGCCTAGGCACCTGAGACCATGGAGGAGAGAGTCCCAGAGTTGAGGGGGAAGAACTGCACTTGAATGTAGGCACCCCAGACCAGGGGTCTCTCTGGGAAGAGAGCTAGTGGTTGAGAGGACTGCACAGGCACTCAAGACCCCAGGGTCTCTCTGGGGAGAGAGTCCCAGGGTTGAGGGGGGCCACCCTGGTGTCTCTCTTCCCTACTTAACAAGTACAGAATGTTCAGCTAGGAGGAACAAAATGACTGATGAGTTTGGATTGGAGAGTTAATTTGGATGAGTAATCCATCTCAGCCACCTAGCACCAAGACTGATGGGACAGTGAGTATGGAGAGGTGAAGGTGAGAGACAGAAGGTTACCCACCTTGAGAACCTTTGGAAACTTTGGGAAATCTTGGCACTTCCTGCTCCAGTGAGTTGGAGCACACAACTACACAGTCAGGTGGCACCTGGGGTAGGAAGGAGTTGTGAATCCCAAATGGAGTTTTCTGGTTGAATGGGTAGAGTAGTAGTTCATCCTGCTGCCTTATGGTTATATATGCAAACATTGTCTATCAATTGAATTGATTCCCAAAAGGAACTATTTTCTTCATGAGGATTTCTGTCTCATTGTGAGTGACAGATTGTTACGGTTGTTTGACATGACATTCTTATGTATAAAGTTGTATTTCTTTGAAAAATTTTATTTTTGTATTTTGTTTTCTTATCATTAAATTCCTCCACCCTATAGACCTCATCCTCTCTGTACCATGCTATTTTGTTCATTTTTATTTTATCTATCCCTACCATGAACCTCACCACCAATGAGCAAATTTTTTTCAAACCCTGAAAACCAATACCTTAAATACTTAAATACATAGTCTAGCAAAACAAATTCCCATACTGATTATGTCTAAAAATACATTTTTCTTACTGCATTTTAAATTCCTCACCTGTTTGATAAGAGGTGAGTAGCATGTTTCATTTTCAGTCTTCTGGATGTGTGGTTGCTCACTGATTTGACTTGAGATGGAAAATCTTTCAAAACAGTTTTCTCTATAATGGCTTTATCATTATGTAAATGAATCTGATTCTGTTTCCTTTTTCAATATCCTCTGAAATTGTACCTTTTGTCAATTCTTTTTGTTCAAGAATATTCCATTCTGGAATAGGGATGGCACTTCATTGGATTCCAGTTTAGGCTGCCATGAAATAAACAACTACAAATATTATTGTATATAGATATAATATAGTGTACATAGATATAAACTCTTTTGCTTATGTTGATTTCTGTGGGGTATAGGCCTAGCAGGAGGTACCTCCACATATGATATTCTGGGATTCTGGAGATTCCATTAGGAACAATTGCCCCAGCCTGAATTTGTTCACTCCCTGAACCCATGATCGATCCCCTCAAGCTTTACCTGCTTCTAATAAAAAGGAGCCAGATTCAGGTTTCATTCCTCTCCTCTCCTCGAATTTTTATATGGTCATCCTAGGGAGGGCATGTTGATCTGCTGCTAAGGCAGAATGTGGTTTATTCCTCCTATAGAGAGCATAGCATACCTGGGAACTTGTGAGCTCAATAGAGGCTAACAGCTGGGAAACTCAGAATCAGAAATGCAGACGTTGGTATCAGCCAGAGTCAAGTTTCCCTAAAATGTATATATGCTGTGAAGATGATGTTCAGTGAGTAAATGGAGACAAAGGCACTCACCAGCCATAGGATGGTTTGGGTCCCCTAATCTCAGGGGAGGTTCTGGCAGAAATGGAAGAAATGTGAATTTGTTGGACTTGCTTATGATGTCTATATCAAAGAAATACCATGCAGCCACTGACAAAGGCCATGAGCCCAAAACACACAGAATCAGGAAAAGAAAATGATAGAAAGCAGGATAGCTTGATATCTTGGAGCAGATACATAAGAATATTCAAAATGTTGAATTTCAGTGCTGTTCCGAGTATGCCTTGATGCTTTCATTCCCAAAGCAATGAAGACATCTCAAAGGAGGTGGTGTTGACCTGAAAACTTGGTCAAAGAAAAGGCAACAGGCTAAATGCATATATTTTATGATTTAATTAATTAATCAATCAATTCCCTATTAAAGAAATTGGGAACATAATGCATTATGGAGTCAGAAAAATGTTCTGGCTCCCCAGTACAGAAATCTTCTGGCTTATATACATTTTACCATGAGAAAGGCACTCTCTTAGTTGAACAAATCATAAATTTAGTAAGATAAGACAATTAACAAAGTCGTGTTGGTTGGGCCTTGCGATTCCAAACCGGGTAAACTTCCTTCCTGTAACATGTCTCTGTGGCATAAGATGAGGATGAGTGAGATGAGGAGATTGTGAAGACTTTTCATAATCAATAGAATATTGGATTTTCTAAATAAAATTTTTCTTCCATAAGGCCTCTCTCCCTGGATACCTGAGGGCTTGTGGACGGTCAGTTGGTCTCCCCAGCCCTTACCAGCTACCAGTTTTCTTTGTGAAAGTGTGGTGGGCTGTAGCCAAAACTTGGAAGTTACTCAGATCTCCCCTTTGTTTGTTGTACTGTTGCCACATCAATGCTACCAGCTCCTGCTTCTCCCCCTCCCCTCTTTTCTAAAGCCACATTAGCAGTTGAGTTAGATATTAGATGAGGTCATTGTGTTAGATAGGTGAAGATTTCCTGGGGTTTGTCTAGCTTTTTGCCTTAGATTGTGAGCCTACCTCCCAGCCAGTGGGGAGGTGGGATTCTCTGCGTTAGGGTATAAAAATTGTGCTTCAATTTCTGTAAGTTGCCTCCTTCCATCAGATTCCCCAACCTGGTGGAAGGACGGCCCTTTCTCATGAGAATTGTAATAAATCATTTTTCTGTTCTTATTGAGAAGCTTCTTCATTTATTTAAAATTTTGAGTAAACGTCTTTTTATCCCATACAGTTTGGTGCATTGTCTGGGAATACCCTCTAGTGGCAACTCCTTTCCATTTGGATCAGGGGCAGGTGCCTGTGAGGGAACTTTCTCTGATAGTTCCTGAGCTAAGGGAGAAGAATTCCTGCTCTGAGGGGGCAAAATCCCCAGAGAAAAAGAGGTACTCAGAAGAACAGAAAATTGAATATAAAAAAGTAAAAGAAAATTGAATATAAAAAGGTAAAGCCTCCAAAAAAATGAAGTTAAAGCAAATTCCTGCCGGCAGGTAGATGAAACAGTCATCGAAAGTTGTGCATGCATAGCCTGCCTGGAGGTAAGCACTCAGGGGTCTGGAGGTTTATTTGTTGAGTCTCAGACTCGGGAAGCTCAGGCAACAACTTCCATCTAAATTTATGGGGTTTAGGAAAAGGATTTAGGAAAACTTCAGTGCAAGGACACGGTTGAGAGGTACTTCCCAGGACTGCTGGGAGTTAGGGCCACCTTTTCTAGAAGGTTTTTGTCTTAAGAGAAAGAAAAAACCTTAGAAGCTCCTGTGAGGGACTTGGTAAGTCCAAAATGGGAAATGAGCAGTCTAAGCCTGTCACTTCAGAGAAAAAAAAAATTGAATGATATTGATATACTGATAAATAGCCCCTGAGGGAATAGACTTCAGAATTGGAATGAAGTAACCAAAATATAAGGGGAAAAGATAAAAGAAAAATGATAAGATATTGTTGTTTTGTCTGGCGTGAAGCAGATGTAGGAGGAGTAATATGGCCCAAATACGGGTCTTCAGAAGATTGGGTATGCCAAAAGCTGAATCTGTTTGTAAATGCTAAAAACCTCTTTATTTCAGAGGAAGTCTCTTATGCTGCCCTTTGGATGCCAGAAGCCCAGCAGATGGTATTGAAAGGGAAAAAGTAGGGGGAAGAGGAGAAACGTTCTGCTCCTCTCACTCTCTCCTCCCTACGCAGCAGGCTTGGTGGCTCCACTTTCCCCCCAACTCTGAACCTAAAGAAAAAGAGGAGGAGGTCTTATGTAGTTCTAGTGAGCTACATGGTCCTCTGTTTAGAGAATTGGGATAACTTTCAAAAGATCAGGAAAATATGCCCTTGAAAATGAAACCAGAAAACATCCACTGAGTTGTTTTCTTTAAGAGAGGTCCAGTCAGCTCAAGGAGGCTTGATTTATGTCAATGCACCTCTTAGTGCAGCTGAGGTGAGAAATTTTAAGAAAGAAATAAAAGCCCTAATGGTAGACCCACAGAGCTTATCTGAGCAACTAGATCAGTTTTGGGGTCCTAATAAATATATACTTCGAGTGAATTAATGAATGTCTTAAATATCCTATTGTCTCAGGAAGAAAGGGACATGATAAGAGGGGCTGCTATGATAGAATGGGAATGCTGGCACCCACCCATGGCCAGGGTGGTGCCAGTTGACCAGAACTACTCAACTCAGGACCCCTGGTGGGACTATAATAATGAAGCCCATAGAATCCATATGCAGGACTTGAGAGAGTTAATTATAACTGGCATTAGGAATGCTGTCCCGAAACCCAAGAACATTAAACTACAATTTCTTACCAATGCCTGGCCAGTTATCGAAGCTGAAAAGGAAGATTTATGGTACTTTGCAGAGTACTTGCATGGTGGCTCTATAGGTAAATTGTGAAGTTAAATGGTTAGGTTTCTAACTCTTAAGTCTCTTTTTAAGGAAGAGATAGTGAGTATTTGGTTACCTTAAAATACAAAAGGAAGGGAGGCATACGGATGGGATGTGTTTAGACTTTGTGCTCCCTCCTTTCTTTTCCCACTTAAGAAAACGCTTAGCTTAATTAGGAAACCAACAGATAAAAGTTATGGAATTGGAGTTAAAAATTGTTTGCTGTAATTTGTAAGTATTTTTAAATTATTTAGGCCCTTTTGCCTGTGTAAGGAGGTTTTTTTTTTTAATCATACGAGAGTGGCAGGCAATTCTCTACCTTACCTGAAGAAAGATCAGTAATGGAAATTAGCAGAGTAAAAGATAGGCAGCCTGGAGTGAAAATTTGAGTTTTGATTTAATGAGATCTAAAAGCTAAAATTTGTAATTTACGTTTAAATTAGATAAATATATTTGATACCAAAAGGCTATGTGTGTAAAATTGCATATACACGTTAGAATTTTGATGAGATTTCTTTCAGAAGTATTAACTCTGTCCATGTGCTTAGACTACGTGGACAAAGGGAAATTTACGCCCCCCCAATATGATTGAAAGGTTGGAGTGAGACCCCGAGAACTGGTCTGCTGGACTTGGGAGGGGAGAGAAGGGGGTGCTCTTTAGCTCTTTAAGGGGGTAGAGTAAAAGAAGAGGAGGGTTAAAATGGTTTTTTTAAATATAAATCTAGGTTTGATATGGTTTCAAGTTAAAATCTGTCCTGAAGGAATAACAGATAGCATCCGAGAATAGGCTTCCTATCAGGGTCAAGCAGAAAGATATTGTTATTTGGCATTTATGATTGTGATATTAGAAATTGCATTGTTAAATTAAAAATGAATTGGTTTGTGATTCTTAAGCCTGTTCCATCTAAGGATGTATCAAGTAGATTAAAAAGTTCATTTCTGTTGTTAAGAAAGAAGTTTTAACTAAAATTGGTTTTTGCTATGAATAAAGCATTTACAAAAGTATGTAAAAGGAAGCTCATGGCTAAATGTGAAAAGACCTTGGGGTTTAGGTCTTGGAATTTTTGTCAATTAGGTTCATGAAGGTTTTGTGATAAAATGTAAACTGTTCTTAAAAGAGGAAAATATTGTATTAAGAAGTGCTTTATAAAATCTTTTGTATGATTTTTGAAAGTTTACCTGTCAAATTTATATTTGTAAACTAATCTGTTATAAGAAGAGAGACCAGGAATTTTATGGTTCCAGGTAGCTCTCTGGAAAATGTTAGGAAAGCTTCGTGATCCCATCCCCTACTTTTATTTGGAAGTCCAGTTATTACAGAAGAACTTCTTAAGATCTAATTTGAACTGGAGGTACTCAGAGGAAAGATGTTAACTATTTCTTATTGTGA
This sequence comes from Potorous gilbertii, assembly GCA_028658325.1. Lineage (NCBI taxonomy): Eukaryota > Metazoa > Chordata > Mammalia > Diprotodontia > Potoroidae > Potorous > Potorous gilbertii. The sequence continues at coordinate 672,243,275 of CM053770.1, forward strand.
AGGAAAGGAGTGATCCCAACCCCATCTAGTGGCCGCTAAGATCTAAGAGTCTAAAAGGAGCACCCAAGAGGGTGGCTCTTCACTTTATTAAAGTTGTAATCTCTATGTGAAGTGTAAATTGTTTGTATATGGAATTCCTAAATTAGGAATTTGTTTTGGTGATAAATAATCTCTAGTGATTGGCTTTTAGGACAAATTTAAAATTTAAGAGGTGATTCCTGGTAAAATTTTTGATTAAGTGAAATCTATTATCTGATGTACAAGCCTCAGGTGACAATTGTGCCCTCAGCCTGGGATGGGATCCTTCTGGCTCAGTTCCCCATTGTGAAAGAGGGACTGAGGAAGGAGTCCAGGGTGGTTCCAGGTGTTTTAGGAGTTTCCAGCATGGTCTTGATGGGAGTGGCCAGTAACCCGGAGAATTGGATTAACAGGGCATAGTGATATGCTTCTATGGGCCTCTAGAGAGTTAGTACACATGGCACAAGGTGAGGTTTTCCAGGGTGCCTTTTAGACAGATGGGACTATAACTCTTTAGGGGTCATGGACAAAGGTCCCAATTTGGGATAAGGATTTTACATGTTACAAAGTGATGCAAGGCAATTAGCATTAAAGCAATTGATTGAATTAATTACTGAGACTAAAATCAGAGACATTTTTAGGTTAGGGAAAAGAATTTTAGTGTAAGTTTCTTAGAGGCAGGTAGTCTGTGGTAAAATTTGACATTTATGGAAAAGTTAAATGTTTGTGTTTTGATTCAAATCCATTTCATGAACATAGGTTGAAATTAGTGTTTGAATTTGTCATATGTGTAGACTACGCAGGGTTATAAAGGTATAGAAAAGCTTGGGAAACATAAATCTATAAGCAGCAAGAACATGTATAGAAAGATATCCAAGCCTTACGACTTGCTTCGAAAGATATTCCTTAGCCAATGTGAAATTATAGTCATCTGAAACCTTATTATTGGAACTTGCTATTCTAAGATTTTATGGCACTTAACTGACTGTTCTGAGTCTAACACCAGGTATGGATAGCAAAAAAGGCGGTCTGAGCCTCTGATCCATGATGCCAGTAAGCCTGTGAGATGCTGGTATGAACTGCAAAAGGTAATCTCATGGTAAAGTTGGGAGAGCGACTGTTCAGCCTGGGCTGAGGTAAGATTTTCCTGACTCAGTTTCCCTACTGACACCTGGCAGACTTTAAGCCTAGCTGAATGCCAGCCGACAATCTGTTCCTGCCTGGAATTGACATGAAGTTAGGGAGATTGTTTTCTTGCAATGTCCCTACTCTTGGTGGCAATTTCCTATAGTCAAAAATTTTGTAAGTTTAATATCAGATTTATTAAATAACAGATTGTTGGTAGGGGAACATCTCAGGTTAAGTCTAAAATTAAGCTATCGGGCTTAGGACTTTAGAACAACATCAATAAATTGGGGTCCTTTAATTTCTAGTAATAGTGTGGAGACCATCAGGTTAATGAGGCTTGTGAGGTTAGCATACATAGTTAATCACTATTTTGTCTCAGTTGGTTAAAAGAAAAATGGTTTGTGGCCTATGTTGTAAATGCTTTAAAAGATCTGAATGTAAGATGTAAATACTGGGTTCTAACGTGGATTTCTTAAACATGACAATTGGCCAAAGTCCCAATTTTGGTATTGTAGAGAGAAGAGTATATAAAGCTTAAGAATGGTCATCTAAAAGGGTATTAAGTTCAGTTTTGTAGGAGAGTGGACATCTGGATTTCTACAAGAAGATAAAGGGAAGAAGATGAAGAGATGCTGTGCTGAAGATGACCTGAAGGAGCATCTAGATCAGAAAACCACATCAGATGAGATGGAACCGCTGAACGGATAATTCATTGATCTACCTTTGTATCTTAGATCTCTGTATCTGTACTTATAACATGGGATAGTCCCCTTGTAATTTGTCAATATATTGATTAACTTTGCTCTCTTCCTATATTCATATAAAGGGGAATGAATGAAGGGAAGAATGTTTAGGGAAAAGAATGTGAGGATAGTATTAAATATTAGAGATTGCCCACATTCTTGTCCAAACTTGGTTTTCTCCTTTAAAAGCATGAAGGAGAAGAAGGAGTGGTATGAGAGTATGAAAAGTGAAGAAGATCAATTAACAGATCATCTGTATTAGTAATGGTGTGGAAAGTCTTCAGATGATAGAGAAGAGGAGGGATTGAGTGAGATGAGGAGATTGTAAAGACTCTTTATAATAAAAATATGGGGAATATTGGATTTTCTAAAATTTCTCTTCCATAAGGCCTCTCTCCTTGGATACCTGACTTTCATGTATCCAGGGCCTGTGGACGGTCAGTTGGTCTCCCCAGCCCTTACCAGCTACCAGCTTTCTTTGTGAAAGTGCTGTGGACTGTAGCCAAAACTTGGAAGTTACTCAGCTCTCCCCTTTATTTGTTGTATTGTTGCCACATCAACACTACCAGCTCCTGCTTCTCCCCCTCCCCTCTTTTCTAAAGCCACATCAGCAGTTAAGTTAGATATTAGATGAGGTCATAGTGTTAGATAGGTGAAGATTTCCAGGGGTTTGCCTAGTTTTTTGTGCTTAGATTGTGAGCCCACCTCCCAACCAATGGAGAGGTGGGATAGTGAGGAGGTGGGGTTCTCTGCGTTAGGGTATAAAAATTGTGCTTCAATTTCTGTAAGCTGCCTCCTTCCATCAGATTCCCCAGCCTGGTGGAAGGACATCTCTTTCTCGTGAGAATTGTAATAAATCATTTTTCTGTTCTTATTGAGAAGCCTCTTCATTTATTCAAAATTGAGTAAGGGTCTTTTTGTCCCACACAAGGAGAAGTAGCAGGCTTTCTATCCTAAACAGGTACTTGAAATAGCTGACACAGGAAAGGGTACCTTTAACAAAGGTTCAATTGAAATTACAACCCAGGACATCTGTGTGGTTTGTTTTGTTTTGTTTTGTTTTGTTTTCCCTTATCACTAAAATGCCAGGGGAGAGGGTCTCCTAAGGAAGTTACTAAGTCAATCCTATCTGCTTTTCTGACAAAAGGCATTTTCAGAGTTTACTTAACAAGGGAGACTATTAGGTTCAGACTCTTCTTAATTCAAGCTTGGCCCTTATTAAAGTCCAAAATTTACATTAAATGTCAGTGGAAAGTCCAAGAAAAGAGACTGGAGGGAATTATGTACTCTAGAGTTCTGGCTTTAAGCCCTGCTAAACTGAAACTGCTAGGAGTTATGGTGATGGCCTGAAAGACGCTCAGGAGGCAAGTCATGGTGAGGGAAAGATCCTGGGTTACTCTCTGAAAGTAGAAGATGATTTTACAGCCAATGTCATTATGGAAATTCTTCAGACCCAAAGTTGCCATTATCTGAGGGATCCCTTTAGGGAGAAGTACCCAGCAGTTGGCCAAGATGAGCTGGGTGAGAATAGAGTCTATGGGTCTCGGACTATCCACTGAGATATGTGAAAATGAAGAGTAAGAGTAAGAAAGGAATTCCCTAGGACCCCAATTCCTGCCTGGGAAAAGAAGGTGATGCTCATAATTTTTTCATTAATATTTATGTTCCTGTTGCCTTGAGGAGAAGAAAGACCTGAGTCAGAAGGACCTATAGAAAAGCACAAGATGTGGGCATTGTTGAGTCAGATTCTCTTGAGAATGTCTCCTGCAGGTCTTTACAAAGATGTTCCCACATAGCTTTGCCCTACAGGGCAGGGAGGTTGGTGTTTGGAGTAGGATGTTATTCTCTTAAACTCTACTCATTTGGGTAATGGTTTGTGAGACCATAGGGAAAAATAATTTTCCCTATAATTACAGTCTTGCCATAGATGAGGGCTCCCAGTGACCATTCAGATACAGGAGGGAGGCCTGTGGTGTCAGGATTATCAAGCACAACTTCCTGGAGGTACTTTGAAGATGCTTTTCCAAACCAGTACTGTGAATCAATCAAATAATCAGTATTAATAAATCAGTTAATAAACATTTATAAAACAACCACTTATGTGCCAGGAACTGAGCTAAGTACTGAAGATAGAAGAACATAGGGGAACCATCCCTGCCCTCAAGAATTCTAGTTAACTAAGAAAAGCGTCCCTATAGAAACACATCAAATGAACTGGCATTACTGTGGGGGCAGCTGGATTACAGTCAGGGAGATCCTCTTCAGCCAGGAGTACCTATAGAATCAGAATGCAAAGGGCATCTGGTTTCCGACAATACCAGTGTTTGCTTTATGAATATTTGTGTGTATTTGATTTCCTGTGGAAATGCACTAGCTATCAGAAGTTCATACACATAGTTGGCCTTCAAAAGATTTGAAATGTTGGATGGATGAATGAATATACCAATAAATATATGTATTTCTGCAGATGTGAAAGGAAAGAGTAAACAGAAAGAGCTAAAATGATCATTTGGCTCCTCCTCCCTTTTCCTTAAACTACTATTTTTAGTTGAAAATCTCATTGCCCTTTGCAAAGCTGAAATAGCTTTTTTAACTAAATTTTTTATTTCATTTTCCCCCTTCATCATCCTCCTCTCATTGAAAGAAATAAAAACAAGCCCCTTGTACCAAATATGCATAATTGAACAAGACAAGTTCCCATAAATGTACATTCCATTCTGTATCCTGAGCCCTTCACTCTTGATTGAGATAGGAGGAGCATTTTCAATAGCTTTCCAAAGGAACTCCCTGCCTCAAGTCTTTTCCCTCTCTGATCCATAACACTTCTTTGTTCAAAAACCTTCTAATGCCTGTAAAACAAAATTCATTCATCTCTTTGGTTTATGATTATGTCTGCAATCATTCTTCCAATTCCCTTTTCTTTCTTATTTCATTTTATCCCCCTTCATCGAATCTTCATTTACATCAAAATGTCTTGTTAACTTTCCTCTGTGGACTTTCCTGTTTCCACTCCAGTGGTTCTGCTCCAGTGGTTCCCTTCTACCAATTGTAATTCCTTCCCTAAATCTCCATTTTGAGGAAGCCTCAGGGTAGCCCTCTGTGCGATCTTTTCTTGACTTTGGTTATCCTTCCCTAGACTTGACCACCTTGCCTCTGCTGCCTCGTCCCTCTGGAAGTCCTCTTAGTTCTTGTAGCCTTCTCAGGCTGAAAGTTCTCTGCCACTTTGGTCCCTTTCTCCCATTGAAACCTCCATTATTTCTCCTCTTGACTCTCTGTACTCCATCTGCCTTATGACTTCAAAAGTTCCCCTCACCCTGGTACCTTCCTATTCTTGAAGTTCTTATGTCTCCCAGGCCTTTTCCGTTGGTTAGTTCCTCCCAGAACTTCTACATTGAGGAGGGACCTGGACCAGCCGTTCTTCATTCCTCTCCCAAGTCAGTCTCTTATTTTCTTCTACCATTATCCTAGTGGGCATCTTATTGACCCATTACCTGCTTTTAAATTCCTTCTACATGATATCTTCTTTCATTAGAATGTAAATTTTTTGAGAGCATAGACTATTTTTGTCTTTCGTGTCCCCAGTACTTAGTATAGTGCCTGACATAGTGACTGATTAATAAATTATTTTTAATATATTGTTTACTTTGTATATGTGAGGTATACATATCTATGTATACCCCCACAGTATATTCAGCCATTCCCCAATTGATGGGTGTCCCCATAAATTCTAGCTCTTTGCCACCACAAAAAATGTTATATGTTTGTACATATGGGTCCTTCTGCTTTCTTCAATCTCTGTGAACATTAGACCTAGTGATATAGTGATAGTGATATAGTGATAGTGATGACTACAGACATCATGATAAATTGTCCAAAAGTATGCACAGTTTAGTTAATCTAGGGACATATTTCAAATTTCCCTATGACTTTACAAAATAATGGGACCAATTCAAACACCATCAATTGGTATTAATGTGCTGGTTTTTCCACACCCCCTCCAACATTGTATTTTTTGGATAAATTTACCAATTTCATGACTGTTCTTTAATTTGTATCTCTAATTATTTAGAATAATGTCATACAAATATAATTATTTGTATTTCCAATTGTTAGAAGTTGAGATCATCCCCTCCCCCTCTACAATAGCCACTGATAACTTGGACTTCTTTTGAAAACTGCCAATTCATATACTTGGACCATTTATCCGTTGAGTGATAGAGTCATACTTATACATTTAAATCAATTCCTTATATTTCTTGGAAATGAAGTTATATTTATCTAAGAAACTTACTACAAAGATTATTTTCTATTAACTGCTTCCGTTCAAGCCTTAGATCAATTGATTTTGCTTGAGCAAATATTTTTTCAAAATTTATATGATCAGAATAGTCCATTTCATCTTCTGCAATACTTTTTGTCCCTTGTTTGGTTATAAACTCTTCCCAGATTCCTAGATACAGATGGTAATTTCTCCCCTCTGCTTTAATTATGATGTGATATTTTATATGTAAATCATATATCCTTTTTTGAGTTTATCTCGTTATATGGTGTGTGGTAATGACTTATACCAAGTCCTTTTTGAGCTCAGGATACAGAATGGAATGTACATTTATGGATATGGTCAAGTGTGGGAACTTGTCTTGTTCGATTATGCATATTTGGTACAACGGGTTTGTTTTAATTTTTTTCAATGAGAGGAAGAGGCTGAAAGGGAAAAATGAAATTAAAAAAATAGTTTATTTTTTCTCAATTAGTGTATTCTTATTACAGAAGTTCATGTCTAGGTTCATGGAATACCGAACTATTAGGTTTATGGGCTTGTAGGGTTGTATATCTGATTTGTTTCTCAAAGCAATATCTCTACTTTTTTAGTCAGTATCAGATAGCCACGATGATTACTGATTTGTAGTATAGTTTGAGATCTGGTCCTGCTAGGTCACTTTCACACTTTTTTTTTTCATTTTACTTGATATTCTTGACCATTTGTGACTCCAGATGAATTTTATTGTTATTGGATTCGATCTAGAAATAATTGTTTGGGATGTTAATTGGTTAGGTATTTATTTAAATTAATTTTTGTTGTATTTTCATTCATTTTGTACTGGTTTAACTTTCTTATAAATAATATTTCTCCAAATTTTCAGATCTGTTTTTGTTTTTGAACCAATAATTACTGAATAAACATCTAGTAAGCACTTGTGTGCCAGATACCATGCTAAGCACTGGGGAATACTAAAAGAGGCAAAAGAAATAGAAAATTGTATATGGTGGATTTGCAATTTCTTATATAATCATCTTTTTTTAAATTGTACTCTGTTACGGACATGCTTCTTTTATTCCATAAATTTTTAAAAAATGAAAGAATTAAAGAGGAAAAATTAGATAAAGAAAGAAACAGATTAATGAATGAATAAGTAAAAGCCTAAAGCTTAGGATAGTGCCTTCCCACTGTCAGGTGAACAGATCTCAATTTTAACATAAAGTTCAAAGACAAGTAATAGACTAGAAAAATGAGCAAACAAAAGGAACCTACCCATAAAAGCTACTGTGGTGGCTGGGAAGAAAAAGACACAAGCCCAGCAAAAGATAATAGATACAAGCAAAGCTTCAAAGAAAAGAAATGTGAATTGAACACAAGCCTGGCAAGAATTCCTGGAAGAGTTAAAGAAAGATATAAGTGATAGAGGGGATAATGTGGAAAAGAAATGAGAGTGACTCAAGAAACTCATTAAAAGAGAACTTGGTAAAAGAAGCATAAAAGATACTGAAGAAAAGAACAGAAGCAGAGTTGGCCAAATGGGGGGAAAAAAGGTACAAAAACTCACTGAAGAAAAAATTCCTTAAAATTAGAATTGAATGCGTGGAAATCAGTGACTCCACAAGACCTTAAGAAACAATAAAACAAAGTCAAAAGAATGAAAAATAGAAGAAAGTGTGAAATATCTCATCAGGAAAACAGTGAACCTGGAGAGTAGATAAGAAGAAAAAAGAAAAGAGAGATAAAATTTAAAACTTATTAGACTATCAGGAAGTCATGATTACAAAAAGACTACACATCAAATTTGAAGAAATTATAAATTATAAAGCCCTATCCTAAAGAGAGCTATTATACACAAATATATATGTATGTAAAATTATTCTCTCCATACTTCTATTTATCACTTCTTTCTCTGGATGTAGATATTGCTCATCTTCATGTGTCCTTTACTTTCAACTTGTGTATTAGCCACTCAAAGTCATTCTTAAAACAATATTTTTGTTACTGTATACGAGGTTCTCTTGCTTCTGTTCACTTCCCTCTTCACCATTTCACATAAGTCCGTGCCTTTCTAAAATATTTTAGCTCATCATATCTTAGTTTCAGAGGGTAAAATAGAGGGTAAATGGGAAGAATCTATCAATCACCTCCTAAAAAAGATTACAAAATGAAAACTCCCAGGAATTTTATAGACAAATTCAAGAGATGCCAGGTCAAGGAGAAAATATTGCAAGCTGCCAAATAGAAACCATTCAGATATTCTGGAGCCACAGTAAAGATCACACAAAATTTGGCAGCTTCCATATTAAAGGAGTAGAGGGCTTGGAATATGTTATTCTGGAAGGCAAAGGAGTTACAATCGAGAATAACCTACCTAGCAAAACTGAGTGTGATCCTTCAAGGAATATTCTCTTGGCTCGCTTTGATAGGCCAGCACCAAAGGTGGCTGTCATAAAAGGATAGATCCTATAGAAGTTAGTGATAGATACTGTTAACCTGAAAACTTGGTTAAAGAAAAGGTAACAGGCTAAATGCATACATTTTATGATTTAATTAATTAATCAATCAATTCCCTATTAAAGAAAATGGTAACATAATGCATTATGGAGTCTGAAATGTTCTGGCTGCCTCAGTACAGAAACTGACTGCCTTAAATAGATTTTGCCATGAGAAAGGCGTTCTCTTAGATAGACACATTGTAAACAAAATGGCGTCAATTGGGTTTAATGATTGCAGGCTATGGGCATCTTCCTTCCATAACATACCTTTGTGATTTAAGATAAGGAAAAAGTCTCGTCACCCAGATTAAGGACATCCTGTCCTAAACAGGCCTTTGAAGTTGTGGTATCTTAACAGAGTTGACAAAGCTGAAGTTACAACCCAAGGTATCTGTGTTTTTCCCTTATCACTAAGATGCTAGAAGAAGGGTCTGAAGTCCTATTTGCTTGACAAAAGGCATCCTCTAAACAAAGGAGACTATTAGGTCCAACCTCTTCTTAATTCAAACTTTGGCCCTTATTAAAGTCTAAAATTTATATTAAATATTATCAATACCATTAAAATCCTAAACAAAGGCTCCCCTCCCTATAAACCCATAGAGTTGTTTAGGAAATTCCCTGACTAATCATCTACGTTGGAACTAAAATTCATGAGAGCTCATTAGATAGCCAGACAAGAGTCTTTTGGCATGTTGTAGAGATACATAATTCTATTTTATAGACTCATTTATTTTTCTCATAATGTTTTATATACTGTTTTCAGTACCTATATGACAAGGAGTATCTTCCTCTATCAAATGAGGGTATTAGATTAAATGGACTCTGAAGTCCTTTCCAACCTGAAATCTGTAGTTCTATGAGCCTGGGGTTTTACAAAACAAAACCATTTAAAGGCAAAAGCTAGAATTGTGCTATAGAATTGTATAATAGAGGAGGAAGGATCGAGAGACAGAAGCCTCAGAGAAATTTTGGGTCTCAGTTCTGAGGAGGGAAAGGAAATAAATTATTTCCTTTGAATCCTGAAGTAAAAGTCTATGTCTTGTTCCAGAGCCTTCCATTACTTTCAGTTCTTTGACATCATCTTGTAGGAAATTTGTACCACCTCTTTCTTCTCTTAACGAATATTCTCTCCTTCCTAATAGACAATCCTTGTTTCTGAGGCTGGGACACAGCATGAAATTCACTTACCTGGTCTTAGCTTCTGGAAAATCAGGCACGGCAGTGGCAATCGATGTGTGAATGGGCAGGAGTATATAAAACAAGGTCCCAAATTGTAGGGTCTGGATTCCTTAAGATCTGCCCCCAACTCTTCTCCCTCTCATCAGGAGCTATGTTTATCAAGTCATTTGCAAAAGATATGACATTGATGTTGTCAGGGGATGGAGCCAAGAATGTCCCAGAAACAGAGAACTTTTACCCCAAATGCAAATTATCATCAGCAATTACTATTAATTAATATGAGCTCCCCAATGGAAACTAATTATGGATAATGAGAAATGGCAACTGAACGGAAAGGAGCAGCTGGCTAGAAACTTTCCTATGCTTTGAGGGAGATGGATGAGAATGTTAGAGGAGATCCCACAGAGGGGAGGGGAATGTGGTAGTGACTAAGTCTGAGACATGAAGGTCCTATGCCTCCATTCATTATGGCTAGAGGAATCAGTTGGGGGAAATTTGAGAGAAATAAGGGCTGGGAATATACACACACATACCCATATACGTACATACACATGGAATGTTCAGAAAGGTAGCTGAACGACTCGGAAGAAGCAATGTCATGAAATTTGAAGATGGAGAGAGGATCCAGGAGAATGGGTTGATCATCAGGGCAATCAGACTTGGAGTCAGGAAAACATGCTTTAGGCACTAACTCACTCTAAGACCTTGGACAAGGCACTTAACTGCTCCCAGCCTTAGTTTCCTTATTTGTAAAATGGGCAAAAAATATCACCTCTTTTACTGGGTTATAAAGAGAAAATTGTATAATATGTATGAAACACTTTGCCACCACTAAGTGCTACATAAATTCTGATTATTGAGTTTGGGGATTCCACTGGGTGCTCTCAGATCCAGAAGCCTCCCTCTCTTTGCTTCTATTTTGCAACCTGTCTCTGTTGAGGTCAGGGTTGGGAGAACCAGTTCAGATGTGAAAAAATTCACTTAGATCTTCTCTGTAGCCATTGGGAGCTTTATTTTATATGGAAAAGCAGCATGGGTCTCCCAGTAAGAAAGCTAATGTATATATGCCTAAGATAGTCAATTAGGTAGTTTGTAAAGCTAGAGGATAATTGGGTAGTTCTTAAGAAAAACTGGATTAGACATGAGTATGATATGACTTTATAAAGTAGAATCTTTTAGCAACAGCTAAAAAAATTATATACAAATGAAGTACAAAAGGAAGAATCAATACAGAGGAATTAGATGGGGGAGGAGGGCTAGTAGTTCTGGTAACTTGCTTTCATCAGGAATAGATTTAAGAGGAAACAATACATACATATCTAGAAGAGTATGAAAGTCTTCTAAATTCTTAAGAAATAAAACAATAAAGGATAGGGAGAGGGGACAGGACAAGGGAGCGATCTCTAGAGGAGAGGGTGAGAGAATAGGTTATAGGACTACGGAAGAGTGTTTAGATTTACGGGAAATGGAGGATGGGGAGGAATCCTTGGAGGCGGGTAGGCTAAGTAATAGAAGGGCAAGGTAGTGGGTAGAAGTAAAGTAGAGGAGTCAGGAGGGATAGGAAACAAGAGATATGCACAAACTTAAAACCAAAGATCAAGGGCAAAATTTGTTAGGGAAAGTATATGTATGTATATACGTATATGTGTATGTGTATATCTTTTTTTTATACAATAATACATCCGCACTAAATGGTAGCCTTTTGTGGGGAGGGGAAAAAGGGTGAAAAAAATAATAAAGTAAAAAGTGCACAGCAGAAAACAAAACAAAACTTACAATGAAGCAAAGGAAAGGACAGATCTTAACATGTTGTATTTATCATACAGGCTTTCTTTAAATGAAAATTTATTGTTACAAATATATTTATAGTTACTCTTATAGACATTGAAGCATATTAGCTGACCTTGGTCTCTCCTCTAACATATGCTGGTCTTGTAATCTGGGGTAAATCCCTTACACTTTTTTGTTGTTTTTAATTCAATTTTATTTTATTTTCAGGTCTATAGTCTCTCCCTCCTTCCTATTGAGAAAGCAAACAAAATAAAACCTGTTCAAAATATGTACAGGAACAAAGTACATTCTTACATCGGCCATGTCCAAAAAATCATTTACCTCTGTCTGTACTCTGAATCCATTGGCTCTCTGTCTGGAAGTGGGTAACATGCTTTATCATGTGCCCTCTGTTGGTCGAAAGTTCAGTAGCTGTTTGGTCATAGTTTCAATTGCTTTTGAGGATGGCAAGACCAGTTCACAGTTCCACACAGTGCATTAATATATTGATCTCCCACAGCTTTTACAACATTTGTCACCTTCCATTTTTATTACCTTTACCAGTTTTGATAGGTGTGAGATGTCATCCTTTTTGTCTAAATCACATATCCATTTGGAGCTTGTCTTGGTATAAGTTGTTTGTGTATGCCTAGTTTCTGCAAGGCTACTGTTCGGTTTTCCCAACATTTTTATAAATAGTGTGTTCTTGACCCAGCTGGGATCTTTTGGCTCATCCGAAACTACATATCATATACACAATAGATACTAGATACCATATACACAATTATTTGATTGTGTATATTATATACCTAATCTATTCAACTGATCGACCACTGTATTTCTTATTCAGTCCTGAATGATTTTCATCACTATGGCTTTGTGGTATAGTTTGAGTTTTGTAGATGCTAGATCTACTTACTTTCCATTTTTCCAATTAATTCCCTTGATATTCTTAACCTTTTGTTTCTCTAGGTGAACTTTATTATTTTTCTAGTTCTAATAAGTGAGCCTTTAGTATTTTGATTGTTATGGTACTAAATAAGCAAATTAATTTAGGTAGTATTGTCATTTTATTATATTGGCTCAGTCAATCCAGGAAGAATTAGTATTGCTCCAATTATTTAGATTGACCTTCATTTGTGTAAAGAAATTTGAGATGCCTGCAGGATATCCAGTTCAAAATCTCCAAGTGTTTAGTTGATGATCTAAAACTAGTGCTCAGGAGAGAGATTATAGCTGGATATATAGAGAAGGGATTCATATACAGGGAGATGATTTTGAACCCATGGGAACTGATGAACTCATTCAGTGAGCTAGGGTACAGATAGGAGAGAAGAGGGTCCAGGATAGAGCCTTGGGAGATATCCTTGGGTAGTAGCTGTTACTTGGATGAAGAAACAGCAAAGGGCAATAAGAAGGATCAGTCAGACAGGTGGGATAAGAATCAGAAGAGAGAAATGTCATGAGAAACTAGAGAGAAGAGTGAATCTAGGTGCTAGAAATGGATAAACAGAGTCAAATATAGCAGAGAGGTCAAGAAAGGGTGAAGACTGAGGCAAAAAGCCTTTAGATTTGGTAATTAAAAGATCTTTCATGACACTGGAGAAAGCAGTTTTATTTAATAAGGTCAGGTTAATAAGTTTGCTAAAGATTTAGAATTTATTGAGAGAAGTGAAGGCATTGATTTGTAGGGAAATATTTTATTATTTTTTTTGGAAACTTTCTTGATTAATATTGTTTTAACCTAGTTTGATGTGGCTAGAGATTGGCTCATCTCAGATGTGCTGAATGACAACAGGGAATACTTGGATTCCACCCAGGTCTTCGATCCACCCAATGATGATGTTTTGCGTGCCTCCAATTGGAATATTTATGCTTGAGGATATGTCTTGATGGATTTTGCCTAGGAACTAACCTCTCTACATAATATCTTACCACTATGAAATTTTATGGGCTGGTACTCTTCTCTGAAACTCAATATAATATAAACCTCTTAAAGACTAAGGAGAGAGACTTCTTCCAGCTTTCCTCCACTAATAAGCAGGGAAGTTAGAAGGGAAGAGGATAAGAAAGGGGGAGAAGGTGATGAAAGGGGGACAGATTAAGGGAGGCCATGATCAGAAGTAAAATAAACCTTTAAGGACGGACAAGGTAGAGAGTGAAAAGGAAAAACAGAAGAAAATAATAGGAAGAGAAATGGAGGGATTAGACTAGGTGACCTCTGGGGTTCTTTCCTGCTCTGGAGGTGTGATCCTTAGAAGGAGGTGCCTCATCTGTCAAGTGCTAACAACAAGAACAAATATCACCAACTTCTCTGCTCTACCCACCTCTCAGGGCTCCTGTGAGACAACAGATCGGAGAGGATTTGAGAAGGCCAAAGTCATTTCCAGTAAAATGGCAGGTGGGAGGCAGCTCTCCTCCCCTAGAGGGCTGGCTAGCTCGTTTAACCCCAGGAGGACAGCAGGGCTAAGTGGCCAGGCCTGGGCTCGAGTGTGGGTTTTCTGGAGGAGAAGGACACTAGGGCTGGGGTGCAGGGGTAGGGCTTGGATTAACCAGAGGAGGTCTGGTGCCTCTAGGATCAGAGGGGTGCCCTCTGCCTCAGCAGCCACCACTCACTCTCTTGAACCTGCCTTCAAGACTAGGCTTCCCTGCCCCCTATCTGGCTACAGGAAGGTTTTAGGGCCCCCTCCTACCTAATAGGAGATGCTGTTTCTAGAGGGACCAGATGGGATGGAGATGATCACTGATAGGCAGAACTGTTGCCGTGCCAGAACCTAATGTCTAATGCAGTCAAATCTTTGAGCAAAGTTCAAAGTAAGTCCCATATTAGGAGGAAAGAGAAAGATAATGATACCTAGTAGCTCCAGCCTAACCTGTTTAGAGACAACCCAATTCACCAGCTACTAATTAGTGAAATAGTAAGCATTTACTAAGTGCCTACTCATGTGACCACCTTTTGTGTCTGAAAATCCAGCAAGTCCTCTGTTTGAGCCAAGTCAAGTCAGGAAGCACCTCCTATGTGCTAAGAATAGTGCTAAGCACTGGAAATACAAAGAAAGGCAAAAGTCTAATGAAGGAAACAACTGTCAAACAAGATATACACAAGATACATTGGAGTTCATCTCAGAAGGAAGGCACTAGCATGAAGTAGGCCCAGAAGAGACTTCTTGTAGAAGGTAGGATTTTAGATGAGACCTGAAGGATCTTAGGGATGCTATGGATGGGGAGGGAGGACAGAGTTCTAGTTATACAGGACAGCCAATAAAAAAGCATGAAAATGACAAATACTGGAGGGGATATGGGAAAACAGGTCTACTACTAACTACACTCTTGGTGGAGGTGTGAACTAGTCCAACTATTTTGGAGAGCATTTTGGAATATACCCAAAAAGCTATTCAGCTGTGCATATCCTTTGATTCAGTGTTGTTATCTGTCCTTATTTCTCAAAGAGGATCAATGACATCATGAAGGTGATGTCTTGACTTATAAGTGAATTGGATTTAAGTGAGGCAGAGCTGTGCAAAGTCACCTGCCTCACTATCTCCTCCAGTCCAGTGGCAAGACATAGGTCAGGACAACTGGTGATGGTCCCTGATGTAGTGGGAGACCTTTGACCTCTTTAAGCTAGGATCTTTCCCAGGTCTCAATTTGTCTGAGGCAACATCCATTCAGTGATAAAGGCTAGGTAAGAATTGAGACAAAAGACAATCTAGGTTGACTTCACAAAAGAATCAATCAGGGAGGGGATGCTCCTCAGAGTTTCTGACTAGAACAGAAACAATTGCTATTTACTTTTGATCCAGAATTTCTGCTACTAGGTCTATATCCCAAAGAGATTAAAGAAAGAGTAAAAAGGCCCATATGTACAAAAATACAGCAACTTTTTGTGGTGGCAAAGAATTAGAAACTCCTGGGACACCTATCAATTGGGGAATGGCTGATGAAATAATATTGTGCTGTAAGAAATAATGAAGAAAATGGTTTCATAAAAACCTGGGAAGACTTCTATGAACTGATGCAAAGTAAAGTGAGTAGAGGCAGTAGAACAATGTACACAGTAATAGTAATAAGGCAAATCAACACTGAAAGATTTAATAACTGATAAACACAATGACCTACTATAATCCAAAGGATTCATGATGACAGATGCTACCCACTTCTTGACAGAGAAGGTGTTGCACTGAGAGTGCAGATTGGAGCATATTTCCTTTTGTTTCCATCTTTTTCTGGGTGTGGGGAACATAACTAATGCAGAAACTTGTTTTACATAACTACATATATTTTAATGGCTTTGTTTTTCTTACCTTCTCAGTGAGTGGGGAAAGGGGAAAGGAAAGGAGAGAATTTGGAAATGAAAACAAAATAAAATGAATGAAGGAAAATAAATGGATGATGCATCTCTTACCCAGCATGTTAACTCTCCCTTCAGTTTTGTGTCATCTGTAAATTGGTGAGCACGCTGCCTATCCCTTTATGTAAACTGACAAAATTGTTAAACAGCACAAGGTCAATTACAGACCCTCCCCTCCCCCTCCCAGGCCACACTACTGGACACCTCCTTTCAAGATGACATTGAACCATTATTTTTTAATCTGCCAATTTAATTAGTGTCAAATCCATCTATCATCTAACCCATATTTTTCCCTCAAGACAAGTATCAATCAAATGAATTACTAAAATCTAGACAAGGAGGAAGACTTCAGAGAGGCCTGGAAGGACTTACATGAACTGATGCTGAGTGAAAGGGGCAGAACCAGGAGAACTTTGTCCATAGTAACAACCACAGTGTGTGAGAAATTTTTCTGGTCGACTTTGCCCTTCACAGCAATTGAAGGACCTAAAAAATTCCCAGTGGACTTTTGAGGCAAAAGAGAAAGAACTATGGGATTGGATCACAGAATGAAGCAGACTATTTTCTCTTGTGTTTTGTTTTGTTTTGTTTTTTCTCATGGTTTCTCCCATTCATTTTAATTCTTCCATGCAACATGACTAAGGTGAAAATGTATTTAGTAAGAATGTGTGTGTAGAACCCATATAAGATTGCATGCCCTCTCCGGGAGGGAGAGAGGAAGGAGGGGGAAAGAAGGGGGAGAAAATCTAAGATTTATGGAAGTGATTGAGAAAAACTGAAAACAAATACCTTAATTTAAAAAAAATAAAAAAATTAAAAATAACTCTAAAATAATTAAAAATAAATAAAATAAAATCTAGACAAGTTATATCCATACCATTCCTTTCATCTACCCCATCCAAAACAAAAATGAGGTTACTTTGACATGATCTGGTTTTGATGAAGCCACTCCTGTTCCTTGAAATCATTGCTCCCTTTCTAGAGATGGTACCGTGGATAGAACAGGGACATGGGAATCAATACTTTGTTTTGAATCATGTGTAAGACAAAGCTGTATGATCCTGGGCAAGTCACTGAATGCAGGTCTGACCATGTCCATGTCATCCCCTCACTCAATAAATTCCATTGTTTCCTATCACCTCCTGGATTAAATGCAAAATCCTCTGTTTAGTATTACAGTCCTTAATAAAGTGCCCCTGCCTCCATCTTTCCAGTGCACCTTACCACCCCATATCCCCTCCTATCTAGGGATAGGAATACTTAACTGTTTATTAACTGATTTAACCCCTGCTTCATTTTTCTCCTATGTAAAATGTAATAATAACACCTACTTCACAAGGATGTGGTGAATTAAAAAGTTGTAAAGTACTTTGCAAACCTTAAAGCACTATATAAATGACTAGCTATTATTTTTTAATATATAATTTCCCCAGGAATCAAAATCAAGCTCACCAGTTGAAGGTTTGTGGTCTTCATTCTCTAATATTTGTCATTCTCCATTCCAGACTGCTGACATTAGCTCAGCAATCACATCTGCTCCTTCTTTCAGCACCTCTTCCACTTGACCCTGACCTCCCTGGCTTCCTCTAAGTCCCAACTGAAATCTCACCTTCTACAGGAAACCTCTCTGTTAAATTATCTTCTATTTAGCCTGTATATAGCTTGCTTTGTGTATATTTGTTTGAATGCCCTCCCTGATTAGATTGTAAACTCCTTGGGGGCATGGACTGTTTTTTGCCCCTTATTGAATCCCCAGCAGTTAGCACAGTGCTTGGCACATAGTAGATGCTTAATCAATGTTATTGGTTGATTGGTCAATTGATTTTCAATTTGGGAGGATGACTTGATTTCCACTAACCTTTTACTATCTCCCAATCACAAGTATCACTTCCCAATTAGCCACGTTTCTGTGGTTTCCAGTGCAAAGGTCCTTCTCTTTGTCTGAGAAAAAGGAAATAAAAGAAATGGGCAGTTCTGCTTTCACTTTGTCATCAGTTTTTATCACTCCAACCCCTCCTCCCCCAAACCAGTCTCCTTGATTCTCTCCCATATTTGATGCTTAATGCTGTCATCAGTTTAACTAAAAGAACAAAAAACCCAGTCTCTTGTTGTCCTGGACTCCAGTTTACTGTGGATTTTAGCACTCCTGATGCCATTTTTATAGAGAGATACTTTGCTTTGTAGTTCTTCCCCATTACCTGCACTTATTTTCGTCTGCTCAATGTGTCTTTTGACTTCAGTTGGTGAATTTTCTACGCATCCACACTGGTAACTTCAGACAAATCTGTACTGTCTTTCTCATCAGAATCACATTCTCTTGTTTCTTTAGAATTTCATTCTGTATATTGAACTGATGCAGAGTGAAAGGAGCAGAACCAGGAGAACTTTGTACACAGCAACAACCACAGTGTGTGAGGATTTTTTTCTGGTAGACTTAGAACTTCATTGCAATTCAAGGACTTAAAATTTCTAATAGAATTTCATTTCTGAGGATGTCCTATCCCTCCTGGGTTGGCTTTCCCTACAGATTTTTAGGCCATGGAATCCCATTTATCCTTTCTCTGAACCCTTTGAAATTTATTCTTTCAAAACCTAGGATGCATATCCAGCTAGTGCTGACATGTCTCTCCTCCATCACAAACATTAAAATGATGCCCCAAGTGACCTCTCTGCAGCATTTCCTGAATCCCTACCCTCTATTTGCATACCACCATACTAGTTCAGACCCCGCATCCACCTGCACTATTGCAATAAGTACCTCTGTCTCTGTGCCTTTCAAGTCCAGTCTTTACAAAGCTTGCCGTGGCTTCCCCTGTGACTAGAATGTGTTCTTTCCTCTCTTCTGCCTCTTGAATTCCCTAGCTTCTTCAAGACTCAGCTCAGATACTAGCTGCTACATGGAAAGACTTCTCTTGTCCCTCCAGCTACCACTGTCTTCTGTCCTATCAATACCTTGTACTTATTTCCCATATAATTATTTATGTACATATTGTCTCTACCCATAGAATATAAGCTTCTTGAGGTTGTTTCATGTTTGTCATTCTATCTTCCTCACCTAACAAGGGCATGGCACTAATGCTTACTGATTGATCAAATGTTAGGTTGCCAAACTACTCATCTTGTCAACGCTTCTCATAGGACACAAAGGACCCAATTGTACTCTGGGAGATTTCACCCATCTCAAGCCTGTTGTCACCACCCTGGAAATCTGTTAAGTTCACTGTTTTACACTGCCCAGTATGTTGTCACCCCCACCCCTGGCAAAGTACACGGCTCACTGAACTCAAGGAAGAAGAACGTTATTTACAGGTCAAAGAAAACAAATGGAGCTCTTATCTGAGTTCACAGAAAATGCTATTTGCCAACTAGAGCTCTCTGCCAAAAGCCTCTGAAGCCTCTGATTATGCAATGGGTAAGGCTCCCAGCAGGCATAAGGGACCTCTTAGACATCACCAGCATGTGGCACCTGCAACCACTCTCTCTCCATATCTCCCAGCAGATGGCAACAATTCTTCCTATGTCCTCCTTTGTGTGCTTATCTTTACAGCAACCAGGAGTTTGGACCTGTCTTACAGAGGGGCCTATTTTAGAACTTACCTGACATAGCAAGAGGTAAGTGATGTAGTGGATTGTGCATTGAGCTCAGAGTTGAAAAGACCTGGGTTTGAATCCTCCCTCAGCCAGTCTGACCGTGTTGAACTCTGAGATCCCTTATGATCCAAGGATCTTTGTACGTCTCCAGTGCGGTTCTAGACAACATCTCCACTCTAAAGCCATTCCCTTGGACTAAGATTTTCATTGGATTTTGGTTCCAGAGAAGTCCTTCTGGGAGTCACAAACTCTGACCCGCCCGTCTCATCTATAAGGTCTCCATGATTAACACATTAAGTGAGTAAATCCTTCTCTGGTCACCCTGGAAGAGTGTGGTGCTTCAGAGTACATCAGACTTCTGGATTTGTCCCATGTGCTTGGTTGGGTCCAGCCTCTCTCCTGGCTCTAGCTTCCTAAGTGTCAGACAATGATAGTCATCATAAAACATAAAACACCAAGGTTTGTAGTAATCATCTCATCTGAGATGTGATTTATTGGTAGTAATAGCTACAACAACATATTCCTATGGCACTTTTAGGTTTACCAAACATCCTCCTGAACACCTAGGTGACCCAGAACCAGGAAGATCTGACTTCAAATCAGGCCTCAGACACTAACTGTGTGACCCTGGACAAGTTGCTTCACCCCATTGTCTCAGTTTCCTTATCTGTAAAATGAGTTGGAGAAGGAAATGGCAAATGACTCCAGTATATTTGCCAAGCAAACCCCAAATGGGGTCATGGAGAGTTAGACATTACTAAAACTACTAACAACAACGAAAGAGGTGATATGAGATGTGAGCAACTTGTATTGACTTTGGGGCACAGCGAAGAGTCCAGTTTGGCTGAATGGTCGTGGTATCCTTCCACCAGTGCCAGCATTTCTCATAATACTAGAAGCTTGACAAAACAAAACAAAAAACCAAAAGTTTGTCCCCAGCATCCCTCTAGCCCCAGGATTCCCTTTGGAAACATCTGGATGGCCCCAAAGAAAAAATGGCCTTAGGCAGCCAAATACTCTCCACCACTACAGTACACCTAGAGTAGGGAACATGGGAAAAGAGTTGATTCTTTCATTGCACATTGATTTTGCCAAGTCACTTCTCCACTGCAAATTTTTCAGTGGCTCCCTATTGCCTACAGAATAAAATGAACATTTGTTTTCTATGGCATTCAAGGACTTCACCGTTTGAATCCACACTCTCTTTTCATTCCTATCTCCTAATAGACTACTGTGGGGTAACTCAGAGATGCTAGGCCCAACTGAATCAATATAGAGTCCCTTGTTACACATCCTTGTTGAAATTCCTTCCCTCTCTACAGCTGAGTCTTATTTAGTTAACTGTTGAATGACCTACCTTCTTTTGTTCCGGCACAGCAAGCTGTCCAATCTCCCCTAGGCTGAAGCCGTGGAGGCTGGTGAATTTCTCCATTTCCTGTCTTTTACCTTCTCCTGAAGTTTACCCAGGAGATGCCTTCCTGCTCAATAGGAGTACCAGATTTCCACCTCCTGAGGGACAGTTCTGTTTTGGGCTCTCTTCTAAGGGAACTGCTCTTCCTCATCAGGGAAGGGGAAATAAAAGGTGCTCCAAGTACAAATAGGAATCAAGTGTGGAACAGGCAGTTTTCTTCCCACAAAGGAAGGGAAAAGAAGGCTATAATGAATCATAGAATGATTACAATCATTTGGGAGGTTAGTTAGTACACAGGTCTCATCGGGAGCTTTGTAATAGGGCTGTTAATTACTTCTTTTACGTATCTCCTTCACTGAGTACAGCCTGCAAGTGCCTACAGGGCTCTCCTCTTTGAGTAGTCTCTTTTCTCTGTGGGTGACTCTCCCTGTGGGGTCTCTGCCTCAACTGCCATAGTATCGACTGCCACAACCACCCATTTAGGTCATATCACGCTGCGGGGGTGCCCAGGTAGGGCAAAGATACCAGCTGCCTTTTAAGATTTCACAAGACCCTGCATCAAAAGGAAGGTGACCTGAACAGAAGGTAACCCCATCCTAGAAACTGACTTTTCTAGCCTACTCACAGGGCACAATGGAAGGGCATTTCCCATGGCCCTCAGGAGCTCAGAAAGCAGTTCTTACACTTCCAGGACATAGAAAGGAGAGACTGGAAGGGCAGAGGTTGCCTTTTTAGTGTATCTCAGCAGCGTTAAAAGTGTCCTCATGGCAGTTAGGAAGGAATGTCCAAGGGGAAGAGGGGAAGTATGGGAGGGAGGGAGGTGCTGAGGCCAAATCAAGTGTGATAGGCTGATGGCTGGAGGATGAGAAAGTATAGTCAAGGTGAAGAATAGGAGTGAGACGAGAGATGGCAAGACAGGAAATTATGACCAAGAGAGTAACTTCAGAGTTTTGCACCATGGAAATGACATAGGTATGGGCAGTGGACAGAGCCAAGGTATAGCCATCCCTGTTAGTATCTGAGGGATCTGTATCTGAAGATAGAGGACTGGGAAGCTGAGGAGAGTGATAAAGTAGGAGACCAGGATGTTTGGAAGAGAATCACCTCATGTTCAAATCCCTAAGTATGAGGGCAGGAGTAGGGTGGAAAGTTGTGAGTCAGGTAATGAACTGCTTATGAAAGAAGGCTGGGAGCCAAAACAGGACTCAGATCTGGGGACCTCATGGGAGTGGTAGCTGTGATGTTAACAGAGAGAGGGGCTGGACCAGGAATGTAGATCAAGGAGCATGCTGACTCAGCCCTGGCCCAGTAGGTCTGGAACCTTGAAAGAAGTACTAGTACTGGCAAGGGTGACCAGGTCTGTGGAAAGAGCCAGATCTCTGTGAGCTCAGGCAAGTGGAAGGGTCATCCAGGATCACTTGGTGACATCCTGGACTCCTCACTCAATCTCCCTCCCTCTGCAACTAAATCTATTGCCAAATCTTGTCAGTTCTATCTCAGGAATTCTCTTTTCTCCATTCTCACAGCTATCAGCCTAGTTCAGACCATTCTCATTTCCAGGATGGACCATGTCTAGGTGCTAAGCCCTACAAATAACAAATATTCTGAAGTGGCATTCGTAGTTTCATTGGGCTCCAGTCAATGACCACAATTTACCTAATTATGACTTGAATACAAGTAACCTCTTCTGGACATTCCTTATTCCCACTAATCAGCACCTAATTGTATATTAAAATAGTAGAATATTATAGCCTCCTAATTCATCTTCTAACCCATCCTCTGCTCAGCTGTCAAAATGATTTCCTTAAACATAGGTCTATCCATGTTACCCCTTAGTCAACAAATGCTATTGGCTCCTCAGAATCCAACAGAATCTCTAGAATCCAATAGAAACTCTGTTGAGCATTTCAAACCTTTCACCATATGGCTCCAACCCACTTGCCCAATCTTATTATTCTTTATTCATATCCATATACTCTGGTCTGGCCAAACAAGCCCTGCTGTTCTTTGCCCATAACAGATCATTTTCTTTTTCTTTCACTTTGCTTAGAACCATGGGTTCTTAATTTGTTTTTATTTCGATAGTTGTTTCCTGCCTCTCCTGCTCCAACTTGGTGGCAAAGAATTAGAAACTGAGGAGGTGCTCGTTAGCTGAGAATCGACTGTGATGAAATACTGTTGTGTTATATGAAATGATGAAGAGGATGGTTTCAGAGAAACCCAGAAAGTCTTATATGAACAGAACCAGAACAATTTCTACCATGGCACCAATACTGTGAAGAGAAACCACTTTGAATTCTAATCAATGTGATGACTTAGCCAGAGAACTCACTATTGAACAGGCTGCCTAACTTTTAATAGAAGACTCAGTGCAGAATGAGATTTTTTTTAAAAACAGGATCAATGAAGAAATTTGTTTTGCTTGACAATAATATTTACAACAGGGTTTTGTCTTTTTTTTTCTCAATATGGTGTCGGGGAAGGAGAGAAGTGGGAAGGATAAGTTGTATTGTTGATTGAAAAAATTAATTACAAAATTAAAAATATTTTGATAGTTGTAATATAATTGGTTACTTATGTCATCCAACTAGATTATCCAGTTCCACTGTGAGCATTGCATATGAGTCAGAAAGACCTGAGTTCAAGTACTCAGAAACTAAGTAGCTGTGTGACCCTGGGAAAGTCACTTAAATTGTCTGCCTTAACTGCAAAATGGGGCTAACAACAGCACCTACCTCCCAGAGTTATTGTCAGGATCAAATATGATAATATTTGTAAAGCAATTAGTATAATCTCTGGCAAATTGTGGGTGATTAATAAATGCTTGGGGGCCGCTAGATCATCCAGTGGATAGAGTCAGAAAGACTCATCTTCCTGAGTTAAAGTCTGGCCTCAGACACTTACTAACTGTACGATCTTGGGAAAGTCATCTAATCCTGTTTGCCTCAGTTTCCTCATCTGTAAAATGATCTGGAGAAGGAAATGGCAAAACACTCTAGTGTTTTGTCAAAGCAAAACCCCTAATGGGGGCACAGAGAATTGGACTCAACTGAAAGAATTCAAAAACAACAATAAATGCTCATTCTCTTCCTCTTATCCCCTATGTGATTCATTTTAGGCATTTTAAAGCATGATTTTAAGAAGGGGTCCCTAGGTTTCACTAGACTGACCTGACCCTGGAAGAGTCTATACCCAAAAAAGGGGAAGAACCCTAGGTTTAGCCAGAAAAGTATCCCCTCCTCAATCCTGCTTCTTGGTAGCAAAGACTACCACCCTTAGGCCTCTATCTTGTTGCCACAATGAAGGATTAGTGTGTTGGTCTCACTTGAATTGCTGACCTGATTCGAATTGGGGAGTGTCCTGAATCTCCTGACAAGTCAGGACCTTTGACAAGGTCTTTCAAATGGGGCCTCTACTATTGTTCTCTCGAGAGTGAATATTACAAAATCCTAACTGTCCTTTCCTATACAGTGGCTGAATTTCATCTTCTCCTTCCCAATGACTATAAATGTGTGTTGGAAATCTATTTGGACAGAGACTTTTCTATCTAGTCAGGGAAATGCAGCAGGATTGAAATTCCATCCTAGCAAATTGCTTTCAAAAGAATAAGATTTTCTCTGACAGACTTTAGCTAAATGATGAGTGTTTGTTTTCACAGGAGAAGTCCTAGTTTCCTATTAAACTCAGCTCCAAACCACCTCCTATAGGAAGCCTTCCCTCATTGCCCCTCCAACTGTTAGTGACAAAATAGCCTTATATTTATTTTGCATTGAATGGTGTATATATGGTTATTTTAGATGCATTTATATGTTGTACATGTGGTTTCCTCCAATAAAATGTAAACTTCTTGAAGACAGGCACTGTTTCATTTTTGTCTTTATCTCCAGTACCTGGCAACATGTAATTTGATGGATTGATAAACTACTAATGATAACTATACAGCACTTTAAGGTTGGCAAAGTGCTTTAGATGTATTAGCTCATTTATCTTCACAACAATCCTGGGAAGTAGTGCTACTATTGTACCTATTTTATAGACAAGGAAACTGAGGCAGACAAAGGGTAAGTCAGGATATTTTACCCTGACTTGCTCAGGGTAAAACAGTAAATGTCTGAAGTCATATTTGACTTTGATCTTTCTGACCTAAGAAAGGTGACAAGAAAAGATGCACTATCAGGTAGGAGCAATATCTCCAAGGATTACTGCTGTGCAGGTTGGGTATTTTTTTCTCTAAAAGGCAAGGCAGGGGAGCTGTCATTGGAGACTCGATTGGTTCAAGGTGTGAAGGCTCTAGCCATTTTTGTGGTTGCCTAGTTAGGGCCTAAAAGAGGCCAACTCATGAGAAATTAGTGCTGTTCAGCCTTGACAGATGTCCATTGCTGTTTGAGGCCTTATACACCCAACTGAGTAGATACGTGAAGGGGAGAGGGGTTCATTTTTCTGAATCCATGCTCTATCCTTAATAAGTATCTTTCCTGTGCTATTGCTAAGTAAACCCCAGATGGTGCATGTCAGATGGTACATGATTGTTCCAATCCTGAACCTGAAGCACCAAACTAGCCTGAATCAAGCTTGACCTAAAATATGGAACATACTCTCTCATGGTATTCCATAGCACTAGTGGTGAAAAGAACATATATGTCCAGGGTACATCCTTGGAGGCCATTCGTGTGGCGATCTCTCTCAGTTAAGTGTAAAGTCTCCAATCGTTGTTGGTTGTCACTTCTGCTGAGCATTGAGTCTCTGCTCTGTATTACACGTCTCTGCTGTAGGTTTCCAAAATCAAAAAAAGTCAATGAGTTGCTCTTTTCTAGCATTTGTTGGATTACTGTTCTCCAAAGCCATTTGTCACTTTGCTTTCTTCTACTAAGGTGCAATGGTTTGAAAGACTCTCCCTGCCAAGGGTATGCTCTTTTACTGCCTAGTATCCTTTCAGTTCACTCTTGACCAAATGTTCTCTGAGGAACCTTCTTTTGAACTTCTTTGGTTTTATAATATTTTGCACAACCCTTAATCAACCTTGGCTAAGAGTGAATGTAAGGGTTCTATTTGCAGGCAGAAAAATAGCCTGTAAGATCCCAGAGGGTAGTGAGCATTTTGTTCTGCCTTTGAATCCCTAGTGCCTAGCAGGGGAGGTGATATGTCTCTCTCCCTCTTTAGTGAGTTAGCAGTTTAGTAAGAGAATTGAGGTAGGTCTCTATCCTCATCAAGCTAACAGAATTTTAAGCAAGATAGGACAGAGACACAAATTCCTATCTCCCCCAAGGGACTGTGAGGATAAAATGAGATGATATTTGTAAAGCCCTATATAAATGATAGCTATTATTATTGCGAAAAGGTCATTACATTGGTAAAGAGATCCTTGGTGACTTCAGAGAGGGCAGTTCCAGTTCAGGGGTGAAGTCATTTAGTTCTAAGCTGTATCTGACCAGGAAGTCCTTCAATGGCATCCCAGATAAGTAGCTTTCCAGCCTCTATCTGAAGGCCCCCATTGAAAGGGAACCCACAGCTTCTCAGTACAGCCCATACTGCTTTAGGACAGCATAAAGCCTAAATCTTAATTTCTTCATCTGTAAAATGAGGCATGTTGGACTACATGACTTTTAAGGTTTCACCCAACTCCAAATCTTTCATCTATGCTGAGCCCTGCTGATCACTAGCCATGTCACCTTGATCAAGTTCCACCCCGTCCCAGGGTGTCAGTTTCCTTTTCTGTACAATATGGGGTTTGGAAATGACGATCTCTAAGCTCACTTCCGTCTCTATCATCATACTAGTTTTCCAGGGACTATTCAGAAAAGAAGAGAAGGGCCTTAAAAGCTGGGAAGCAGGGAGAGAGGGACACGTACATACATACACAGAGACAGAGGAAAAAGAGGCAAAGAGACACACAGAGAATGAGACAGAGAGAGAAGAAGGAGGAGGAGAAGAAGGAGAAGGGGAGAGAAAAGGAGAGGGAGAGAGGGACCGAGACAGACAGAGCTATTATTCTAGAGGGAGGAGCATGTTGAAAGAAATGCAGAGGTGGCTAGAGCAGAAGAGATCTGTCATTTGATAGAGGCCCAAGGTAGGTGTAAAGATTAGGGTGGGAGTGAGGAAGCCGGTCAACAGTGGGAGAGAGAGGCTTTAAGGTTTGCTGGAAAGGGAGAAAAGACTTAAAGAGGAGTCACGTGAGCAAGGCAGTGACCAGGGAAATGGACTGAGTAGGAACAAAGTCTGAGGCAGTATCTAACAGTAAGCAAACAAATAAATCAGTAGTTAAGGTTTTACTTCCATGACCTCATCTGGTCCTTACAACCACCCTGTGAAGTGGATAGTGTTCCCATTTTACAGATGTGTAAAACTGAGGCCCAGTGACTTGTTCCAGGTCATATAAGAAGGAAGTCTCCGAGGCAAGATTCAAACCCAGATCTCTTCCTGACTCCCAGTGCAGTGCTTGTTCCACCCTGCCACATCTGGTCCTTGGAACAGATGAATCATCTGCTCTTGGAGAATAACACCACTCGCCACTCCCTTGGCATCCTGATTATTCAGACATTAGTGCTTATTTGCTCCTGCAGTTGGCATCTGGGCCTGGGAACCATAGGGTCAATGGAAATTCTCTCAACTGACCTGGCCTATAAACCCCATGCATCAGTGTCTTTGTGGGCTCCTCTTTCCTCTTGTTAGTACCGGAGACTCTCTTGAAGTTCTATAATGCAAAGGGGCAGTGAAAGCAACAGATGGGGATCGAAGGGGCTTTAAAGTCTACGTCCAGCTCTTCTTCATGCCTATAACCCCACTAGAAAATTAATTATTTCTCCTCTTTGTGCCTCAACTTCTTTAGTTATAAATAAACCTAATGATTTTCAATGTGTCCCTTGGGAATTTTTGAAGGGAAATTTAAGATATAGGAGTACCTTTTATTGATCTGGAAAGAAAATGCCAGGTTACCATAGTGTGAGAATGGAAGGGAATATAAAGTCCCCTCACTGAGGCAGCTCATTGGCACAGGGGATAGTGTCCTATTCTTGTAGGCAGAAATACCTCAGAGCAAATCTTGCCTTAGACACTTGCTGGCTGTGTGACCTTAGTAAGTCACATAGTTTTTCTCAGGTTGTTTCCCCATCTGTAAAATGGAGCTAATAAGAGCAACTACCTCACAGAGGGGTTGTAAGGATCACATGAAATAATATTTGTCAAGCATTTTTCAAACCTTAAAGTGCTACCTAAATGCTAGCTATAATCATCATTGAACAGTTGAGGAAACTGAGGCTTAAATTTATGTTGTTTATGATTATAGGGCTGTGAGTTGAATCCAGGCCTTCAGACTCCAAATTCAGGGCTTTTCATTTAATAATAATAGCTTGTGTTTTTAAAGTGCTTAAGGCATATGCCATACCTGGTCTCATGTGATGTTCATAACAACCCTACTACTATTACTAGCTCCATTTTACAGGTGAGGAAACTGAGGATTGGAAGGGCATCATTTGCCTGAAGGCCCAGTCAGGGTCTGAGCTGTGGTTGTTTCAGAGTCACTTCATTTCAAGTCACTTAAATAGCTCTTATTTTGTTTGTCTACTCTCTAAGAGAATCACCTATGGGTTGGGAAGGCTACAAATGGCTAATGGGGAGTTAATACCTAAGGAAAGGAAATTGGAAGACAGCTGCCCTTGGTGAGTCTGAGCCAACTGGCCCAATGAACACCATTGTATGGTACTTGTATGTATAGTAATATGCAGGAATGGCAAATGTATCCACTTTAAAAGTATGAAAGAGAATGCAGTTAGCTAACTGCTAGCCTTAAAATCTGGGAAAAATTATAGAACATATTATTAGAAAAATGGTTATGGACTATGGAAGGAATGGTAATTATAAAGAGCCAATATGGCTTTATTAAGCCTGGTCATGCAGAACTAATTTCATTCTTTCCGTCAGGGTTACAAGCATACTGGACTGGAAGAGTGCTAGAGGCATTGTTGGCCTAGATTTTAGCCAAGCATTGGACAATGTGTCTCATGCTATTTTTGTGGACAAGGGGGAGAGATGTGGGCTAGATAAGGATGATAATGGATACATTTGGAACTAGTTGGGTGACTGGATCCAAAGAGTCCATTAATGACTATTAATGGCTCAGTACCAACTGGGAAAAAGTCTTTGATGGAACCTTGGCCTTGCCTGGTTTACCATCTTTATCTTTGATTTGGAGAAAGGCATATTGATCAAAGCTGACAATGACACAAACCTAGGTAGGATAGAGAGCTTGTTAGATCATATAGTCAGGAACCAAAAAGATCCCTACAGGTTAGACTGGCTATACTGGGTTTTACTGGTTATACTGGCTCAAACTTAATAAGATGAAAATTAACTTCTGTGAGAAGTCTTTCCTAGTCCCCTTTAATATTAATGCTTTCCCTCTGAGATTATCTCCAATTTACTCTCTATCTATCTTGTTTGTATATAGTTGTTTGCATGTCATCTCCCTCATTAGAATGAGGAAAGCTTCTTGAAGGTGGAGACTGTTTTCCCCCTTATTTTTATATTCCCAGTGCTCAGCATAATGCCTGGAATGCCAGTGCTAGGTGGTACAGTGGATAGACTGCAAGGCCTGGAGTCATCTTCCTAAGTTCAAATCCAGCCTCGGATACTTACTGACTGTATGATCCTGAGCAAGTCACTTAACCTTGTTTGCCTTCTTTTCCTCATCTATAAAATGAACTGGAGAAGGAAATGCAAACCCCTCCATTATCTTTGTCAAGAAAATTCCAAATGGGGTCACCAAGAATCAGAAGGACTGAAACAAATGAACATCAACTAAGTGCTTAATGAATGTTTATTGACTTAACTTGGAAAAGAACCACAAAAAACAAACTTCCCAAGTCCTTGGGAGAAGTGTGGCTCCATAATAACTTAGCTGAAAGGATCTGAGGGTCCTAGTGGATTGGAAACTCATTAGGAGACCACAGAAACTGAGACAAAACTAAGATGACTTCAGGCTACAGAAAGAAGAGCATAGTGGGATCACATGTGGAAGGCACCACATTTTAGGAAAGGTGATGATCAGTTACAGAGTGTCCCAGAGGAGGGCAACTGGGATGGTTAAGGGTCTTGAGTGCATGTCAAATGAAGTATGGTTGGAAGCACTGGGGATGTTTAACCTGGAGAAGGGAAGACTCAGGAGAGATATTTGTGTCATCTCTAAAGAGACACTGAGGGTGGACATATTGGAGTCATCCTTGCCTCTTTGTTTTCCTTCACAACATCCCCACCTGCTCCATAGCCAATCAGCTGCTGAGTTACCACTTCTGCTTCCATGTCTCTTGCATGAAACAGTCTGTACTCTGCCCTTGAGAAGTTAACATGTCAGCAGGGGAAAGAATGTGTATATTTACTGATAAGGACATTTAAAATAAATCCAAGATAATTTTTTTGTGAAGGTCTAGGAATGCTGGGGTTTGACCCAGCCAATTTTTATTTTCTTCATGATGGTGCAAATAGACCTACAATTTTAGGTCTAAGCAAAACTGCAGAGGTAAGCTAGAGGTGTGATGTGGATCCCTTAGACGTTGGGCCATAGGGACAAGAGGACTTTGAGGAGATTGTCTTGTCTCCCCATTGAGATACAAATAATTGCTATGGTTGCTGTTTGCTCTGACTTGAATGTTTGGACAAGTCCAACCCTCAGCCAGAAAATAAGAAGACTAATTTTGTGAACTGAAAGGGAAAGAGGAGAAGCCTTCTTGTCACTCTGGAGATGGTTCTCATAGTGCAGTCAACTGTAGATTTCTAGGACCTCCCTCCCTCGACCTTCCAAGTGTGTCTCAACTGTCATCTAGCCAAGCCTATGTCTGACCTGTCTGCCTGCTCAGAGTCTAAAGAGGTCATCTAGCCTTGGCTTGGAGGCCTAAGGAGGGGAAATCTGCTACTTCTGGAGGAAGCCCATTTTGCTCTGGGATATCTCCAATTCTTAGGAAGCTTTTCTTTGTATAGGACAGAAATGGACCTTTCTGCCATTTGAGTTCAATGTTTTATCTCCTACCTGGTATGGCACGAATTTTATGTTTTGTTTTATGGAGCTACCAAGTGCTACATACCCATTATCCCTATTATTTAATGTTTAGACAACCTTTCAAGGTAAGTATTATGGTATTTACGGTATTATGGTATTTAAAAAATACACTGAGGTCCATTGAGGTTATGCCCTGCAGGGCCTGTCATTATATATAGAACTGAACTTGGAGCTCTGCTTTGGACTCTGACTAGCTGTGTGATCCTGAGACACTCCCTCGGTTTCCTTATCTGTGAAATGGGTACAATAGAAGTTTGGCATACCAGCCTTTTAAGGTTATGAGTCTCAAAAGAGAGTTTTGCAGAGGCAATCTCTTGTATAATGGCAATGGTGCCCACCTTGGAGTCCTGAATACTAGGCGTTCTTTTCACCTCTGACACTTGCTAGCTGTCCAACCACGGGAAGTCCTTTGAACTCTCTGAACCTGTTTGCTCATCTGTAAAATGGGGATAGTAACAGCTGTACTTCCTATACCACAGGATTGTTGTAGAGCTGAAGTGAAATGTCTAGATAGTCCTTTGCCAACTTTAAAGTGCTGAGGACCAGTCACATCATCATCAACATCATGTAAAGTCCTATCCTATATAAGCAATGATTGATGCTCTCATCTTTGGCTTTAGTATACTTTGTAGTTCAGTGCCTAGCACACAGCAGGCATTTCATCAATATTTGCTGCACAGTTTGGATCCTGGTTAACAGGCCCACTTAACAGCTTGGGGAAATCACTTAATGTCTCTGGACCTCAGTTTCCTCTTCTTGGAATCTCCAGCTTCCAGACTCTAACGAAATAATAGGAGAAGACACTCCTGACCCTTCTCTTCATGGAGGTGGGAGGTCCATAGTTATTATACATTGCACATGTTTTAGGAGTTTTTCAATGTATTGATCAGTGGTGCCAATCCCCCCAAACTTTTTTTTTTTTATCAATTTGGTCCTTTTATTGTTATAAAGCATCCATGCAAAAGGAACATATCCTACAGTCAGTGTACAGCTAGTACAAACAGCTAGTATTTAAGGGGAGAACAGATATCAAGGAGATGAATTCTCCTGGACTTACTAGCCTCCCAACTTTTAGATTCATTTGGAGTCAATGTCCACCCTCCTCCCCTGCAAATTTGTGAAAAAAGAGTAAGGAATGTCTGTATTGATTCTTTAGGATTTATACAGTCATGGAAAGGTTACCTTAAAAGGGTCTGTTTTTTTTCCTTCAAGTATTAGAGGCAGCTAAATGGCACAGTGGATAGTGCACTGGACCTGGAGTCAGGAAGACCTGAATTCAAATGGGATTCACACATTTACTAGCTATGTGACCCTGGGCAAGTCATTAAAAAAAAAAAAAACAACAAACCAAAAACTTCACTTGCCTCAGTTTCCTCATCTGTAAAATGGACATAATAAAATCAGATAGTATTTGGAAAGTGTTTTGCAAACCTTAAAGTGCTATATAAATACTAGATATTATTTTTTTTTTCAACTTAAAGAGTAGTTAGTTTGCTCAGTCAGGGGATAAGAAGGGGTACTGATCAGCTTTTG
Organism: Potorous gilbertii; assembly: GCA_028658325.1. NCBI lineage: Eukaryota > Metazoa > Chordata > Mammalia > Diprotodontia > Potoroidae > Potorous > Potorous gilbertii. Next base: position 672,275,803 of record CM053770.1, read on the forward strand.
CTGGGGCCCAGGCCAATGAACTGTAAGCTTGGTTTAAGGGACATCAGCGAGTCTCACAGATCTTGTAGCCTGAACTTCAGCTTGTTAGAGAGCAGGCGCTCAAGTTGGCTGTAGAGACGCTCTTCCAAGTCATCAGTTGTCTTTTCCAGTCTGGCTACCGATCTCTCAGCAAACTCAGCACAGGTCTCTGCCTCTTTGAGTTTATCGGTAAGAATCGTTATCTCCTCCTCATATTTGTCTTTTTTCCTGAGAATACTTCTCTTCAGCAGCATTCAGACTCTTCAGGTTCTGGTCCATCAGTCTGATCTGCTCATCCACCTCCCAGCAACGAGACTCGGCCCTCAACGATCACCTCCTCATACTTCCTATCTGCTTCTTCTGCAGCGTGTTGGGCTTCTTTCAGCTGGATTTCTTGCGGCTCCATCTCCTCATCCTTCCAGGCCCGGTGTTCAGTGACCTTCATACCTCTCTCACTCTCATCAGTAGCCTTCTCTGCCTCCTCCAGCTTCTGCAGAGGGGCTACCAGTGCTCGGGAGCACGATCCAGCTCCTCCTCAACCAGTCAACCAGCTGGATCCTACGGTTCAAAGAAGCCACCTCTGCCTCAGCCTGTTCCCTACCCGCTTCTCCCCTCCAGCTCCCGCTGGAGATGATCTGCCCTCTCCTCGGCATCACTGGCCTGCTGCTGCTGCAGGACCTCAACCTGGAGCTTCACCGCCCCGATGGTACCAGTGATACCAGTCAGGTTCCCACTCTGGCTGCTGCCTCCTGTGCTCGGTGCGGCTGTGGGAGGGGGAAATAGGATGCTGGGAATGACTACGAGGATGCAAGAACTGAAGATAGCAATACTTATTTAAAAAAATGAAGACTCTCTGGCAACACAAGACCCATCCCACGTGCTGGAGCGCGGTCCGGCATTGCCGGGGTTTATATGGATGGGTGTATCTCCTCTGTCCAGTCTATAGTTTCCATGGGTATGGTGCAGGAAGCTTTCCTTCTTCTAGGAATGGAAGTTTCTTGAAGGCAGGGACAATGGCCGCGTTGCCTTCTACAGCTAGCGCCTAGGAGGGGGCTTCATGGTGACAGTATGCCTCGAGGCCGGGCCAAAAGCCTTCCCTTGAGGAATCCTCCCAGCGCATCAGCCTTGGTACTGGCCAGGAGCCCCTCTTCTCCCCTAGGGGCGGAGCTAGAAGCCTCGTGCCCCTCTCCTCCCCTAGGGGCGGAGCTAGGAGCCTCTGCTCCTTTGGGGGCGGAGCTAGGAGCCAGCCTCGGGCCCTTCTGCTCCTTTGGGGGCGGAACTACGGGCCAGCCCCTCTTCTCCCCTAGGGGCGGAGCTAGGAACCTCTGCCCCTTTGGGGGCGGAGCTAGGGGCCAGCCTCGTGCCCCTCTTCTCCCCTAGGGGCGGAGCTAGGAGCCTCTGCCCCTTTGGGGGCGGAGCTAGGGGCCAGCCTCGTGCCCCTCTTCTCCCCTAGGGGCGGAGCTAGGAGCCTCTGCCCCTTTGGGGGCGGAGCTAGGGGCCAGCCTCGTGCCCCTCTTCTCCCCTAGGGGCGGAGCTAGGAGCCTCTGCTCCTTTGGGGGCGGAGCTAGGGGCCACCTCGTGCCCCTATCCTCGAGCCTGGCCCTGGCTCTTGGATTGTCTCTTTTGGGACAGGCAGGGCCTTTAGCCGGTCTCCTGCCCCATCCCCTAAGGGGTCGGAGCTGGGCCTCAGGCCCGC